>CM055207.1:4603930-4661430 GCA_029224185.1 Karalla daura | reverse complement strand
CAGCCGGTGACTTCTATTTTTTTCTTTCTAATATCGCTATTGAAATAACCGAGTAACAAATTCTATTATGTTTCATTTCCTCGCGTCGTCCTGCGAGGCTCAGAGGTCCCGGGAGAGCTGCGCTCGGCTGACCTGTCTAATGTCCGTCAGGCAGGATGGGATTGTCAGAGAGACACGCTGTGAGCTTTATTTCGAGGTCTTGAGCACAACTGAGAATTGGAGTGGACTGAACCCAATGGACAATCTGTATTTGGTGGAAATGAATCAGCTCGCTCTGCCGCCTCGTTCCACTGGCTCTTACGGACCAAAACCGATTTCATAGAAACAATTTCGCAAATGGCCAGTGATAACACCCTGACCTGAATTCATTTCGCCGCGTCCCTCTTCCAGAGGGGCGTCATTTACGCCGGCTTAAGAGGTAGAGAAAGAAACACTCCACCTGGGTCCTCGTCTGAGAGAATGATGGCTCGTCTCAGAAAGAAAAGCTTTTTCAATCTCAAAAAGATAGCCTCTATGAATAAAAGATAAACATTACAAAAAACCAACAAACAACAACACTATAACGGATAAAGAAAACTGTCACCTGCGCAATGCAGTCAGCAGAAGCTGGAGCTGACCTCTGGAAGCTGGAAAAATGAATGCGCAATAACACATTGGTGAGGCCGAGATTACAGGCAAAGAGCTGAAAAACACATACAATAAAGAAAGAAATAAACATTTAGAGCCACAAAATAGGGGCCATGATATACTTCTGGGCTTTTCAGCCATTTATACATTCAATTCAATTTAGTTTTGTTTTGTTGTGTGAAAGTGGCAGTGGTTGAAAGCACTCAGAGGATTGTAGCTCAGACTTCACACAAAGGAAGAAGGAAACGAGGCTCTTTCTTTCTGTCAGTCCAGTCTTCTGCTGGCTGTCCCCTAGAGTCTACGGGGCCTATATACAGTCTATGGCATAGACTGCATGTACAAAATGGATGAAAGGAAGTGACTTTATGTCCACCGAGAACTGGCCCCAACACACACTCAGTCAAAAAATGTCATTTTTAATCATGAAATACTCATTCAATACATGTTTTGTATATCAGAGCTTAAAAACAATGGAATAATTAGGGGCGTGTCTACGTGACCGACATCGACAACCCTTCATAAAACCAGTGGCTGATGTCACGGACGGCTGGGGCCCGTCAATAAGTCAATAAGTCAAAAGCTCAAGGAAACGGATGGATGCTAAGAAAGCATGAACTAGAACGCACCTGGAGTAAAAGAGGCATCGACTTCTCTCTGTCAGTCAGTGACTAATTCAACCGTTCTCCACGCGAGCTGTCCTCCGCTTCCAGTCCCAAACGTTTGGGCCTTTGTTCTTTAACCGCTTCATCATTAAGGTGTCAGCAGTCGGCAGGTGCTCCGTCTCGCTGGAACCGGGTCCACTGTCAACCAGGAAAGGCACCTTCCTGAGCGTGAGCAGCTGCTGCAGCTCTCAGCTGCTCCAGCTCTCAGCTAGCAGCTCCTACAGTACAGTGCAGTACAGTACAGTACAGTATAGTACAGTACAGTGCAGTACAGTACAGTACAGTACAGTACAGTGCAGTACAGTACAGTGCAGTGCAGTACAGTGCAGCGCAGTGCAGTACAGTACAGTACAGTAGAGTACAGTACAGTACAGTAGAGTACGTGGGCCATTGCTGGCTCTGCCGTAATGACAGCTGGCACCCTTCTGGGAGAATCAGCTCGATCTGACAATGACAAAACACGATACACACAGCTCCATTCACCAGGCTCCACTCCGATCAAAGTAGAACACCTCTTCCTCTTCCTCTTCCTCGCCACTGATGTCAAAAGTGTCAATGCCTCGGGAGATCTAAAGCGCTTCAGCGCTCCATAACTCTGTCCATTGAGTTACGTAAAGAGTCGGATCCTTCTTTCTGCACTGAGGCCATAATAAAGCCTTAGCAGGAATGAGCCATCGGAGTGTTTTAGGAGTCGAGTGCCTCGCTCTGGCTCCTGAGCTACACGCCCGTAGAAGGCACGGCACTTACTCAGAGTGTTAAATAGTGGGATCACATCCACTGAAGGGTTGTTAAGTCCAGTTCCAACACAGTTTTTGTCTCTTCGTTGTGCCTCGCTCGTTGAGTAGCGCACACATACTTCTTTCCGTGCTGATAATTCGGCCTGGCCGGCCCCTCTGCGGAGGTCCTATTTATTACCTGTCAGCCTGGAAACAGCGCTGGCTCTTTTGTGTTTTTCTTTGTGATAAAGACTCCTGTTTGGGGACTGGCCTTTTGCTTTGACAGACGGAGGAGAGAGGGAGAGAGAGAGAGAGGGAGGGAGAGAGAGATAGAGGGGGAGGGAGCGCTCAGAAAACACCCCGAGTAAGCAGTCAAGAGTGATGAAAACATATTGAATGCTAACGGAGGAAAATTACCCAGAGTCAAATTGAATTCCGGTCAAGGTTGGAGAAAAATGCACAGAGAGGAGAATGGAGGAGTCATTTCCCAGCGATGTGCAACTGTGTTTTCTTCAGACTGCGATTTTATTTCTTCTTCTTCTTCTTCTTTTTTAGACGCTTCAATCGTTTGAGCTTTGTTCACCTTAATTGGCGCACGCTTAATTATCGGCAACACCTTTGCTATTTAAATGCTAAATAGCGGCCACTGATGTAGACCGCTACATAAAAGACCAAAGGGAGCGGAGTAAGAAACATCTGTCCACATCTGCTCACGTTTGATGTTCTATCGTCCATCCCCTTCTTCTTCTTTTGCCTTCCCACTCCCCATCATCTGCCTTTCATCTCCTGGTCACTGATTGGATTTGCTAATTGCGAGCCAAAGTTCCTATCTCGCCGCTAAACCGGCGGTGATTACCTCTGGCGGGAACCATTTTCCGAGCAGACCTTTTCCTCTCTCTCTCTCTCTCTCTCTCTCTCTCTCTCTCCATCTCTCTCTCTCTCCCCACCTTTTCTTTGAGGGGAACTTTTTAATGCGGCCCTGAACAAAGCTGTCATCTGCACATCTGTGGGAGCGGGCGGGCGGGCGTGCTGGCGTTGAAGGGCGGTTGTCATTAAAGCGCAGGTCCGGGGGAAATAATTCACCGTGAAATGCTGGCTGTTGATGATTTGCATGACAGAGGGATACAAAATGATGTAGCGTCGTGAGGCGTCTTGCGGCTCCGGCTACCCATAAATCACTCCCAGCCATCAGTCACCATGCTACATCTCCTTCCCGTGTCCTCCAGTTACACACACACACACACACACACACACACACACACACACACACACACACACACACAGAGACACAAAGGGAGCTGGGAAATGAAAGTAGTCAGCATGTCATCTATCCCTCAGAGAGCATGTTTGCCTTTTGGGCACTTAGTACCCAACGCGGTACCTAATCATCCTGAATTCTGCTCACTATGAACCTTCTGTTTCTCCGAGCACAACACGCCTTGGAACTGGGATGTCACGGATGTAGCGAAAACGTACATTTTTGAGGACGAATAAGTCAGGAAACCCATGGGGGGGGGGGCCAAACCGGAGACAACCCTGATGGAAAAATCTGCTTGTTGTCTGGAGTCACAAGTGTCACAACAGGCAGTTCACTCACAGGACTGACAGTGGGGAACCCACACTCTGGCAGCTATCGCAGCCCCAGATACATCCACTGAAGAGCAAACGCCTCGAGTTGAGCTTATAACTTCAGCAGGGGAGGGAGTGTGAGGCGAGTGGAGGTGGCGTGGAGCTGTGTGGAGCTGATGCAGATCTGCCAACAATGGTGGAGACTCTTTAACAGAGGAGAGGAACAGAAACCAGCCGAGCAATCATGGAAAAAGAGGTCAGCGCCCTCACCTCGTAATAGGTCAATATCCTGGTGTCAGAAATGAAAACGCATAAACAGGAGCAATGCGGTCGCACGATTTCACGGTCGCCCACTGAATCTAGATGACTTCTGAACCGGCTGCACAGGGGGGGAAACGCGCCGGGATCAGCCCGAAATGAGGCGAGATCTTCATCAGCAGTCCGATCAATAAACCATAAATGAACTAAGGGAGTCCCGAGCCTTGAGATTCGCCCACTCCAACTGTCCTGATTGCTTCAAGCATGGAGATATGACAGCTCAAGCACCCTAAGGAAGCCATCAGCCCTCTCATTCATCTCAATGAGGGCGCTGTCATGGCACCCATAGAGGACACAAGGCTAAACCTGGAAACTCACCACGCCACCATCCAGCCAGGAACTTCAGGTTCTACTGAAATAAAGTATAAAGTCCTAATGGTTAAGAAGTAAATGTCTACATACACATTTCCTGACTCTAATGAGCCTTAAAACTGTGTGGCCACATATACGATAATTATCCGATTTGTTTGATAAATTTAACAACTGTACAATGTAAGATCAATAAGCTCAAAGAGAGCAAAATGTGCAACTGTTGCAAGATTCAAGATTTTTACGGCTCCGGGCTACTTTTCTTTAATGGAAAAGCAGTCAAAGCGGCTCTTTTGATGGTCAAGGTTTCCAACCCTTGATCTATACATTATTCACAGATTATTTACTATATACATTCTCATCTTATCTGTAAGGAAACGTTATCAATAACTCTGCAATGAAACTAGCTGTGTCGATTGTTTGGCTTTTATTTTGAAAGGTCCGGCTGAAGTTTGGAGTGGTTGACACAAACTTTGTGTGTTGTTTTGCAAATTTTGATCCTTTTAAAGTGAATACACTTGTGTATTTTGCTGCTACCATCTCGCCTCCTGCTGGGATAATAGAGTTGCCTGGTGAGTTGTCACTACCAACCATCCACCTCACGGTCATGGCGAGAAGACCGGAGGAGACGTCGAAAAAGGCCGGAATACGAGAGAACGAGATGCGGGACAAGCCAAATTAATTATGCAGCCTCATCGGTAAAACAATGGGGTTAAAGGCTTAACTGTGGCCTCCTGTCAAATCCCCAGCGGGTGATGAATGTGTCCTCGCCTCTGAACAGACTGGGACCCTTGCTGATAAAGATGACCAGCGGCAAGAGAGAGGGGGAAAAAAGGAGGATGGGGAGGAGGAGGAGGAGGGTGGAGGAGTGAGAGATGGAAAAGACGAGGAGGCTTATCTTGGCTTCTAATTAGCTTACTGTATGTACAACTGCACAGCTGCGAGCGATGTTGGGAATTCCGATGAATCTTTCAGCCTCGCTCTTGTTTTTGTTTTCCTCAGTACGTAAACAGGGTTTGGAGGTAGCGGAGAGGATTGTATCTGTCTGTACATCTGTGTGTGTGTGTGTGTGTGTGTGTGTGTTGGGTTGTCCTTGTTTGTATGTGTGCTGGGATATCTTGAATATGGGATGGAAACCTTGGAGGAGGAAGAGGTGGAGGAGGAGGAGGAGGAGGAGGAGGGGGAGGAGGGAGGCAAAGAAATCTAATTACAGAGTACTACCATCTATGAGGAGCGGAGAGGAGGCTGGGAGCGCTGCTGGGATTTTCTGCGGCTCCGCTCGCCCCCCGGAGAAGGAGACATCAGGCCCGGGCAATGGGAATTCAATCTTCTCTGAAGAGATTCTGAATGTGCGTAAAAAATGAAAAAGAAAGAAAAGAAAGAGAAGAAGAACCTGTTCCCAAGTTCTCCACGGAGCGAGCGAGGGACAGTTTTTGCGAGTCTTTCTTCCTCCGCTTGTCGTAACTAAACGTCTGGGCCGCATTCACGCTCCAGAGGAAGTGGCCTAGGTAGTGGGAGCCGCACAGCCGGGGAGAGCATATTTACTGTGATTAGGGCTGTGACAGTGACGAGGCCGCGCAGAAGTAACCACAACAGGAGTGAAAGAAGCTCCTCCAGGCTGTTTGAGGCTTCGCATGATTGCTAGCGACGCTCTGACAGAGAGGTCTCAGTGAACGGGTCGTCTCTCGTTTCGCCAAAAACTCTGTCAAAGTAATCGACAAAACCGGCTCGTTTCGCATCTGCGACACGTCCCGTCCTACCGGGCGAAACTCGCTTTGAAAAATTAAACGATGTTCAATCCCGGGAGCTAAGACGAGATTTAATATCAAGCCGAATCAAGTCGAGTCAGATCAGATTGTGCAGTAATTGCTTGAGCAATTAAAAAAAATAAGGAGAGAGGGAGCGAGAGAGAGAGAGAGAGAGAGAGAGAGAGAGAGAGAGAGAGAGAGAGAGAGAGAGAGAGAGAGAGAGAGAGAGAGAGGGAGTGTTACTAGCCTGGGAGGGGGTCAGCACACGCGACTGCGTACGTAGCATCATTAATATGAGCTGGAACGCAGTCAGCGGTTCCCCGGGTGGAACCACTGGCTCTGATGAGCCAGGAGGAGACTAATTGGTGTCACACCTTTCCCATGTGTGGCTGCGGCGCTCACATAACATATAGATAGCGGCTGCCGCATGCATCACAGGCCAGGAGAGCCATCCACGTCAGCCGCAGAGCCATTTATATGCAAAACAACAACAACAAGAAGAAACATGTACAGAATAAACAGTCGCAATTACTCAAACTCACACAACCTGCGTCCTGTGTGAGAAGACGAGACCGGGGGAGAGGAATGAGAAAATGCCTGGGTGAAGGGGAGGGAAAAAAAGAAAAATCAATTAAATGTATTTCTTTGTCTGCAGGGGGACTACATTCTCTATTTCCATCATACATCCCAGGAGGAGGTGGTGGAGGAGGAGGTGGAGGGGGGGGGGGGCAGAGAAAGCCAGCAGCAGCAGTAACAACCCCTGCTAATGCCTGAGCCCACTCCCCTGCTGCTGGGAGCCAGGTGACAGCACCTGGAGGACGCCTCCGGAGCGGCTGGATAACGGCTTTCCACACTGCAATGTGTACTTCTTAGATTTATTGGTTTCTGGCAGCCAAAAGAAGTCACAATCATACACCCCCAGGATGCTCCATATAGGACGGCGCATGCGGAAACGGGCGAGATATGATGAACAGTAATAATACAGTTAGGGATGGGAATGGAGAAACTGAAACTTTTCCCGAGGAATCCATCCCGCTGGAACAGTCTGCATGCATCTCTCTCTTTATCTGCAACAATCTCCTGAAGACCCTCCTCTTCCCTCCACTGCTCTCACCCCGCTCTACTAAAAACATCCATCTGCAACCCTACTTCTACTTCCTGTATTGTTTCAACTAGGGGCATCCACCAAAAGGGTAATAAGGGCTACTTGACTGGTTCAAAGTTCCTGATTAACATAGTTGCATAGAACCCCACAAATATGGTGCTATTTTCAGAACCAGTGGTGTATCCGAGGGGTGTCTGGGGCCAGCCCTCAAATCTGATGTCAGATCAGATTTATAACGTCTACTTGCAGCTATGACGATAACATTGATGATGACGTCATCAAGTGTGTTCCCGTTCCACTATCAGAAAGAGCATCATCCCGTCTTTGTTTCTTCTAGTTAACTTTCCGGGTCCAGACTCGAGACTAGAGTTCAGAGGGACATACTTGGGTCCTTGGTATTGAGAAACGTCCATTGACACTGCATCTACAGAGCTGCCATTCGGCCTCACAGCCCCAGTGAATCCGCAGGAATGTCCCAGGTCATCAGACTTAGCGGTGAAGTGGGGAAGTGAAGTTGTTTTTTGAAAGTTCATTTTCTAAACTTTCACTGCGTGAATAACCTCCAGTGTCATCCTCAAAAATGCTTTGTAAGGTTTGCTTCAAGTTGAATGCAAAGGGACTCTGTAAATATTGCATAACGTTACACTATGAAGCAGCCAAAGTGTGTGTGTGTGTGTGTGTCTGAAGATATAAAAGGCAGTTAACAGGAAGATAACACACATTTATACTTTTATATTCCCAACACAAATGAGGATCAATGAGAGAATCATTAAGGAATGGGATGGATAAGCAACATGGGAGTCTATCAGTTCCCATCCCTAAATACGGCTCTTTCAGGGCGCTGCTGCATCTCTCCTGCAGGTGTAGAGCTGGATGTACTTTTCAAGCTCAACAACAACAACTCTGCGTGCCTGGAGCAGACGCTGTTTGAACGGCTGAACAAGAGGAGGAGGGTTGCAGGCTGTTGCAGGATAGACACAGAGCTTTGCCTCCAGAGGGGTTTCTATAGGGTGGCTCTGTCTCTCCACAGCGGCCAGACTCGCAGGCGCCTTCACATACGGCGCAGCGCAAATACCCTCACTCCCTCCACTCCACTTGCTCCGTATTATCAATTTTCGCAGGCTGGTCAGCGGCAGATTCCTCGTAGAGGCCGATCTGACGCCAAAGTCGCGTTATAGTGAAACCCAGTGATTCCATTTCAAGGCCTCGCTCTGTAAATTAGTATTACCAGACAGAGAAATCCATCCAATTCCGCCTCTGTTATTTTTTTTGTTTTTTTGACAGACTGCTGTGTTTCTCCGCGCTGAAATGAGAACCAGTGAGAGCTTTGATGCCGCCAACGAAGATAAATGTCCCTCTCCTCAGTCATGTCTGCGCGCCACTGGTACAAAGAAAGCCAGTATCATAAAGAGCTCCCTGGCGTTTCATTAAGGGATTTGGGAAGCAAATTTCTTTCTCTTTTATAAACCACGTCATCCCTCAATTCTCTGCGTGGCTGCATTCATTTTCCAGGAGGAAAATACACTGGAACATGCGGCACAAACACAGATAAAGACGTATTCATGTCAACTGATTATTCTAATGAAAATCTCAGAAGAAAAATGACGTTAATGCCTCATCCATGCCAAGGCTGGACTGCTTCTACGCACACACGCACATGTGTGTGCACGCGTGTGTGTGTGTGTGTGTGTGTGTGCGTGTGAGGTTAATGATGCTGCCCTTTACTGTAACGACAGTAATGATCACCAGAGTACAAAAGCACATCTGGAGGCCTCAGATCACAGGGTGAAGCCGTGAGGATGGACCAACATGGGAAGGAGATGATGCGTGAGTAACGCAACGCAAAAAGGAGAAAAAAGAATTACCATAGCCGATCTCGCCGATGTCCAGAAGAGACATCATTTATCACGGATGAGAGGAAACACAGCCCACGTAGGGGGGGAAGACAAACAACACACTCCGCCCAGTGCTCCTTTCTCAATAGGCACTAAATAACATGGTTTTCTACAATTCTTTGCTTGTTTTTTTCTTGTTTTTTTTCCTCTTTGCCTCTTTGAAAAGCCTTCGCTCCACTGGGGTATTTTTATCAGGTGCATGCCTGCCCTGCAGGAAACTCCTTCACGCAAGCTACCATTCCCTCCTTCCAGAGCCAGCACTTCAATAAATAAAGAAATATGTGGCTCATGAAACTTTGTTTTGTGTGTGTGTGTGTGTGTGTGTGTGTGTGTGTGTGTGTGTGTGTGTGTGTGTGTGTGTGTGTGTGTGTGTGTGTGTGTGTGTGTGTGTGTGTGTGTAGATCCAGTGACCATTATTTGTGGTACTGTTGACATACTGGAAAGGCAAGAATGAAATGAAAAGTTATAAACAAAAAAAAAATCAGCTGCTACTACGACTACAACATACAACCTACAACTACAACATCAATTCACCTGCTGATTTAACTGATTTAAGCATTTCAAAGATTCTTTTGAGAATGATTTTAACAAATTGAGTCTAAATTTTCTGATATCAGCTTCTTAAATGTGAATATTTTCTGGTTATTTAGTTCTCTAGGGACAGAAAATTCAATGTTGATTGAGGACAAAAAGGCATTATTAATGTTATCATAGACAGACAGACAGATTCCATTGTTAAATTCAAGAGGATCTAAGACCTTATCTTGGCCTTTATGAAACACATTTTCACAGTTTTTTGCATGATTTTATAAACCAAAACAATTTCATGGAGAATGCAACTGTCAGTTCAATCGACTACCAAAACAGTCGTTTGTTGCAACTCTACATTGCATCTGTTGTTGTCTGAGAGACGTTCCACTGGCTGGAAGTGGAAAAGCCTCGGGTCGGATGGAGGATGTACGTGGAGTCAGGGTAATTATGATTCATCATCTGGGAGCCACAAATGTGAGGACCAAATGGTGCAGCGATCCATCTTAACAACCAAACCTTGTGGTGTGGTTACTGATCAACTGGCTAGCATCACTTACACCCCCCCACCCCCACCCCCACCACCATTTCCTCCCATATCTCTGGCTTTCCATAGCTGGTGTATAGCAGCAGCCTTATCAGAGTACAGTAGGTCTCTTTTACAGCCGTGCCTCAAGGACATACTCGGTGGAGTCAGGGTGCAGGCGTTAGCGCATCAGTCACCCAGACAACTCCTAGTAGGAGGAGAAGGAGCAAGCAGAAGGAGCATGAAAGAGAAAAACCAGGGGGGGCTGGGGGGAGAGATCAGAGCAAAGCAGAGAGAACAACACAAGAGACAAAGGCTGTATTACTGTACTTCTTTCTTTTTTTTTGGTCCAGTCCTTGGATTTTGAGTTTGACAAACGACAACGTTTCATTGATTTTTCTTGTCTTTCGTGATAGCAGAGCTTAGAAACCTTTCCAAGTATTCCAAAATGAAACTGAACTTTTGGAGAAAGACGTAGAAACTGTCACAGGATGAATAGACGAGAGGGGATCTGACGTTCCGCCCTGGGCCCACTGCTACGCATGGAGAGAGGACAGGACGAGACGGGACACAAGAATCACATCCTCTCTCTGGCTGTGATGGGAAGCAGCGTGGACGCTACCTCCTCGTACGGATCTACATGTGCGGACATGCAAACATGAGAAATCCATGTAGCGTCGGCGGCTTTGCGGCAGCAGCAGCATGTCTGTCATCAATTATTAATAACCACGCACACTGCATGTATGCATATAGTTCATATGGTACATGCCCTCTATGCATGTAGCCTGAATTCATAATTGCGGGCAGAACATGTGTGAACAAGCGTGCGGAGGAGAAAAGACAGTGGCATGTTCCCGCACATGCAGTAATAGGCTCCTGATCCTGCGTGCACATAGAAAGCCTTTAAATTTTAACCAGTGTTCACTCAGAGCAGCAATCAATTACGGGAGAGAAGGGTCATCAGACCAAAACGGGCCGGCGTGGCTAAATACTTGCTGGAATAATGGCTGGATAATAGAATTAATACCATCCCCCGCCAGTCACCTTGATGCATGATTGAGAGGCGCCGCACGAGCCCGTATGAGCGGCCCTGTCAATCAGGCGTGCAGAACTACACCAACTGTGTGATGTGTGTGTGTGTGTGTGTGTGTGTGTGTTGATCGCGTCTTCTTTAAAGACTTGTTGTCCTTGCAAGAGTTTTCCCCCCGTCTGATATCCTGCCATCAGACTCTTATAAGCCGACAACAATGGGTTTAAGATGATGGAATTATTGCTCTTATAGGATGAGAGTTTGTTAAGGAATTGAATGGTGCGAGCTGCTTTTGTGCTTTCCCGGGTAATATGACACGCTAAGGATGTACAGGTTTATCAGGAAGTGACGCTAATAAGTGTTCAAAACTGTTCAATTACTTTAAGCCTCGACTTGAAGGGGCTGGTGTTTGACTAACGCAGACAATACAACTTTTATCTCTTCTCGAGACTTTACTCAAAGTTAAAGCTCCGCGTCCAGACGAACGTATGTGTGACTCTGGATTGACAGGCGCCAGCGGTTAAAAGAGAGAGAGGCGCCCTTGAGAGAAGCGCCCTAGACACGAACCCGCTACGTCACATGAGTCGGATCACGTGGTAGATCTACGGTTGCGTGACTCTCCGTCCCACCTGCTTTCTTGAACCTGTCCAGCAGGTTCCGTCTGACGTCCTTCTGCAGGTTGAAGTAGTCGTCCTCCTCGTCCGGAGTCTTCAGATACAGAGGGATGTGCTGGAACACCAGGATGTGTTTGGGTCTGGGTTCCTACACACACACACACACACACACACACACAAAATAACAAAAACAACACAAATGTGAGGGACAGATTCAGCTCTGATTCCAACCCGAGCGTCTCAGAGCGGACGAGCGAGGCTGCGGTGGTGCTGTGTTACCGTGCAGGCGGAGGAGGCTCGGCTCAGCTGCTCCTCCAGCCACGTGTCCTGCGCCTCCTTCAGCTGAGGGCAGGCCGAGGCGTCGTAGAAGAGCTGCGAGTTCAGAACCAGGCACAGGACTCCGCCCACCTGCAGCATCAGGGCGGGGAGATACTTACACCTCATTCATTCCTCCACGTCTTCAGGTCAACCATTGATTGCATATACTTCAGCTCGTAAAACTTTCGTTTTTACTGCCGCAAACTCCTTAATTCCACCTCTGCCATGACGGCCTTTATGAGCCTTATCCCCAGGTGGAGTGAGCCTGTAAGCCCGGCCCTGGAGTTTAGGGCCGTTTCTGTTTTATTTCACAGTTTGTGTTTTACGATATCGGTATTGATGTCGTTTCTTTCGACCTTCACGAGGACGTCCTGCGGTTTTCTCCACAACTGTCCATTATTAGCTCAGTCAGAAACTGATCTCACATCAGCCCCCGATCCTTTTCATAATCCCGATCTGTTGGGATAATCTTCGATAGGAACATGGATGGAGATGGGGCAAATGAATTGTGCTGCTGGGCTGGACTCATGGATTGATTTTGAAGCCACACTAAAGCTTAACTGAGGCCGTCCAGGAGAACAAGTCTAGTCTTGAATGTTTTTGTGAATAGACGTGTTTTTTCATTGTGATATTTGGGTTTTTGAGACAGTCACTGTAATGAGAGTGTGCCAGGGTGTGATGATGCGTTCAGTTGGTTTTACACATCATCTACTCAGTGTGATCCCTCATCATCAGGTGCAGGTGAGGCTCAAGAATTGTAAATAACACCACCTACAGAGAAACAACAAATCCATCGTTAAGTTAAAAGCTCTAAATTTCAATGATGCGGTCGACTTCAAAACAGTTCAAATTACGTATAAAGCCAGAAATAAATGATTGCCCAGCAGTATTACAGAGTTGTTTGAATCTATAGGAGATCGATGAAGCCTGGCGGGAACCAATGTGAGAACAACTAGCGAGAACAAACACAAAATATCACATTAGGTCAGTTCAAAGACAGCACACTGATGGGCTTATGATGGACCAGGGTGCGTCTTGTTATTTAGCTTACGTCTTCTTCATCATCTTCGTGATCTGAATGTTTGATTTCATGCTTGATTTGTGCCTGGTAATTGAAACGGAAAGCTTAAGCAGAATCATCACAAGGTTCAGACATGAAATATTTGCTTGTTTCTCTGATTGCTTTTCTCTGATGAGCTTCAGTGACTTTGCTTCACCGTACACCTGATGTTTTCAGAGCTTCTTTGCTTTGTTTCAATGTCTTATTTTGTCTTTTAACACGTCCACATAAGCATGATTCTGTTCTATTGTCAAACATCTGATGAAAGCCACTGGTCAGCGTACGCTTCGAGCCAGAATTTGCCAACAGCGGTGAAACTCTTGCAGCGTTTCCCCAGCTCGAGGCAGGTCCTGTATGAGGAAACTCACTCACCCAGAAGCTGAAATAGTCGTCCCCCCAGGCGCTGCAGTACTGCTCCACCGTCCTGGCCGTGGGGGTGTTGCCCAGGTCGTGGTTTCCGCTGACGAACACCAGAGGGATGGAGGGGTCTGTCCCCTGCAAGGCCAGCTTCAGGTCTCTCTCCTGACCCTCTCTGAATGGCGTATCTGGGGGGCAGAGGGGGGAGAACATGCATTCATATTGAGGAAAAACAAAACAGTACTGACACGGATCAGACAACAATCAATACTCGGTTATTAGCATTGATAATAACATCGTACCTGGACCGAGATAAAAATGAATTGGGTTGGGGGTGAGGTGTGTGAATGTTGATGGAAACTGTCAGACGGGGAGTGTGAAGGGTACTACAGGCGAGAGTCGCCTAAGGGAAGGGGGATTATTTGGATGATAATGATGACAGCTCGGAGAATGATCAATGCTCCGTACGGCTCGACTTTACATCACCATGGTTACTGACACGAGGAGAAGCTTTCTGGTGGGAGACTCGGCGGTCCGCGCCGGCGGAGGGGAGGCGGATGTGCAGCCGCATCCTGCCCGGGCGCACGCACGGCTCCGCTATGGAAACACGTCCCTTCGTGCGCTCCCGTACAGGACTTAGAAGCGTTGAGATACCAAACCGAGAGTTCACCGAGACGAGAGGCAAAAGGCAGCGAAGGTCTGAGCTGAATGAACACAGTCTGAGCAAAGGTGCCGGGCAGGGAGAGGGGCGAGTCTCAAAATCTATTTATAATTCAGAATGTATATCAAACAAAGCTATCAGCTCCGCGCTCTTTAGTTATTCCTTCCTCTCCCTCTCCTCCTCTCTTATTTCTCCCCCTCTTTATTCATCTGAGTAATTATTTTACTGGCCTACTTTGGGAGCAAACGTTTCCTTGGATGTTTGGATAGGACTCATTACATAAGAGCCTTTTCCCACAGAACATCTTGTGCATGACAGGGAGGGAGAGTCTGAGGCGCGTTCAGATAAAAGGTAAACCGCTGTTTTCACCTGTCTCTTTGCTATAATTAAGCCAGACTGTCAGACTTCAAATGGTCGGTACAACATTCAAGCATGCGTGCCGACACAAAAGGCTCGGACGGCTTCATTGCAACACCACACTTTGTTACCAATGGCTGATTTTGGGACACACAGAGGTTTCCGGTTCATATCAGTTCATAAGTTCTCCTGTTTAATTTAGTTGGAGTCTGAGTGAGAGAGGGAACGGTGCCTGTGTCACTTTGGATAAAAGCATCTGCTTAATGACTTAAAGCAGTATTTTAAGAAGATAAAATATGCAGCTCCTGATTGGCTGACCTGACACGAGCTTAAGATGTGAAGAGGAACAGTTTCACCTTAATGAACAAGCTTATTTACTCAGCACTACCGACTGTTATTCATAAACAGATGAGTGGTGCAGATCTGTGGCAGTCTCGATCTACCCGCTCACAGCTCAGGCCAATGGACGTAGACTCATTATTGCTCAATCACAATATCTGACCGCTTCCAAAAGGATAAACAAAGAAAGACATCTGGCTCTAATGATGCCAGGCTGCAGGTTTTGTCATTAGAAAACACTGAGGCTGCTTGCTCACAGCTAACCCCGCTGTAGGGGGGTTGCGGGATGTTATTGTTGTGATAAACACCCGGTCAAGATCTCCACATGTTCAACAGGCTTGGGAATCTAGAGAGGATGAATGAGCAGCACTCTGTGCTCTTGTAGAACCATTAATGTGGCCTTTAGCAAGGCACCTGACCTTGTTAGCTGCTGCAGCAGAGGCGGAAAAATAAAGCTTAAACTATCCGAGTGCAACTGTGTGTAATTGTGCGAGTTCAAAGCAAGGTGGGACTCGACAAAACCACCTGAGAACCAATTAGCTTTTCCGTGGCTCGCGGTGCTTCGAGTCATGGAATGAGTCACGCCATTGCATCGCTGTCCCCGTCCGTTACGTCACAGCCCGGTCCGACCCGAGCAGCCCAGTCTGGGACACCAGGATGCCGAGATCTCCTCGGCCTCCAGGTGCCATTTCCACCAAGGTCAGTTCTTGGTCACTACAGTCTTTTTTTAGCTTCTTTAGCTGCTGTTTTGTCACGTCAAACGGTGCTTCTCTTACCTCCAAAGTAAGCAGTTCTTATTTCTGGCCCAGCAAAAGAAGCTGTGTAAAAACAAAAGCCACTATCCTGGAAGCAGGAGTGGAACCGCTTTGGGTAGAAAGGCGGAGATGGTTGCACTTCTTTGGCTAACACAGTTGCAGAGATGCTGCGCTGCCTTCTGCTCCATCACACCTCCAGCTGCCAGTCCTCGACTACAGCCATCCGCTAACATGGCAATATCCATGAATCATCCTTCAGCGCCACACAGCGCAAACCAGTCCCCAGCCATACAGTGGGGCCATCAATCTGCATCGGAGACACCTTGCTCTAGATTAATGGGGAGTGTTTACGGGCATGACACCATTAAGGAACCAGGCAGCTTAACATTTGTAGGTTGTTTAGACACAAATGTCCTGCTGCAGTTCACATTCACTACGTGCCATTGTATATCTGCATTCACCTGGTTACCTGTGTCTGTTTTTCTCAATCAACATCCAAGAGCACGACCCTATACTGAGAGGGTAGGAGAGTAATAGGAGAGCCTATTTTGGGTCATATTTCCTTAATATTACAAAAAATGTAGATGAAATGAAGAGACAAAATGCTGACAAGTTAATTTCATGATAAATAGGATTCGTCGTGCATAGGAAATAATGAAGGCTCATGAAAAATGAATCCTAATGCATACATTTTTCACCCTGCTCTCCTCTTTGGGAGCGAGCACTGTGTACTGGGGTGGGGCGTGCAGAAAGTGCACTCACGGCTCTTTCTCTCTCTATACATCTGACAGAAAGGCCTTGTTCCTGTAATGAGATTGCAACAGTGTGATTCTTGTACCTTGACAAGAGACTTTGGCAGCGTCTCGTCGGGTCTGTCCAACACTGCAAGTACTCCTCTCCATTTCCTCCGAAGCAGCCGGCCTCAGAGAGAGTCGAGTCTCGCCGTCGCACACGTTTTTGTGTGCTTGCACCACTTTTAATGCGCGGGGACTCGCGTGGCTCTGAACCTGACTGACTCGAGTAGTGACGTAGACAGGAAGTGCTGGTTTGGCTGTGTCCCAGATTGATGGAGAGAAGCCGGTAAACAGGATGAGGTCGGTAGTAAGTCATACACAACAGCACACATATGAACTAAAGTCACCATGAACAGAGTCATCTGTTATGTCTCACGAATTGTCATCCAAGTATCAAGGTTGAGGTATTTGCATGTTCTCGTGTGCGTGGCTTCTTACTAGGGTCCAAAAACATACACAACTGGATTTCAACACCTTTTTAAGACTTCTTAAAGACCTTCCAAAAAGATTTTAGGACCCCTTTAACTTACTGAACAGCCATAGTTTGCAATTACATCTATAGAGCACAGCCATACAACAGGATTCAGTTTGGCTGGGAAGGAATAAACCTTCAATGAATAAACTAAATCAAAGGCAAAGACTCTCGATTATTCACCATACTGTATACCAGTCATACTATTTAGAAAGAGCCTGAATATCAACAAAATGATCATTATTTAAGGGCCTTCATTTTCCCCAAAAACTTCTCAGACTTTTTTAGACGCCATGCTGTGTTTCCATTGACCTGTATGTGACCTGTATCCCACTCCAGTGTAGATGCAAGGCCCCGATCTGACCCTCAAGTGCAATGACAGTATTTGTCCATATCAAAGCTTCCTCTGGCATCAAAATGATGACAAGCAAATATGCATGTCAGAGAGAGGACAGAAGAGCTTTGGAGGAGAAGATCTAAGCCTTCTAGCTCACTTACCGCCAGTGTCCATTGAAGTACAGCTTTGTAGTGACATCTAGTTTAGAGAGCACCCCGGGGATGGATGGAAGTTTTAGGACATGTGGATTGGGAGGGACAGAAGGACAGTTGCCCTATGTGGCGTGAACTTAGATGGATGGACGGAGGAATTCACCACGACATTTGCCAAGACTGGGCAAAGAGGATGAGAACGGTACACAGGTATCTCACGGGAAACCACTGAAAGTTAAAATGTGAGCAGCAACAAAGAGACTTCTCTTAACTTCTGCACTTCCACAGTCCCATTAGTACCCACAAGCCACTAGATGATCCCATTAGATAAACACACAGAGAACCCTCGCTGCTCACATACCCTCCAAAATAAAGTCGAAAATGCTCCAACGTGTCCCAAAAAACAAATTCTCCCCAGGCAGTCTCTCCTCCATCCTCTCTCCTGCCTCTGAATCCCACAGAGAGAGCCATCCTATCTGCCTTAAACGGCAATTAAACAGGTTTCTGCTGTTACGGAGAGGGGACAGGGAAGTCCCAAGGTAACCTCTCCTTCACCTTTGTGAGTTTTTCCACACATGCGTGCCCACACACTAGAACACTCGCTTTCCCACTGTATCATGCGTAACATCCCTCACCAACCCCGGGAGACACAGCTTGAATCCTTTGTAGTGCTCATTAGGAGTGTTAAGTCCAGCATGTTTCTCTAATCTAATCAGCTCTGTATCTCGCACCCCACCACTCTCTCCCTCTCTCTCTCTCTGCTAACACCCCCCTCCCAACCCCTTTTTCCGACTCTTTATCCTCTTCATTTGTCAGCTTTGAAAATAAGAGAGACACAGGAGAGTGAAAGTGAGAGGCAGCGATGGGGCGAGATTGAAGAAAGTCCTTGAGCGTGTCTCTTGGGTTTAAGCTTGGAGATTGGAGGGAAGACAAGGAACTGGGATCAAGGGACGTTCCGTCAGCAAAGGCCTGGATGACACAATGTTGTGGCCCGCATTTCTTTCGGAAACATGATCTGAGACTGTTTGGTTTTGGCGGTTGAATCACACATTAATGAAAGCCTCTGAGACTTACTTTCCATCTCATGTGAATGATGTCCACTAATTACCACTCTCCCTATAAGTCTGTCAAAGGGAGTTTTCTTTTAACAAAATGGAGACATCACTAACAATGCAGCGTTGCCTTTGTGTCAGGAAAGGAAGCACGAACCCCACTATTGATGAATCTATTGTTCGACCCAGAACAATTACCAGAGCAAACAACAATCCCGGTTCTGCAGCTCCAGATTCAATCCACTCGGATGCTTCGAACACATTCGTCAAGCGGCGAGAAATAAAACAAACGGGCACGTTTGTGCGCGGCGTCAGACTCGCAAATGAGGGTTGTCAAAATAAGGTATGAGACCGCAGTTGTTTGCTAAAGAGAACAGACAGAGCAGGAGACGGAGAGGAGGAGAAGAGAGAGCGAGGAGAGACAGAAAGAGGAATCCGTGGGAACAGAAATACAGTTGCCAATTTCCTGTGGCCGACAGGCAGCGGTGTTGACAATGCCGGTTGACAGCCAGCTTCCCCTGGCCGCCACCCATTCATTCTGTATTGTAAATAAACAGTTTAAGGGGAAATGTCAGGCGAGAGACGAAAGGAGCAGCTCCGGCTATAATACCTCCCCTCCTCCTCCTCCTCCTCCTCCTCCTCCTCCTCCTCGGTGCCGATGGTTGCCAGGCGAGTGACGGACATGGTGAGTAATGAGGATGGCACGCACAACCTGCTCCGTAGGAGCTGACAGTAACAAGGGCTGACGCCGCAGCGTTTAAAGGTCCCCGAGGCCTTGCGGTTTATACCCCGCGCTCACACTATCTACTGTCCCACTGAGCTGCTGAAATAGATCTCACTGTGACCTATAAACGCAGCTGATCAGAGGCAGACGAGAGGGGATGTGGGGAGTGGACGCAGGCCGGGTTTGGTCCAAATCAGTGGTGCTAAGACTGGGGGAAGGGGGCACCCATAGAGATACTAATGGCATACATGACCAGAGGGAAATAATGCAAATATGGTCTTATGTGTGTCTTCCGTTTCCCTAGGTGCGATTCCATCAAATGTGCACAGGCTAAATATCGCAATAAAATGCAACCTAAATGCAGAAGAAATCCCTCAGTTTTGGAAATGTCACTTATTTTCTGATATGGATCAAGACTGTTTCTAATCTCTTTCTAAATCTAATTTAAATGCACAATCAACAATCTTTTGAGCGTCCATCTTCCTCAAAATTTGACCTTTGGGGACGAGATTTTACAAGAAGATTTTCGAAGAAGTCGACCCTGAATGAGGATTACGGCTCATGCCCAAAACATCCTTCAATGGAATAACCTACAAGCAGCAATTACTACAGTTTTAGAAATTTTGCTTTTATTTTGCAATGGAAAAAACTGTAATAGAAACACACCTTATGTCACAGAGAGCCAGAGTTAAACTAGCTCTCTGCTCTGAGAAATTACACATATATGGCTATGTATGTAGACATATATGTCTTGAGAAAAATCGCTTTTGTTTTGCGATAAACTGCAATGGAAACACAGCTCCTGGCAGGCGCTGGAAAGGTTTGAGAAGCGCTGGTCTGAAGGGTGCAGGCACGGAGACGATAGGAGGATGCTTGCAAGCCTAGAGCGAGACCGTACGGTAATAGAGGGAGACAGATCCAGGAGCGTTCATGGCCATCCCGGTGCAGCTAAAATTGGTGGTCATTATGACCCAAAAACAGGCGGAGAGGAGGGCTGTGTTGCTCTGTGACTAAGCCAAGCTGAATCTGTGTTGCATATGAATAGTTTGGCCTTGAGCGATATTTTAGAAACAGGGGCCGACCGCGTTTTACAGCTGACATACTGCACCACATACAAAAACGTTCCACTGTTGCCTAATAACTTACATAATCATCTTCAAATGCGGACCGAGCCCAGAAATGTTTAAACCATATAAACAGACGTTCGGGCTGAAAGAGCACAGCGATGTAGAGAGAGACACACACACACACACACACACACACACACACACACACACACACACACACACACACACACACACACACAGAGGTGCTGTCTACTTCTTTTCATGCCCGTTCCTTGAGGCCAGGCAGGCAGGCAGGCAGGCATGCAGGCAGCTGGGCATCCAGACAGCCAGGCATCTAGGCAGCCATGCATCAGGGGAGCCAGGCATCCAGGCATCCAGGCAGCCATGCAGCCAGGCAGCCGGGCATGCGGCTCATGCTACCCCCTCATTGTCATGCAGAGGCCGTGTGTGCTGGTTGGCAGCTTGAGGCTCCTCTCACTGAACATTAACTGGGCGGTGGGTCCGGCCGGCTCCTTCCTCCCACCCAGTTATCGAATCAGGCAGCCGGACATCACCGCAGCGTACTGTACTCGCTCATCTCTTTACGGTCCGTTCAATAAGAGCTTGACGCTAATACCTGCCAATCCACACAGTCCAGAAACACAGGAGTCGTTTCTACACCTGGAGGCCTCTTTCTACGAGCAGAACTGGTTGATTTTACAGTAAAGTACAGGTTTGTAAATTTGCCAATCCGACACCTGAAGGCAGCATACTGTAGCTGCCACTCTCTTGTATCCATGTAGTTCAATCAGCTCCTCCAGCATGCTTTGAAAACAGGTCAGGCCAGGGCAATTCTCATCAAGTTCATTTTCGCAGCATCCCACGATTTACGAAAGGTCGTACGTTACATTTGAGGAGGATGGACGACAGTGCACAGATATTTTCACTGCATTTAGAAAAAGTTTGGTCTCGCTCCATATCACGTCATCCTGTTGACCCCCTACGTTATGTCCAGTGACACGTAAATGCTGATTCACTCATTCCATGATTCACTTTTATAGCAACATGTCTGAGGTTTCCATATATAAGAGATTCTGAGTGATTTATGTGTTTCTACCACTTTTTTTATTGTGGCATTCAGATTCAAGGGTAGCAGGGACACACCCACTTTTATGGTACAAAACTGGAGAAATAGAATAGCATAGATCTGTACTATCTAGACAAAAAAAACAGCACCTCTCAACTCCTCGTGTCTGTGCCACACAAGGTGGGAAGTGAGAAATTACTATTTTGTTTGCTCGAGTTTTTTTTTCTTTTTAACCCAGTTCCGATCAGAAAATCCATTTGTCTGCCCAAACAGTCGACGCATCTGGTGATTTGGGGGGTGGGGTGGGGGGGGGGGGGGGGGGGGGGGCACCAGCTGTCAGCCTGCTGTCCTGGTTCCAAGATATCTAACGCCAGACACAAGATTCGTGGAGATAAACCCATGTAGGCTACAATCAGAAATAAGTAGAAGCTAAGTGTGACGGGATAAAAAAAAGATAGATAGATAGTGCACAGGGTCACAGGGGGTCTGAGATTTACAAACTGGAGTTTACAAACAGGTCAGGAAACTAACTTTGCTACCTTCCAGCTGCACCCATAATCACGCTACGTCATACAGACGTTCAGAAGGAGGCAGGAATCTGAGGAGCGGCTGGTCTAATCGATGTCCGAAATCTTCATCAGCGTAGCAGCTAAACTTGTCTTGAGAATAGCCAGAAGGCCTGTGCTGTTTCATAGATAAATATCAGCTGCTGTCAGAGGGGAGTATGTTGTTTACACTCTCTGGCTGAGAAACAGAGAGGGCTAATGTTCAAACCTACCTCGGCGAGGATTTTCTCCACCGCCTGACCAGCCCAGAGCTGATGTTCTCCTCACAGAGCGCATTAATTAGACCGGGACCATCTCAAAGGGCGGCTGAGAATGCATTAATCAATACACTGTATGCGTATATCTGGCATATTCCATTCTCTTTAAAGGCTGATGGATGTCAGAGAGTTTGTTGATCTGTTTTTTCTCTACTAACAACATATGGGAGAAAGTGCTGCAGTGGACATAAAGCCACGAGGTGCAGTGAAAGTAAAAGTCTGAAAATCGAATCCATGACTTGGATGTTGAGATGCAGCGTACACATGCAGCGATGCAAATATATATATAACCTAAATATTGCACTAAAGACCATGTGATGGAAACCTACCAACCTCTAAAATGATTTCAATGATTTTAATCTAAAGGGATTTGGTGTGGTGGGCATGGATCGAGACTCAAACTTCTCTAAATCTGATTAAAATGTAGATGTCCATCTCCCTCAACGTGGAGTTACTGCACCTGCACAAAAAAGCCTTTCAATGGAAAAAAAAAACATTTTCTAAACCATTTTATGTTGCAAAAAAACACTCTAATATAGAACCATATAAGACTGATCGGCAGTCTAACCATGACACAGGGCTCATCATCCATATAACATCTCCTCATTCTTCTTAAAATGCTCCATTTGGATGCATCTTGTAGAATAACACAATTGGAACTGTCTAACCCAGGTACTACAGCTCCTCTCAGAGCAGCTTTGGTACCTAATCAGGAAGTCGTGTCATGCTGGGCCGGGCAGGAACTCAAAGCCACAGTGGAAACAGAGCCAGCGGAGCCAGGTTTAACACTGCTGAGCGCTCTGACCTCTACACACTATCATGCCAGGCCCCGTTAGCATATTACAATAGAATTACCTCTGCACTATCTCCCTCCCCTCCACGGCATTAAGTCTAAGTACACTTACTGTACCACCATATGACAGTAAGCCCTGTGTCTGCCCTCCCATATACCGTCCTGGTATATGGTTAATTCAATTTTCTTCTTCATTTCTGTTCTGAATCCCACTTTAATCCACGGCTTCAGTTTTATTCCCTCCTGCACTGTTTTTCTTCTCTTCCGATTCTGATATTTGTTTATCGTTTTCTGTGCGTACAGTGTGGGAAGGCCTACGTGGGCTGCAGTAGCTTTTGTCAGCATGTGTGCATGCCCACATACATATGCTGGAGACTTGGGTTGATTGTGTACCCAGTTAATTGGGGAGTTAATTGTAAATTATGTGAAGCAGGAAGATGGAAGTGTTTTTAATTCTGCATACATCTAGAAAATCACTGTAGAGACCAGAAACACAGTGACTGGACTGAAGCAGGCTCCTATTCGGGTGAAAGTTACCCTGTTGTAACTGATATTTAAGACATAAAATACGTAATAACTGTCGACAGATGCAGCGATAAACACAGCTCATACATGATACAACCTGTTCTGTGTTGTAACACGTCCTCAATAGGAGCTCAGAGAGTGATTACCTGAATAGCAAAGATGAAGAAAAAGTTCAACATAAAACAAGTCGATGGGAGAGTGCGCAAATTCACAGCTTGAGTTTTTCTAAATAGCCTGCCCTTATCTGTAATCTGAGGACGGTGGTTGTGAAGACGAGCGCAGGCTGAGCGGGGAGCTGGTGCCATGTTCCAGATGCTGAGAGGTAACGCTCCTGGGACCGACACCGACTCATCGGTCCGAGCGGAAAAAAGAAGCTGCTCCGGGTAAAAGCCTCAACGACCGGCATCTGTGAGTCTCTGACATTAGACTGATAGCTGGCAGCTAGCCCCGGCTGATGTCAGCATCCTGCCCCCCGACCCTCCCACCCCATCACCCCCCCCTCCTCGGGGAGCGTCCCTCAGGCCTCTGCCATGGCTCGTCTTCGATAAGTGAGCATGTGTTGCAGGAGTCGTGTAGTTGTCGCTCGGAGAGGCTAAAAGTATTTCCGTGTTAAGCGAAGACACGTACGTGGTGTCAGCACAGCATCACATCAGCACGGCCCACACTCAGAGCTCCTCCACAACACCTGTTGACCTCTACTAGCTGCAAAAACACTCATTTTAGAGGAGAAAGAGTCTGGGAGGTGAAAATAATAACTCTCACGCTATGTGATGGATATGTTTGGATTATACATTTTATTTCTGTTCTGTTTCTGGTAATAGTTGTATAACCGCAATATTGCCCTTAACGATGATGAAGCACATCCTCTCTGGTAACGTTGCTTAATTACATCACTGTTCAGATTTGCCCTTTTAAGCTGCCATTTCAAGATCTGGAATTTCTGTATGAATGAGGATATGATGGTGTTTTATCACCTGCTGTACATCTTAGTCCAAGAATAGACTCGTTTCTCATATATTATCGAGGCAAAGCCCAGGGAGACCTCTTCCTTCTAGGTGCAGTCCTACCTGGCATGGCGTGGACCAGGTCTCCACACAGGACCATGAACCTGGGCCTGGGGCTGAGCTGGTTTACGGCCGCCACAGCCTGCGTGGTGAGTTCCACCTCCTCGGCCCAGACGTCCCCTCCACCGTCGCAGTCGCCGTCCCTCCAGGCCTTCATCAGCCCCAGCTGAGGGTCCGCAGCCTGGATGAAGCAAAACGGGCCTTTCCACTCGCGCTCCGCCTCTGGAGAGCAAGGAGAGGAAGACGCAACAACGGACTCATCACAAACTGACCCTACCAGGACCTATATGGACGTGTTCTGCATAACCAGATACGTGTTCAACATCGTGTTCAACGGCCAACACCTCAGATTCTTCTGTTTGCAATTCATGAGTGCAACTCTAGATATAAAAATCAAACAGGGTAACAGAATGGATAAAATTTCTATGTGCAATAAGAAATGTGGTGCTCATCACAAAAAAAACTTTCAGTGAGTAAACTCTTGAAGTCTACTTTGTTCTGCGGAGCATTTTAGCATCTTTATGACTGTTTTGCTTTTATGACGATCTACTTCATGGTTTTACAATGTCTTTAATGCATAAAACTGCTTAATGGGGTTTACAGTATAAGGTCATTTTGAGGCACATTTCAAGGCTCTCTGAGCTGCAGCATGTAGAAGAATAGAAAAAAATAATGAAAAATGTGACATTGCGATTATTTTAAAACACAATAAATACCATAACAAATGAATAATAGATTAAGATAAAGATTTACTGGACACAGCTGTTATTTGCAGTGACCTTTTTGAGGACCTGCCTGTTATTAACTTCACAATCTCGCTGCATCGGAACATTTTTTCACCAATATGTTTCGATAACAAGGTGCTTGCACCAGGAAAACACGGCGGTAAGCAGAACGCTCGAAGCTTCGGGGATTAGGTGTCATCACAGCCTCGGTCCTTCACTGGAACCCAGCCTGCTGTGGAAGTCCAGGCCGTACATGTATTCCTGGGACTGGGAGTTGAGAGGTCGGTGGGGGAACGTACAGTAACGTACAGCCTTTTGTTTCAGGCCGTACACGCTCCCTCCATGAGCAACCAGAGCTAAATAATTAACAAACCCCGCTACATGTAGGAGCATAAATGAACAACAAAGAACAAGTGTTTTACATAATCCCGATATTGCGTAACCCGAGGACCTCCAGTCTAATCACTCTCCAGTATTCATTAACGGAGGCGCGGGCCGCTCCTTGTTCTGCACGTAACGGAGGGAAGCGGAGCACTCGACGGCGCTCGGCGGGCGGCCTCCTCCACGGCTGACACGGAGGGATGTGGTTAAGTGATACGGAAATGGAGTGCCCACAAATGGACAGACGCCGAGAGCAGGCGTGAAAAACAAACAAACAGAAACAGCGGCTTTTCCGGAAGGCTGCGGAAGAGGGGGACTGGAGTCTGCATCTGCATTCTGCACGGATCCCTCGGCTCGCCATACGCCATCCTGCGTGTTTAACATGCTCTCCCAGCGTCTCCGAGCATCTCTTCCCCCAAATGAGTTTATGATAATTCTGCTCTCGAGAGGGAACCAAAAGCAAGAGATGGAGAGAGAGGAGAAAAGAGAAGAGTGCGTGTCTCCTGGGAACCAGACGAGTAGAAGCTTAACAATGAGCCGCCTGCTGTGGTTGACATTTATGGAACCGCGAGGGGGGAAACGCGTTACGCCATCATGATTATCGTCAGCGTCGATCGAACCGCTTCAGATGCCTTCAGTCCAAACTAGTCCGGCCTTGATCTTAACTCCAGACTACACGGAGGGACCGCTGATGAATTCCACTGCTGACAGGGAACGCCGATGATGAATCCCCAATACAAACAGCTGTGGCGAAGTTGGGTTTCCCTCTGTTGCGTGGGCCTAACTTCATCTGAGTCGATGACAGTCTATCATCATCTCACTCCGTCTTTTCAACTTTCGGCAGAACATCTTGAACTCCTCGGCTCAGCAGAGGAGTATTTCTGAACTCCAAGTCCAACTCCAAGTAACAGAGTACATGTTATAAATGCAAAATATCCACAACTGTATTCTAATACGGTTGCAACTGAACAGTAATCTGAATACAGTTACAAGATGTTGTTTATGGTTATGATGTTTGTGCAACATATTTTCAACTTTGCACCAACATGTGCCTAACACCTACCGTGTGTACTAACCCTGAGTGTTATGACTGTTTTGTGCAGCTAAGTTATGTAGCAGTCACCAAAGCTACTTCACAGTGGCTGTATAACTATGCAGTATAACTACCTGGTAATAACTCAGATTCCCATTCTGAATAGAAGCAGGTATGATGGTGGATGTCCTCACCACAAGAAGGACCTGGGTTTGACTCTGGGGTTGTTTCCAGAGTTTTGTTCTCCCTATAGACATTATGGTTTGTGGTTTGAAGCAAATCTCAGTTACTTCTCAGTATTAGCAAAGTCTTAAAGTATATATTACTAACTACATTTTAATACCTGTAGTGAAATACAGCACTGCACGTGTTTGCATGTTGGTCTTACTACAGAGTAATTAGCTGCTATGATACTGAAATCTGATTAAATTTCACAACTTTCTCTAACTCTGAGCAGACTACTACAGCACACACAGTGTCACTCTCTGGGGCCTGATGTGCAGACTATTTCACTGTCAAATGAAAGAGAAGTTTACAAAAAAAAAACATAAACACAAGGAGTTGCAGAGTGCAGCAAAGCTCCCATGACAGGAGATAAAGAGGCAGCAGCCATGTGTGGCCTCACTGCTTGGGCACAACTTCCAACATAAATCGTGCAGATTTCTCAGGTGGCAGATGGCGCACTCAAAACAAAATTAATCATCGTTTGAGAGGAAGGCACAAGGGGTCTCACATTTCCTGCAAATAATAACATAGCAAACATTTCAATATCTTCTCCCCGAGTTCCCTCATACATACACCCCGGTGTCCTACAGAGGCTGCAGAGCAACTAGACAGTCTTGAAAGGTGGAAATAAATAAACATATAAATGAGTGACAAACTAATGCAAAATCAAGGTTCGCTACTACACCCAAAATAAACTGGTACATAAATGATATGGTAGTTGGTTCTTCTCTCTGAACGGTGAATTCAGGAAGGAGAAGATGTGGGAGAAAACATGGAAGGAAACAGACAGAATTTGCACAGCTCTGACGTCTTCTGTCCTGCTGTTATTTCTCAACTGTGGTGTTTACTTCCTCCTCATTGTTCATTGAGCAACAGTGAACAATGTTGACAGAGTGTGGCGTTCACTGCTATGAACGCAGCCTGGTTCTAGAGTCCATCTTAATCTGTTATCTTACTCGTTCATAATCAACTAATAAACTATACCTTTACCTGCCTTTATGTGCCAAGCTGTTTAATGCAAGACATACACAAGAATATGCCCGTATTGACAATGACCACAGCTAGATTTTATTCTTATCTTGTCCTACTTTTTTAAATAGTAAAGTAACCTATTTGTTACTGATTTTAATACTCTCTTTTGCTGTTAATGTATATATTGCTGCTATTTAACATCTCCATGGTAGAAATAATAAAAGTTGATGATTGACTTATAGAATAAACAGCAACTATTTCAATGACCAATCAGTCCACTTGAAAATCTTAAAAAGAAAAAAAAAAGTTTTCAAGTGTTTTAAAGATCCCCTGATAATACCTTTGTTTCTAGGATCGTAATACATCTCATGTGGGGTCAAAAGAATGCATGCAACATATTGTGTTTTTGAAACGCAGATTAACATATATTCTAACACTTTTCTTATGTTATAAAATTGAAGAAGTAAATGACAGGTGGTTACAGACAACACCACAGTTCTGACACCCCAGAACCAGAACATCGCCTCTTGGTCTAAAGAAGCAATTGTTTTCACTTATTAACCCAAGTTTGATTATCTATGACCTTCTATTGTAAGCTTCTAACTATAGGCTTTGGAATTCGGTTTACGTCTACCATTTACACCGTTTACTTAGCAACGTTTTGCTGTTCTTCGTTCGATTTATAATGTCTACAAACTGACGAGGTCGATCCGCTGTGATTGACGACAGTGCTGGTTGTTCAGACAAGAGTGTTGCAAAAACTGTCATGTGAAACTTAAAACAGTGTCAAGTCACGAAATGCAGTTTTAAGTCGCGGTTCGCCTCGGTGCATTAGCCAGCTGCTAACAGGCTAACCGGCTAGCCCCGGGCAGCTACCTGCAGTCAGTCCGCTGAAAGTCCGGTGTTTGGCCCGGTGAAACATGTCCTCGGCGTCGGCCATGAGAGTTCAGATAGAAGTCCGTACGAGCTGGAAGCTGTCAGGTTGCAGTCAAGACCTCCAGACGGAGTTTGAGAGTTTGTGGAGCAGCTGTGGGGGTATGTCCCCAGTCCCGATCGATGACTCTGACTGTATCTGTGATCGACTGCTCAACCTGAGACGAGCTGTGGAGCACACGTGACGGGGGTTATTTACATCACAGAGTAGAAGAGCGACTTCTGCATTTCTGCTTATCAAAACACAGTTTCATGGTCAAAATCACTCGGTCATACATGTAGACAAACATCCCACTACATAACATGTAAATGGGCAAAATTATAGTTGTTTTACCGTCTCAGATATATTAATTATCAGAGATATGTAGAGACACAAGGATAAGACAATGTTTAATTCGTTTTAACCTGTATATGTATTCTTTATAGCTTAGCATTGCTCAGCGGGTCATATCTCAGGCTCAGACATGGTGTTTCTGCGTAAACTTTCATTGTGATGTAAATGTCTTTCTTCCCCTTGTGCAACCTCTACTTTTAATACTGTGCTCTTGGACATATTCAAAAACATGGTGTAACAAATGTAACCTTACAGAGTGACAGCTGAGAGTAGGGTTACTAGTGGTACTGGGGTAATATGTTCTTGCCCATTGTTTGTTATTTGTGAAGTATGGACATTTTGGTAAGAAAAACTTTTAAGACATGCCATAGTTTAGAGCATCATAAACATACATTTAGGATATCACAGGTTATCAGAGGTTATTTTTTGTTTTTGAGACCTACCTCGTTGCACCTCAGCGTTCTGTGCTTCTGGACGGATTGTGAGGTAGTAGTCTGGTGGATGGGTGGTGTCTTTTGATATTATGTCTGAAATGTGTGGAATGGCTTTGTGGTTTTGCTCAGGGAGGTTGGGAGTGCAGAGTCCTATTATTCCGGAGGCTGTTTTGGTTATGAGTGAGTTTGTTCCAGTTTTTGTCACTGAGAATACTCAAAAAGCATGTGGAACAGTTAGACAGTATATGCCGGACAATGTTTTTGTATAGCAGAAGGCAGTCATGAAATTCCATTTTTGTTCCTATTATGATGACGCCACATACCCATCCATCTATTTTCTCATCTGTTTTATACCCTGCTGCAGCCCATCTCCAATGCACATACTGTGGAGCAAAAGCAGAAAATACAACCTGGACAGGCCGCCAGTCACAGCTAGGGGCGATATCCCCAATTGATCTAAACGCATGTTTATTAATTGTGGGATTAAACCAGAGTACCCAGAGAAAACCCAAGTGTGGAGAACAGGAAAACTAAACTCAGAAAGGCTTTTGGTCTGAAGAGGACATGAACCATGATTTTCTTGCATTTCTGCCCTTATATCAAGTCACATTCCATTTACTCACTATAATTCTCCACAGTTTTGTTCCCCTCTCTCCTCTTCAACTTGACTCGCCGTCTCCGCAACCACATCCAGACACACAACAACATGCACCTTGTGTCGTCTGGTGTGAACTGGATCAACATGTATGTGTGCAGAGCCAGAAGTTGTCCTTTTTTCTTCTGCTGACCTTGGCACTACAGTATGTGTACACGAAGCTACTCTGGACTCACTCACTCACTCAGATGACTCACGAGTCCTTCCACCAGAGAACTGAGATCAGATTTACACAGAAAGACATCTGTTGTCCACACCTGTTTGCATCCTTGCATAAACGCTTCTGGAAGCCTTGGGCTGACCCCGAGAACCGAGAATTAATCCATCCTCTTTCTTTTTCTTACCTGACTGAAGAAAGCTTATATTTTCTCTCATATTTATGAGAGCAAATATAAATTATTTAGCACATTCGTTGCAGATGAACCACCCTTGTGAAAGAGGTTTGGATGTTTTGCAGATTTTGATGAAATTATCGAACATTTTCTGTGCTTTACAGATCAATTCAGTTCAGTCCAGGCAGCTATTTCCTCATCCTCCAAGTGCAGAGCCTGCTCAACAAGAGAGTGATTATTTCAGGGAAGATGAGAATATGGAGGGGATGGACCTTCCTTTTTGCTGTAAAATAAATCAGGCTACTGGAGGGGACCTAGAGTGAAAAACACTGTTACCCTTTGCTTTGTTGAATAAGCCAAATATGCATGACAGATCCAAAAGCTTTATCGCATCCAAATTCATGTATAAATTTTGTATATTGAAATGGAAGCGGAAAAAAAGAACAAATCTGAACAGAGACGGAACTAGATGTAAAATATTAATGTGTAAAAATCAGCTCGCATCTATCTGTCTGTCTATCTATCTATCTATCTATCTATCTATCTATCTATCTATCTATCTATCTATCTATCTATCTATCTATCTATCTATCTATCTATCTATCTATCTATCTATCTATCTATCTATCTGTCTATCTATCTGCCAACCAATCAATCAATCAACTTTGTTTAAGACATAAGGGAAAAATTACAGTACGTTTGTCAGCGTCAGTAAAACTTTGTCGAACACTGTTGTTGTTGTTTTTTTAATCAGTGTGAAATATTTTCTAAAAACGAGATGAAAACAAATTAAAATAATTAAAAAAATGAATGAAGTTCAGCGGGGAACAAAGGGGGGCTCGCACGCCTTTTTCCTCGACGGCGAACAGAACAGTGATGCTCGATATCACAGTAAAGTCTCTCTCTCCCTCCCTCTATCTCTCCTCCTCCTCTTCCTCCTCCTCTCCTATTGCGCACCCGAATCTCCCACCCTCTCCTCCTCCTCCTCTCTCTCTCCGTTTTCCCCTCTCTCTCTCTCCCTCTCTGTCTCTCTCTCTCTGTCTCTCTCTCTCTCCCTGCGCGTCTCTGCCCACTCCTGTGCGTAATAGCGCACCGACGGACGCGCGCTGCGCCGCTCTCCTGAAAACGCGCAATCAGAGCCTCTCAGGCTCCTTTGTGAGGGAAGCTTCTGCTGGAGAGCGCACTTTGGAGACCCAGCTCTCCTTCTCTTTCTCTCTCTGTATCTTTCTGAAACCTGCATCCTGCTTGTTTTTCTCCCCCTCTTCATCCTGGACGACGATGACACACTGACGAAGATGCTGAGCGGCTCGGAGGACGGTGCGTTGCCTTTTGGATCTGCGCTCCGGGACTTCTCCGCGTATCATGCGCCTTCGTCCTCCTCTCCAAGTCTCTTCGTCTCGTGTGCGTGAAGTTGAACGGAGGCACCATGAGAGGGAAATACTTCCTCCTCGGCTTCTTGTTGCTCAAACTTATGGCCCTGGTGTGCAAGGCGGACGGGGAGCCGGGGCTGCTGGGGGGCTTCGTGATGATCTCCACCTCCAATGGCTCCAGGGAGGAGGACAGCGTGTCTGAGGAGACCCCGCACACGGAGGACCAGTGTCGGGGATACTTCGACGTGATGGGCCAGTGGGACCCGCCGTTCGTCTGCAAAACTGGCAATTACCTGTACTGCTGCGGCACCTGTGGCTTCAGGTTCTGCTGCTCATACAAACACTCCAGGCTGGACCAGAGCACCTGCAATAACTACGACACCCCGGTGTGGATGAAGGCCGGCCAGACCCCGTACAAGAAGAAGAACAAGAACCACGACAGCACCAAAGACAAGACGAACTTGATCGTCTACATCATTTGTGGAGTAGTGGCCATCATGGCTCTCGTGGGGATTTTCACCAAACTGGGGCTGGAGAAGGCGCACAGACCCCAGAGAGAAAACATGTCCAGGTGAGTCTCTTGAGGGTTTCTGTCTCCATTTCTTTCTTTCACTCCATCCCACCCTCCTCCTCCTCCTCCTCCTTTCCTCGTTCCTCTCTGCTTCTCCTCAGTGCGCTTGTTTACACAGACACGCAGTGATCTGGAGCGCACATCCTCTGTCCACGGATTTACTACAGCATCCATCCGTCATCATCCTTATCATCATCATCTCACCAGCCTTGTACCTTGAGCCTCATCTCCAGCTCATATAGGGTGAAGGTCTCCCTACAGGTCTCCAGTCCATCACAGTACACACACACACACACACACACACACCTATTCTCACATATAGCTGGAGGCTATGATGAGCCTCCAATCGAGCTAAACATGCACGTTTTTGGAGAAAACATCCAAACTCCACACAGAAATTAAAACTGGTGACCTTCTTGCTGTGTTGTTCACCATCCTACCGTATCACCTCATCACCTCACCTCATAGCAACTTGTTTATTCCCAATGGTCAATTTAAGGCAACACAAGAGTAAGAATAACGTAAGAATTAAAGATGCGGAGACAAAAGGAGTGACTTAGATGCAGCGAGTTTGAACATCAACACATGAGATCGAGAATCATAATGGGCTAAATGGAGACCTGTCTAGGGTGTATTCCCTGCCATCGCCCTGTATAACATTAAGGTGCAATGGGGGTGAGATAATGGATGGATGGAAGGTGCCAATTGGGTTATGAGGTCGCTCCCAGAACATTATCATTACTCTGCTCACATAGAGTATAAGAGATGTCACATGCTGTGTGTTTCTGGGCAACCAGAGCAACTTGTGTGCCATCTTTCCTCCTGCTGAGACTATCTCTCTCTCTATCCCTGTGTGTGTCTCTCGTTCTACTCCAGTCCACCTCTCCACAATAACACAGCAGCACAACACCACTGCTTTCCTCTCTCCTCTCCTCTCCCCTCTCCTCTCTCTTCTCCTCCTGGCGGCGGGGGTGGTTTCTTTCTTTCACTGGAGTAAGAAAAAAAAAGGCGGTAACACACTCCATTGTACTTCTAGTCTGAGTGGAGATCGTGGAAGGGGATTTTGTGCATCTTCTCCACAAGAGGAGAGCATGCATGCATGCATGTGTGTGTGTGTGTGTGCAGTACAAGCACAGTACAAAATCCAGTATCTCTGCATTTCATCCCATGTGTCAAGAAAAGATGCGGAGCAGCATCAGTGGAGCCCAGTGACTGAATAAACCATGTTGTGCATCTCTCTCTCTCTCTCTCTTTCTTTGTGTGTGCGTGTGCGTGTGTGTGCGTGTGCGTGTGTGTCTGACAGGGCCGTCGCCAGCGTGCTGCAGGGCGGGTGTCCAGGTGAGCAGTTTCGGGGGGAGGAGGCCCTAGGGATGCATTCACAGCACTATGTTTCCAGGGCCACAAACCTCCGTGAGTTTTTAATTTTTAATCTCTTTTCATTTAATTTCTTTTCACTTCTTCCTCCCTTCTCTTTCTTTTCCCTCATTATGCTCTCAGGCTTTTGGGCAGCTCGTTGCCGGGTTGTTGTAAACTGTAAGCGGTGTATGGAGATGTGGGTGAGGCTACAGTATGTGTCAGCAAAGAAACAAACAAACCCAAAAACGCAGCTGAAGGGAAGTGACTTGAATGCTGGCCTTTAGTCATCTGTCATCTGGAGAGATGACTTCATCCCAGTTTGGGATCACATCTCTCGTTTCGACTTGACTCGAGTGTTTAAAACCAAACTTGTGTCTGGCTGACGTTGCATGGTCTGAGGATGCTGTCTGAGGGGCAGAGAAAGAACTCTTTTTTTCTTCTTTTCCTTCCTTTTCTGCTCTTCTTGTTCGCTCATTGCCATCTGTGTGTATGATTTTGGTGTGTATGAAAGTCTGGGTGTGACAGCAAACAAAGAAAGTGGTGAGTGGAAGTGACTGTCATCTGGAGATGGGATTTCATCCAAGTTCGGGATCTTGAAAATCGTCTGATATGTGGTGGCACAAACACAGAGAGGAGGCGTGCTTAAAAGCTTTTCCTTCCTTATCTTGTCTTCTACTTTATGTTTCTGGGCTTTTGGACAGGCAGTCGCTGCCTTTTGTAAACCGTGCGTGTAACTAATAAAGATGTGAGAGTGTCAGCAAACAAACAAGCAGGACAACAAAGAACTAACTGCTTACTTGAACGTGTTTAGGTTGGCGTCAGAGCGCTTCAGTCATCTGTCATCCGGAGACGTGACTTTATCAGACTTTGGGATCACATCTTCTCGTCTCGGTTTGATTCGATTGTTTTTAAACCAAGCTGTTATCTGGCTGATGGTGCGCAGTCTGAAGATTGTCCCAGATGGGAGGAGAACAGTGTTTTCTTATCTGCTCCCTCCATTTTTTCTTTATGTTCTTGGGCTTTTGGACAGACTGTCCAAAAGACTGTCCACCCTAGCAGTATGCGGAGGTGCGGGTGGGACATGAACCAGTAGAAACAATCTTAGAAACGGGGAAACTGATGATTGGACGTGACTTTTAATGGTTGGTCTCGGAGCCCTTTTAAAGTCATTTGTCATCTGCAGACGTGATTTCATCTGGGTCTGGGATCACGTCTCCCATCTCGTCTTGGCTCGAGTGTTTTAAACCAAACTTGTGTCTAACTGATAGTGCGTGGTCTGAAAATCCTCAGAGATGAGGCACAAGAGCAAGGAGAGCACAGACACACACACACACACACACACACACACACACATACACACACACACACACACACACACTCATCGCCCCAGGCATGTTCCTATTTTGTTTCAAATGACGGCATTGGTTTCTTTTTTTTTTCTTTTATCTCACACCGGCCAGATATCCATCCATTTCATAACACGCTGTAGAGAGAGAGAGAGAAGATCTGCCTGCCTTTTCTGCAGCCTTTCAGCTCCAACCTGTTTTTTTTCATGCACTGTTTTATTTTGGTTCGAGCCCACATGATATAATGAGAGAGAGAGAGAGAGAGAGAGAGAGAGAGAGAGAGAGAGAGAGAGAGAGAGAGAGAGAAAGGAAAGTGGGAGTGTGTGTGTGTGAGTTGGTGAGGAAGTGGTGTGTAGGGGGATTGGAGGGCGTTGGGATGGGGTGGTGTTGGGGTGGGGGTGGGGGGGGGCTGGGAGTTTGAAAGGTTGGTGGTGTTGGTGTTGGTGGTGCAGGGTAGAATACAGAGCGCATGAATGCCATCTATTTCTGTTGCGTCCCGTGGGTTGCTACAGCACCGAGCTTCTTTGTGTTTTTTTAACACTGAAGATCAAACAAATGAATACACACAAAGGAAAGACGCACTCAAATACATGTAGGACAGAGCACACACACACACACACACACACACATGATGGAGACATGGATACAGCCGGTGCTGGAATCCAATCTGTGTGTCTTGTGTCAACGTGGAAAAGCAGATCGAAGAGCAGACCTCCACGCTCCAAGTGTTCGAGACGCATAGTGAGTGGACTCGCTCTCGTTTCCTGTGTTACTATGGAAATATACGTTGAATGGCATCCCGTACAATTACATCTCACTGCCTCCCTCTGACTGCACTTCCACAGTAAAATACTCATTGTTTTGTTGAGTTGTACAGCTGTAGTTTTTGAAGAGTGAAACAATTTGCCAGTAGGAGATTAATATGCAATTTTCCAGAGGCATTTATGCTTTGCTTTAGATGAGAGATGAGCTATTCTTTGCTCTTTAGAGTAAGAAGGCTAATCTTGTCCCTCCCTCTCATGGCAAATCCCTATAGTGTTTCTCTTGCATATTTTCGTTCCTGTTTTGGAAACTTTACATCAGGAGTTCAAACCATCAAAAAATGAAAAGGTGAGAAAATCCGATGACTGAAGTGCACATGTGAGGAAGCAACTGGGAGAAGGCAGATGTTGGATATACATGAATAGCGCTCTGAACATTTTCATCTCAGTGTACTGTATCTTGCCTTTTTGGATGGTATTTCATCTGTTTTTGCCGCACAGTAACATCCTCAAGTGATTGAATGTGCTGTTTTGAGTTTTGAAGAGTGAAACAATTTGCCAGTAGGAGATTATTTGGCAATTTTCCAAACAAAGCGGCATTAACAATTTCCATTCCCATTTTTGCTTTGCTTCGGCTGAGAAATGAGCACTTTAAAAACAAAAAAAACCCCACAAGATTAAAAAGCCCCTACAGGTTCACCCTCACCCTCCTCCCCCCTAAAAAAAGTAAAACAAAACCTGCAAATCCTCAATATTTCTCTTCAACGTTTCTGGTTTTTAAACCTGAGCTAAAACCTTGTGAGCAGTGTGAGCAGGCAAGGCTTTCTGGGCTGTTTTGGAGAGCTGTGACAGACAGGAAGTGCACATCTAAGGAAGCAGTGTGTGGTGGAGGGGGGGGGGTGTGGGAGCTGCTGTTTCCGAGAGTGCGTAATCCTACAGCAGCACCCCTGCCTTACGACAAGGTGACATAACCCTACTCAGCGTGAAGCACTCTACACCCACATACACCATCAGCTTCATGAGGAGAGCGCAGCTCATGGGAAGGCAGCGGAGGGAAAAGGTTGTCATTAAAATGGTTTGGTATCACTGTGGGGAGGGAGGGGGGAGGGGAGGGGAGGGGGCTGGGGTGGGGGTGAGGTACGGCATGTAAAAAGAAAGAAGTAAAAAGAGAGAAATAATAAAAAGAACTACAGTGGAAAGAGGTGAATAACACTGTGGGTAGGTGTCGGGGTCCGCTCGTGTCCTTTTCCTCTTTTTCTCTCGGTGGGAGAGATGAGATAACGGCCCGGCCTCTCACCTGAGCGGCCCCGAGGACACCGCTGTGAAACAGCCATTATTATTTGCGGTGTGGAAGCCGCTCCGCCGGAAACCCTCTAATCCTCGGACTTGTGGGTGATCATGTGGAATGTTATTAACCTCGGCGATCCGCAGGGATCCTCCCACCGACGCCCCCGCCAGCTGAGCGGGTCACGGGGGTGCCTGTCGCCCTGCCCGGGAGGCCGACAGGAAGTAGACCAGCCAACAGGAAGTAGACCAGCCAACAGGAAGCAGACCAGACCCTTTTTTGTTGTTGTGCATTAATCTCTCGGTTATCTATCTATCTATCCATCCATCCATCCATAGTCTGTCGATCTATCTATCTATCTATCTATCTATCTATCTATCTATCTTATAAGCAGTGAAACTTGTTAAAGCCTGTTTCACAAGCACAGGTCTTTACATCTTTTTTTTGTCACTTTGACAACATTCAATTTCCTGTCGGAACAAAAACAGAGAAAATATTCACATTTCAGAAGCTGAAATCAGTGAGTTTAGACTTGATGCTCAGATCCGCCAACTCGATTATCAGAGTGGTTGCCGATCACTTCATTTGTCATTTGACAGTCGACTAAGTTGTAGCAGCTCTAGATTAGACGTTGATGTGGAAACAGTGAAGGAAGACAAACGGACGAGAAGATTCCTGGCTGTGCGTGCTGAAGGGACGGGGCGAGAGGAAGCCTCGCTGTAAAGATTCCCTAAGTGCTGCGGTTAAAAGGGCCAGCTGGTGCACACAAAGGGAGTTTACTTGGAAAAAAATCTATTTTTAGTGCAAACCACGTATTGATTATAGCTTATGGCCAGACTGGCCTATTGCTGGCATCGATGAATCTGGTCTGGCAGGTCATGACTGCTTATAAACATGCAGATCTTTCCCATAGGCCCGGTGCCGCTGTCACTCAAGCAACGCCATCTGTTTGTGAAGCGACCGCGGCCATTTTACCATTTATATGGATTCCCCCCCTCAAGCTCTTTAGTCTTCAGTCAGTGGAGGTTTGCAAATGGTAGGCCAAACCCCTATTCCCCAACAAGAGCTTTGCTGCGTCTTGACGATTTGTAAACATTATCACATGCGCCACACGAGCGGGCGACGCACGGCATCAATTAGTAAAACAAAAGCTGGAGTTTGTGTTTGTGATGTCGTAGGCCCCTGTGCACATCCATATGCAGCGACTGCATGTTTAAAGAAAAAAAAAAAGACACTCTGGTTTGCTTTGTGAACCAGAACCAGCCGAGCTCAACAATCCCCAGGTGGGCTCGGGCTGGCAGACTTTCATGTCGTCTCTGAAACCCTTTTTTTGGGGGTGGGGGGGTGGGGGGGGGACTTTGCTTGAATCCTTAAAAAGGGCTGGAAATCCCGCGTCCCTTCACCCGTGGCATCAGAGAGCTTGAAAGACAAAGAAAGGAAGGATGGTGAAGAAAGAGTGGGAAGGGTGGAGAAAGAGGAGAGGAGAGGAAGAAGGCAGATCTTAGCCGTGTGACTCCCCAGCTCTAGCGGCAGCAACCACTCCTGGAGCCCTGAGGGGCGGCACGGCTTTGTACCACATGGTTTTATTAAAGCGGGACACAAGCTGCGCTCTCTTGTTTTGGTTATCATGGAAGACTGAAAACATTGGGAGCGATCGGCACGTTCAAGGTGACTTTCAGTACAGATTTTGACATTTTATGTTGACGTCGTTGTCACTTTAAAACAATCCTTCAGCTACACAACAGTCCAAAAACATGGATTCAGGAGACTCTTGATGCCTGTCCAGGCCCAGGCTGTATCCCTCTGCCCTCGCCCCACTGAACCTGAGCTCACATAGACCCCTGGAACACCACTGGGTTCCAATCAGGGCTTCACAAGCGATTATTTTGTGACTGTAGTTGATTAAACTGTCAGATTACTTACTCCCAATTAAGCGCTGAGATGTTTGGTTTACTGAATAACACCAAAATGGAAGATGAAAGAAGACATCAGGGAACTGAATCTACCTTCTCAAATGTTAAAACCGATCTATTCTCTCTACTCTTTAATCAGCTGTTGCAGCTCTAGGAGAGGGCAGGTAACGGACGAATGGATCTAGAGCGGGTTGAGATTGTAACTGGCTGATCTCATTGTCGTTGCTCTTAGTCTATTAGTCTATAATCTAATGCAGGAGTAAGTGGTGAAATTTAATCGAGGGTGGTATTTATCTCTGTCATTTAGAGTGCTGAAACATTTCCTCCGGAGAAATATTGCACCTCTCAGTCGTGCCATTGTCATTGCGGGTATCACGCTAAAGAGCTTTAGGTGGGCAGCGCTATTAGTTTTATTAAGACAAAACACACACACACGCACACACACACACACACACTCACAGGTACGCATGCTCGCTGACACACATACGCAGCGCTCTGTATTCACAGCTCAGTTCACCATTTGCAGGCTTAATTACCTCCCCAGCAGTTATAATCTTTTCCTAAACATTCTGAGATGGGAAGGATGAAATTTTAATAGGTAATTGCTTCTGAGATTGCACAGGCATGAGAAAAGGCCCTGTCTGCAAAACACCGCTGCTGCTCCGCCTTGTGACTGTGAGAGTGTGTGTATGTGTGTGCGTGTGTGTGTGTGTGTGTGTGTGTGTGTGAGGGAGGATGCATGCAGGACATACGTGCATGTACATGCACGCTGCAGGCCTGTCAAAACCAAGCCGTGCATATCCCAGGTTTAAAGTAGGTGACTGTGTGACCTTGTCTTCCCGGCTTGTCATCCGAGCCGTCAGCGTGTCACATCTGATTGCAGAGTGTCAGAGCGTAAAGAGGAGCTCCAGCGAGCGAACCTACGCACACACACACACACACACACACACACATGCCGTCACAGGGGTCAGAGAAACAAGCAAAGAGACGCCGCCAAAGAGAAAATGACAGAGCTGGAGGTAGTTATCTGCGAGGCGTCACTCCAGCTCCGGATCCGTTTGAAGCTACAGTTTACGTCCTCTTGTTCAAACAAGGCGAGAAAGAGGGTGAAGTCGAAGTTACGTCTCTGAAGGGACAGCGAGGCTTTCTGCTGCATCTACAGTTCTATGAGTTTTTACCGACTTCAGGAAAAGTCTTTGTTTTGTTCGATTTTTTCTTTCACTGGCGACAAATTACAGACTTATTACAGCCCATTCATTCCCTACTAAGAGTCTGTATACACACACACACATATATATATGTATATATGTGTGTGTGTGTTCCATTTTTACAAATTAAATAACTATTTTCACACATGCACGGCACATACATTTAGTCACGACTTGCTAAAAGAGAAAAACAGGCGAAAGCTCCCAAGCTCACTAATAGACCTGATTTGTTGAAGTGAAAACAAAGAGAGGTGGAATTCTGTGAGCTTGATAAGCCTTTATAACCTTGTTGTGTTTACTTTGCAGTTCTTGTAAGATTTAGTTTTTTGCAAGGTGCTGGTAGCCTGATTTCTCTTCCTGTACTTTCTGAAGCCTGTTTTTTTTTTTACCACTTAGCTTTTAAATTCGCCACAAGAACACATTTGCCAGAAAAATTAAATCAGCTGCTGAGAGCTTAATGCTCCGTCAAATGCCTATTAGAGAAATACACGCAAAACCATGAGACTCCACTAATCGGACAGCAGTCCTCCTCGTATAACTGTATTATTACATCTTTTTTAAACCTGCGTTCCCCGGCAACATCGACTCCTCTTCTTCTTCTCCTCTGCCTCCCGTCACACTTCCACATCCGTCTCCTCCTCATAACACCTCGCGTTAAAGCTGATTTACTTTGTTTGTGGACCCAGTCGCTCCTAGCAAATCATGGCACTTCCCCGCAGGCGGCTCGGTGGGGAACGCCAGTCTATTGCGTTCTGCTCTCCATACTAAAGGACGTAAATCAGGCGGCGGTGAGCAACAAGGCAGAGCGACAGTAAGTCGCAGGGCTCAGACTGGGAGCCGTACAGAAGCGTCTCCTCCTCCTCTCCAGGGCCTCGTCCCCTGCATCCTCTCTCCGCCTAATTATCTTAATGCGAGGCCCCTCCGTAGTCCAGGGACGCCATTAGATTCCTGTTTATTGGGGCTCTGGGGCCACGCAGCCTGCCAGCATCGACCAGCGGCACACATCCACTCAATTTAGGCACCGGGGGAGGCAGCACAGCCAGAGGGAGACCGCAGCTAGTGGGAGAAGAAGCAGAATAGGGGGAAAGTTAGTTAGAGCTAAGCGATTTTGTCTTGTAAGAAAAAAAAAAATCAGCAAAAAACTTTTTTGACCTCTCATATTGTTTTCAGAGGCCTTTGATACAGTTATCAAACTATTTAGGGAAATGTAAAATTGCAAAATTTGGCCTAGCAGAAGAGAAACAGACTATTTAACCTTCTATTTGCACAGTTGATTGCATAACAGCATTCATCATGAATAACAATCACATGACGATCATAGTAAAAATGCAGTATAAAATCGTATTTAGACAACTTTTTTTCTTTTTGCCACTTCTTAGCTGTTCACTCTCAATCTGGCTTGGAGACTCATCATCATCTATCCCTGTTTGCTGGTGTTAACATAGAAGCTATGAAATACTGGTTTCGCCAGTAATGCCTCAGATTAAGAGACTTTCTAAATTGCTAATTTTGTTGTGGGAATATCACGATCTGTTTCACACTTTGCCTAACGATCACAGGACCTATGTTCCTTGCTAGGAGACTCGTTTCCAAACTAGAGCGATACAGCTGTGGAGCATCTGTTTTAGTCGGAGGACGAGGAAGAGTCAGACACCGAGGAAGAACCAGGAGCACGTACACTGATGCTTTAACCTTTCCAAACTGCTGCCTTATAGTCCTGTGTGAATGGAGGTAGGTATATGCTAATCACCTGTCAGCATTTCAAAATCCAGAATGTATACATGAATGAGGATGTGATAATGTTTTAGTACTTTCCATTCTAGGTCCCCTTTAACTTTATTTCCGAGGCCCTAAAGAATGTGGTTAGCCACCGCTGGCTGCATTGTTAGCGCGTGTTAGTGTCTTTGTGAGAGCTAATGTAATTTGGAACAAGCTCTCATTCTCCGCACGCTGAAAGGAATAAAGCAGTGTTTTGATGGGCAGGGAGAGTGGTTTAATACATGCAGCCCATCCTTTTCTGTCCTTAGTGTTTTGCATCACCCACTGTGTAATTTCCCATCTTTGTCGTTGTGGTGTCTTAATAAAAGAAGCAAAAGGGACAGGGAATATCTTAACTTCTAATCAGCAGCCCCCCACCTCCTCTCCTCTCTCCGCCTCCCCCACACACACGAATATTAATCAGTTCATTTACTCCCAGGAAGTCACATCTTGCATTTGACAGGTAATTACGTCTGCGACTGTGCGCGTTGCTCGTCGTATGTGCACGTGCCCGCGTGTTGGAGCCGCTCCAGTCAGAGCACCACGAGCGATCCTATACGTCCATTTATCTTCATCTGTTTCAGCCTCATTTACATTTGACTGTCTGGAATGGTACAGCACTCGCAGGCAGTCATGGGATAAGCAGGCAGACTTCCCATCTGTATGTTTGAACAGGTGGTTATCACCGCTGGTTTCTAATTAACTGCTACGCTGACTCTCCTTAATCGACTATTCAAATTAATGAGTCAAGCCTTTTGCAAATATTAGGATTATTTTTTTTGTGCTCCTAAGAATGTGTTTAAAAAAATGCAATTATTGCAAAGACGATCTGACACAGTTTCGAAGACTGTTTTTTTTTTTCTTTATTTCAACACATAGTTGCCAGATAAGCATGAAAGGGCACCCAAATCAGCACAAACAGACCTTGATATTCCCTCACCTAGACACAAAATGGTCTCTGAGGCATATGTAGTGAAACCACTGTTCCATAGCTTCTATGTTAATGGGATGAATACTCCATTCAGCCGCTCTGGGTCCCCTTTAAGTTTCGAGAGCTGCTTGGCTCAACATGCACGCATCCATACAGTATCAGTCACGGCAGAATGGGAAGCTATTGAACAGCTATGTTCCTTTTAGCAATAACAAGCTCACTGACTGTCATGCATGCAAGCTTAGTCTCATAGTGGCATTATAAGTGTATTCAGACCCCCCCACCCCAACATGTAGCTGTGTTACCCTGTGTGAAATCCTCCCTAATCTGCAGCTATTGTCACGCAGTTTTCTTTTTCTGCTCCGTTTCTAATGGGAACGTGGAGCTCTAATCTTCCCTATTGCCCATAATAGTATTCCATATATTTCTGCCACTTCCTCAACAGTGTTCCAGCTGTGCTCTAACAGCACTCACCCGAGGAAGCTGTCCACACCCACGGTGTGATCCCTAAGCAGGGGTACTCGTGGCGCAGCTGATACCTCTGCGGTTGCCAGCAGTTACAAGGAAGAAGATGTGTCGAGAAGCTTAACGAACTCGAAAGAAGCAAAGATTTAATCCAGAGACACAATAAGTCGCCTGATATAGAAAATGCGACACGTGTAATAGAATACGAGTGCATGTGGATGAAAAGTTGTTTGTCTAGATGGATAGACAGACATATATAGACACGACAGTAGGTAAGCAAACTGTAAGGCACTTTTATAGCAGCGTTTCACATTGTTAAAGTTGTTGAAGTGTAGCCGCTTTAAAAATCACTTCTCCAGAAGAGTGTTGATCATTGTGCTGATAAAGGGGTTTTAGAGTTGTACAACACCCTTAAAATATGAGCTACCCCTGGAGCATCGTTCATTTTACTACACCTATAGTATTACAGGAGCTATGGGAGCTGAGCTGAGTTTTGGGCACTCACTTCTCCTAATGTGTGCATGTGTGTGTGTGTGTGTGTGTGTGTGTGTGTGCGTGCGTGCGTGTGTGTGTGTGTGTGTGTGTGTGTGTGTGTGTGTGTGTGTGTGTGCATGCTGAAAGTCTTGGCTTTGAAAGAGAACAGTCTGTTTTGGATGCACCGGCCAAAGCAAGATCACTTCCATGTCCCTGAGGTGCTGGAAGCTCTTTTTTATTTTTTTTTCTCCCTCATTCTCGTACGTTTGCACACAAGTGCAAAAAGGAACCCCCACGTGTACAAACTCCACACGCACACACACACACACACACACACATTCATTCCTGGTCCAGGCCTGTGTTTCACACAGCCCGGGGCCAGGCAGAAGATTTGCTTGGCTGGCTGACTGATGCCACCAGCGATGCTGAAGTCACAGGCAGCTCTTACTGGGAATGCGTTTGTGAAACCCTCCCCTCCCTCCATTCCTTCCTCCCCCATGATGCACCATGCATATATACCCCCAACCCCTCCCCTCCGCTCCCTCCCATCACCCGAACTCAAGGTGGTGGTCCTGTTGGAGCAAGCGCCAGCTCTCGCTCTCTCTTTTGCCGGCGGGCCTCAGTATGGCCTGGCTCCCTCGTCACCCTGCCCCGAGGAGGTAGGGACACACTGGCAGACGTCCCGCCTCGCTCACACTGACACATGGACACACACACACACATACCCCCACCCGCTGGGCGCTGGCCTGTGGACAGGGGACATGTGGCCGGGCGAAATGCGTCACGATGCTGGGCTCTCGCTCTGACAGATCTTGTGCCTGTCTGCCTGCCTGCAAATTACCAGCCTGGAACGACAAAAACACAAAAACAGAGAAGGAGTTTTGTTTCCCAGCCTTCTGATTGCAGCAGCCGCCCTGCTCGCGGCTCCCCTAGGCTTCTGGCCTCTGTTGCTTTTTCTAGTGGCATTTCTACTTGGAGTCGGTTACAGAATTTGTTCATTTCTCCTCTTGGTATTGTTTTCCCTTGCACTTGCGATAATATCCTCCCTTGGGAAGTGTTTTGTTTTTTTTCCCCCTCTATAGTCATTTATAGGATATGTATACAACAGGCTTGTAAGAGACTAGCTGTGTTTCCATCACAGTTTTTCACACAATAAAAGATGTTTCTGAAATGTCGATTATAGGTTATTTTACGCATGAGCCATAACTCTCCCTGAGCTGGAGCTCCACTTTAAGGAAGCTGGATGTCCAGAACAGTGTGTATTTCAATGGATTCATTAGATATTTTGATTAGATTTAGATCTTATTTGACGTCTGTCCCCAGAAGAGCACACAGATGTTTTTGTGATACCATTTCTAGGAGTGATGGGAATGTTCCCCTACTGATAAACACAGTTGGAGCATTTCTTTGCAATATATGATCTGCTGTGAGGTCGAGAGCAGAGTCTACAACGCTGCATTATATCTCCTGAACCAGGGGATCATACGCTTGTTCCTGTTTGTTTCAGGAGCTTTTTTCCCTTTTGAAAGGTCAGATACTCTGTTCTTCATTTGTTTCCCCACACATATAACCTGACACTGTTTGTAAAAGCCTCACAAAGCCTGGGCACAGTTCCTGAATACATAATACTATCTATAGTACATCCAACCATTCTTATTTTACGCTCTTCTGAAGGGTTGATCACCTAAATAAATAAAAGCTGATTTGCAAAAAGAGAGCTGAATTGGCAACCGTTATAATGGAGTGAATGGCGAAAGATTGTGTTGACTTTATATTTATTTGACTGTAAAGGGAAAATATGTGAATTTCTGTGTGTGAAAAAACTTTTTTTATCATTGAATCGTGTTGAGATGGACTCGATCGAGATTATAAACACACAACGCAGTTGTTCCAAAGTCTAACAAAAGTTAAAGCACAAAGTTTGTGTAAAGCGTAGAGTTGTTTAAGAATGCTCTGCTCGTCAGCAGTCCCTTCTGAATAGTGATGTTAATAATGAAAAAATAAAAACCAGATACAGACAATTCAGAACCAGAAACTTTAATTCTTCTGTGCCCACTGTGCACTCGCCGCTCTGGTGAACCTGTTGACTCGATATGGAAATTGTGATTGTTATTTTTTTCTGCCCTTTCATTGGCTGCAGTTTAGTCTCATGCACATTATGCAAATGCACCATTTCAGTATCTACTCATCGGATCACAGGCAGCAGCATGGCTCTGCGACTGTGCACAAAGTGACTTAATGAGCTCCACAATCCCAACAGGCCTTCACCTTATTGGAAAATCAGAGAGCACGTTAATTTAGTCGGATGCCCAGTAATATATGATACACACCTCTACGCCGATGATGATGCATTCTATCTTTATTGTATGAGGAGCTCCTGAATGGAGATTTAATACTTCCCCAGAGTGGCTACCCGCAGCTCATAATTGTACAACTGTCACATGTCTCTGCACATATGAAAACCATCTCCAATCAGACAAGAAAAGAGCTTTTTCAGTGTGTTCAGAGATGGAAATTGCATGGGGTGCCAGAGTGGGTAGAGGAGTAGAATTCCAGACAAGGATAAGAGACAAGCATCCAGAGGGAGAGGTACCTTTAGATGTCAATGTCAACCTCAGCAGCAGGCAGCGATTGAATCAGTCCCCCACTGGAATCTTGGGAAATGGAAGCAGACAGGATCTGAAAGTGGCTTTCCTCACCCCCCCCCCCCTTTCTCTATCCTGATATACGGAGTCTGACGGAGAGTAGTCGAACATGCCACGTCTAAAAGATAGAGACGGAGAGAGCTGGAGGAATGGAGCGAAGGCGCAAAAAACGAGACGGGGGTAAGAGCAAGCAGAGGACGAGAGATGAGAAAAGAAAGATTGCGGAGCAGAAAGAGAGGACGGATAGGGGGGACTGTGAGTGTTTGCTGAAAAGATGTGGCGAGGAAATCTATACGCAGGCCATCGATCTTTCGGGGCCGCTGTTTATATGAAAGTGGGAGGCCTCAGAGCAGATAGGATTCAGACAAAGCTCCCTGTTGGGTTGCGTCTTTCAGCTCAGAATGGCATCATTCCACTGTTGTGACAATGTGGCCTCAGTGCTTTGACAGTCATTTAGTCCCCATTTGGTCAGAAGCCCCGGTGTTTACAAAGCACACCATTTGCCGGAGCATCGACGAGCGCGTTACAAGATAGGGAAGTGGCAGGCGCATCAGTCATACGTAGCTCTGTGCCGGGACGGTGAGAGGTTATTTCTCAAGGTAAATGAACAGTCATTTGATACAAGGCACTGTGGATTTGTTCTCTGTAGCAAATCCAAGTTCAGTTTCATTATGATTTCTTTACATTTTCCATCATTCTTCGTAGAAACAGTATACCAAGCAGGTCTGGGAATTTGGCAAAGATCACTGTGACAAAGTGCAAAGGACCAGGAATAACAAGCAGCCAGGCCAAAAGAGAAGAGAAAACAAAGGTGTCCCAGATCCATGTTACTTGAACTCCTAAGACATTGAAAAAGTGACAAAATTAAGTCAGGATGCATGTTCAGGAAACCTTGATTTTATTATTCTTTTCCCACTATGATCTCACAATGCAACACACATTGAAAGGAAAGACGGAAGTTCACTGCAAATGCAAGAAACACGAATTACAGTCACTGCCATACCTCTAAATAAAAGTAGCTAGATGACATTTGGTGCAATTTATTATCACTGACCATTAGAAAAGACGTGACTCAAACTGTTTCTAATAAGATGACAGACCAGAGCAACAGACCAACCTTTATATGTAATGTTGGATTGCTGTGCAAAGCCTGTCCAACACTGTTTTATTCATTTCTTATTGCTTTGGGATTTCGAAAGGTCAAGACATGATTCGGGTTAACTCTTCAGGTAGTCAAGTCTCATGTTCTGTTTTTTTTATGTCTGCGCTGGGGAACTATGCAGCAATGCATAAATTCAACACAGCTTCAGTCTCTGGTTTCAACGCATCGATTTTTGCAGTCTCGTACCATAAATCTGGTTTCTCTCCATTTCATTATGTAAATTGAGGTGCATCTGTACATTAGATGGGCGTAAATGTGATGTTTTACATGCAAAGCCTCGGCCGAGCTGCCCGTCCACTCCTCGTCTTATTTCGCGATCGTTCTGAATTAATTTGGCCTGAACTGGAGTCATTGAGTCCAGCTGTGTCTGTGAGTCTGTGTGCAGTCCTCTCTGTGCCTTACAAACTCAGAGCGTGAGCTTGGGCCGGCTATGAATCCTGTTATTGTCTACAAACTGCAGCGATTATCCCTTTCCCACCAAAGCTGTTGTGGAGCTGATTTCTTTTCTACGATTTGAGACCACAAGTCATGAAGTGGGAGAAATACAGAAGCACATTTGTCTCCTCAAAGACACATTTATTCACATAATCAAGCATAGAGTAGAAGTGTAGGAATGTGGACTTTTCCTCTGTCACTTGTTGCTGCTTTTTTTGGTCCTCATAGTGTTTCTTTAACTTCTTTAGCTACTGTTTTGTTGCGTCCATGGCTTCTCTTGCATAGAGCCAGTTCTTTGTTAATGATGATGTGACAATTCATTAAACCTCTCCTCCAAAACTCATCAACCTTAACTTAATACAATGTTATGGTATGACTCTTGCACCTAGAGGCCATTTATAGTCTCCAGTCGACTTTAATGCGTGCCTTTGCACTGTGGGAGGAAACCTGAGTCACCTGGAGAGCAGATAACATCAGGTAAAGCACAAATCTCTCAGAGAGTTCTGGGTGTGGGACCGGACTCTGCTATTGTTGTAAACTGCAGTTTGTGTTGAGCTGGAGTAGAGAGATTGACAGGTATATCAACACGCTGGCTTCAAAGGTCATTTCATTGGAGTTACCGCCATAATTCCTACACGCTGTGCTGCCTTGTTAAGACCCAAGTTCTCCTTTCAGAGAATGAAATATTGAACCTGTGGGATTTTCGATTCCTACGAATATCAGCAAAGCTATAAAAACATGTGTGTTGTTCAGCAATCTCCCTCCTCCATGAATGACTCCAGCCAAATCCATAGAGCAGCAGCAGCAGAGGCTGCCAATCTCTTAAAACGATAATCTGTTTGTTTATGTCTCGTTGGGTTAATGGTTTATTGATGCTAAAAGGCAACACCTTTAATAGTCTATCTGTTTGCCGGGAATTGCACAATTTGTAGGTTGTGTGCAAAGCGATATTTAGAGAGAAGATCATCATCATTATCTTCAGCAACACATGTGTTTACGGTGCACATGTGCAACCTCCCAGACACACGTCAATACCGGGCCTGAGCAGAAAATCAAACACCGATGATGTGTATTATCCTTTTGCCGGCTCCCTTCCCACGGCTGCCACAACCCTGCAGTGAAGGTTTTAATATCAAGTGGTCGACCTCCGATTAAATTTGCAACGCGCCTTAAACTTTTATGGAGCGCTATTGGTTTGAATATCAAAACACTGGTCGTGAAACTGCAGCACAAGCTCTGGCCAGAGCCGCCATTACCATCTCAGCACCAGCAACGGCCCTGAATTATTTACTGTTTTCTGATTGCGTCCTCAAACTGACATCTCAGGTTTCTGCACGAACCGCGTCTGCACTCCTACACCGTCGTCTGCGGGTTTGGATGGAAGTCCGAGACGACTGTCTCCTCCAGGAGCCGAAACATTTGTTTGTGGCGGCGCTTTTATTTATTTTCCCGGGGATGATTTGCTAACAGCAGGAGCAGGGCACGCAGGTTGATGAGCAGGGGAGAGAGAGAGGAAGGAGAGAGAGAGACAGAGAGAGAGAGAGGGTGAGCGATGAAAGCTAAACTGTGTTTTTATGGAGGATAATTTTCCTCCCCAGAAGGCAGTGATTGGCATTAATTACCTAACAGGTGCTAACAGCGATGAATCTCATAATTAACCGGTTTAGATTTAGTTCATTTGGGAAGACATGAGTGCGAGACAGTGGGTGCACAAGTCTGCCTGAGCATGTGTTTGGCATGTATGTGTTTGTGTGTGCGTGTGTGTGTGTGTGCGTGTGTGCAAAACAGGAGTGAGAGAGTACAGGAAAGATGTCAGAGCGCGTACAGTACGAGCTCACGTGTGTGTCGGTGCGGTTCTCCGGCGTGAAGCTCCAGGCTGAGATCATCTCTCAGCGCAGCGAGCCCTCGTGTGGTCTCTATTTCTCAGCTCAGGAAAAAGTTAGAAGCTATCAGAGCGCCGACTTATGACGGTTTGGGCGTGACCAGAATGTGTGGAAGGTGTAGTCAGGTCGACCTGTTCAATCGGTTTTACCATCAGACATGTCCTCTCAGATTGAGATTGCTTTTGTGCTTCCTCTTAATCTGAATCTTAGTCTTGTTTGTCCACCTCAAAAGCACTTCAGAGGACTTTTTCACCTTGTAACGTATACATATCCGAGGGAAAACCGTCCTTAGCTGCATTAAAGTCTTCTCATGACTTCACATAAGTTTTGGAAAATCTCATCCAAGAACATTCTACTTTGGGGAAGATGGGCATCAAACACATATTGCATTTCCATTATTTTCAACATATTTTAGTTAGATTTAGAAAAAAATCAGTATTGCTCCAGACCATGCCATCATGTGATTATCTATGCCATCGATTCTGGTACGTATATATGCAAAAAAAAAATTGTTTCTGAGATAAAGTTACTTACTGCTGACAGATCTGAAGAAGCACCTCATGAGAGCACAAAGTGTTTCAGCAAGGCCTCTGCAAAGTTGTGTGTTTTTATCAACGTTTTTTTGTTTAGGTTTTCCCTCTGAATGAGAGGAAAAGTGAAGTCTGTCCTAAGTACTCCGAGTTCCCACAATGTTCTTTGTCGATTATTGAAACTTCCCCAAAACATGAATCATTTGGTGGAATCAGAAGGTCCACAGCCAACATTCTTGCCTTATTTATAACATTTGCACAGACTGACTCAGTTACACTGACACTGTCCGGTCCGCAAACTTCACGTCAGAGTCACTGTGTGTGTGTGTGTGTGCGTGTGTGTGTGTGTGCGTGTGTTTGTGCGTGTGACGGCGATATTCAGCGTGAAAATGAAAATGAAGCAGCCAAAACTGTCTCGTGTGCTGTGCAGTTTTACTTTGAGAATTCGTGGTCTGTTGCGCTCGGGTTGCGGCTCCTTTAAGAAATAGGGCCGAGCGTGTGTGTGTGTGTGTGAGTGTGTGTGTGTGTGTGTGTGTGTGTGTGTGTGTGGGGACGATGCGTGTGATGTAGAGCGAGAACACCGGTGGCTGTGCTCAGGGCAGACAGGTGCTGCAGGCCGGAGCAGAAGGAAAGGTTAGTAGAGAGTAAACACTACAGTGTAGGTTACACTTACTGCCCGTGAATTACCACTGCTAGCTACAAAACACCGGGGGAACTCCCAGCCCTGTCCTGCAGCAAGCCCGGTTCGAATCCCCGCAGGTCTGTCATCTGCTGCCGGTCTGTCAGGCAACTCTGGCCTGCAGGCGGTATGGCCATACATGGACGTGCAGGAAGGTCAATCATCAGATCCGTGCCCACGTTTTGACCCTGATGCTACAGTATGTGATAAGAGATCATCCTGTGAAGGGCACAGGTGTAAAAAAAAAAACATTATATAAGGACTAGTTTCTCCTCTTTATCCATTTTCTGTACAAAGTAAAGGCCAGAAAAGTTCAGAAAATATTATATATGAACTAGTGACCTCATGTTTATTTGTATATTGTTGAAGAAACGAACAGAGAATCTGTGAGGCACAGATGAGAGGAGGAGAAAGCGTATCCAACCAACTGCATTAAAATGAGTATAAATCTTATTGCATCTAATCAGGTCTATACACTAGAGGCAAAGTGGAGGTCCTGCCCGTACGTGCAGTAACATGCATACTGGTAAGACAATCTGTGCTCCTACATCTCCACGTGAACTGGTTCTTCTCGTGATATATGCACTCAGGCGGTTGTCCTCCTTTTGTTTACTACCCCCTGGTTAGTCCTCGTAGGGCTGCTGGCAGTGCAGGCAGTGCCCAGCGGGTGGTGGTGGAGGTGGTGGAGGAGGGAGGAGGTGTTTGTGGGTGGTTTGGGAGAGGGGTTCATCCATATGGGGGCGGGGGGGGGGGATTTCCTCCTGACCCACTTCTTACCTCCACGCTCTTCGCCTGCTCCTCGCTCAGCACCATTCGTCAAGCAGGAGGAGGAAGAGGAGGAGGAGGTGGAGGAGGAGGAGGAGGCGTCTTTGTCTGCTCGCGCCGGTTCCTCTCGCTTTCCCTGTTGCCAAGACACAGAGAAGAAGAAGAAGAAGGAGAAGAGATGACAGTGATGCCGGCTCTCTGCAGGACTGTGTGAAGTGAAGCTGCACAATACATCACAAATTAACAATCATCACCATATCAACATGTTATAAAGATACCACAATGACTGCCTGAACTGTGATCAATGGTGCACCCATGCATCCATGCTCTCCTTTTCTAAAACTTAAGGCTTTTCCAGTGCACGGACATTACATTGTCTCATGGTGATAGTTCTCCAGAGCATCATCACATATCGCATGTGACGAGCATCTCCTCTCCTCTCCTCTCCTAAGTTGCACTTGCCTAGCATTTATTCTTCCTTCCCTCCCATCCCCTCTTGACTAAAACTCTGCACTTGTACCAGCACTTACACTACAGCTCTCTCATCGCTTGCTACAACAACGTGGAGCGGTATTTAATGCACTAACACTATGGTCTCTTTTGTGATGTAGCGTGAATGTTTTTTTCTCCCCCCCCCCCCTCCTACTTGAGTTGTTTTGCATAAAAGCATCTGCGAAATGACTAAATGTGAAATGTAATTGCCGGGTTCTTGTGTGGAAAGCAGCACTAAGTTGTTGCACTAATGGACGCCGATGTAAGAATGTAAATGCGTCAACACACGTGTGAGTAATACGTACGTGCACTTCTGTTGTGCTGCATCCAAGGTCTTTGTCACAGGTACATTCACACACACACACACACACACACACACACACACTCAGCTCTGTATCTTCTGCACCCTGTGCAGTGCGTGTGCTTACAAATGAAGCGAGGCAGTCGGTCTTTCTTCACTAACCTACTTTTTTCTCCTCTCTCTCTCTCTCTCTCTTATTCTTATTCTTTGCTTGCATCCCTAACTCTCCCAGGGAGTATGGATGTCTCGCTCGAGTCGATTCCTGCCGCACGGACCCTCATCGAGCGACACGTTTTGGTTCATAAACGCTAATAATAGAACGTCACCGAGGCGTCTTTGAGGATGCGAGAGGCAGGTGTTGTGAGTGGCTGATCTGTCCCTACAAGTGCAGAGATCCCTCGGGGGGGAGAAGGTTCCTTCCTCTCCTTTTCCATCTTTCATGAGCTGGAGGAGAAATATGGGGGGAAAAGTATCAAGATTCCCCTCAGGAAAATAAGACGTTTAGTGTACAGAGGTGGAGAGAAAAGAGCACTGACCTGCTCCTTCCCTATTTGAGAGAGGCAGAAAAATACTTTTGAGAACAGATGGGCTGAGGGAGTAGGGGATTGATAGAGAGAAGGAGGGAGACAGATAAACAGGTACCCAAATAAACAGGCTCTGAAATAAGAGTGTGTTGGCTACCATGTGTTGCTATCAGACGGGCATATGGCCACAGCGCTGAGGCAGGGACAGATCGCTCTGAGCTCCCAGCCTCTCAATCTGGCCCCGTGGAAGCCTTTCTAGCTATTAGTAAAAACCCGTGTCACGTCCACAATAAAGCACCGTGTCACGCTCAATTAAAGCAAATTATTCTTTTACTGCTCGGTCACGAGCACATAAACACACACACACACACACACACACACACGTGAGAATAAAGCAAAGCAACACAAGCTGACACTCAAGGCTCGTGGAGGGAAAAACCCCTCCTGTCAGATTCATTCCCAGCGAGTGAACAGACGGAGGCTGGGAGAGGAGGCCAGAGCGCCCGCGAAAGAGGCCCGGGCGGCTGTTCGAAGGCTGCCGTCGAGGAAAAAAAACTTCTAAATGTCATGAAATTATGAATCCAGCCAGTGAGGCAAATTATGCCTGTTGATGATGAGAGGGTATCGCGTTGCCAAGCTGTTGCGCTCCCAGCCAACACTGGGAAGTGTGCTTTTGAATTTCAGCTCTGCAGACGCGAACCTAGAGGCCTTTTCTTTGCTCCGACGACACGAAACGCTTGTAAAACGCATTCTGGGATCGATTCGATTGTTCTCATGCCACGTGAACTACACGGGGCTTAAAGGGGACCAAGAATGGTTCGGATGAGTGTTTATACTTGTTCTCCGGTGTTGATATAGAAGCTATAACAATGGTTTCATCAAAAGTCTCTGTTCCTTCCTTTTCCTTCCTTTCTACAGTTCTGTTTCACGTCATCACTGATTGGCTGTCTTGCCTGTCACTCACTCTAAAAGGTCACATGATTTTACGTACCTTTCTAACCAACAGAGCTTAGCTACTCTCTAGTTTATCCTTGTTCTCTGATGCTATACGTAGAAGCTATGGACCATTCATCAGAAATACCTCCAATGCTATTTAACAAGCCATTTGCAACCCTATTTTTTGGTAAGGTAATATTTCTTCACAGATCTGGTCTCTCATATAGACGATCACGTGACTTGCTAAACATAAGAGCTCGGCAACTTTTCAATGCAGCTATGGAGCAATGTGTTCACATCCAGGATTATGTACTTGAGTCAGGATAAGAAGAAGAATCAGATACTGAGGAAGAACCAGGAGTGTATATGCGAAGATTTCACCAGAAACTTTGTCAAACTATAAAACTAAGTTAAAAGTTGATTCACATACTGTAACGTGTCATCCCTGTCCAGATTCAGAGGATATTTTGACATGAATGGTTTTGGACATGACGTAGATCTGTGACCAGTAGAGACTGTCATTGTTCCACTAAGCCAACATAAAAGTGGTTTTCCAATCCGAGTCTCCTCTAAACCGCCATCCCTCCCATTCGAGCCTGATTCAGGAATCATTGTCGCATGTTCCTCATCCTGCTGCTGTGTCGTGGTCTCCTCCTGGCGGGCCAAAGAAAAGCCTCCCACAGCTGTGCTGCCTCACTTAAAGCGGGTTCAGCCCCGGAGCCAGAGCCAGAGCAGCAGACCGAAGCCTCGACACATGATGCTCCTCTTCAGCAGAGCCAGAGGAGCGGACTGTGGGTCAGAGGCTGCAGGGGAATACAATGGGAGGGAGTTTACACTTAATTAAACACCATCAGCTATGAGAATCATGCCTGCAGCGCATCTGCTTTGTTGTGATTTCCAGAGAGTTCCAGATTAACATGAGACTAATGCATCAGTTTAACCTCTATTTAAAAAAAAAGGAAAAAAAAACAGGTTTTTGCCAGTCAGTGTTGATGCTAGATTGTGAGAAATGTGAGATAAATAATAGCTAAATAAATATAGCACATTGTTTACATCCAGTTTGAAGTTGAGGCATTTTGCTCAGAAACAACCCCCAGGATGTTGAAAGAAGGGAGGAACAGTAAAGCCATGGGATAAATCGTCTGAGGACTTTGTGAGTGTGCATGAGTGTGTGTGTGTGCAAAACTCCAATCCATGTCATGTTTCTGGAGACTATTTCTGTCTGAGAGATTGCCCTAAACGCTGAAAAGCCATAATCTAATCTGCATAAGACAGATCATGCTGGAGGGGCTTAATGAGATGCTATATCAGGATTTCATAGGTTTTCCTACCTGGATAAAGTATCAATCCAAGTCAAATTCAATTAGTTCAACCCAAGTTAGTCTAATCTTTAAAGGGATACGACAGGTCCAAAACCTCATCATGCCCTCATTCATATGTAAATCACTGAAATGGCAGCTAAACATTGGGTGAATCTGAGACAAGGACAGAATGTGATCCACGTAGATTCATGTAAGTGAGGCCTCTAGTTCTGGCTCTGATTTATAAGACTTAATTTTAAGAAAAGTTGCTGTATGGATCAGGATATATGCACAACAAAAACAGGGCTTGCTAACGAGTATCTGAGGTATTTCTAATGAAACCAACAATCCATAGCTTCTATGTTAGGACTACAGAAAAGGCATACACTTCATTTACATTTAACTATTGCCACGGTCACATGACACCATCCTCACATCTTCTACCTGGCAGAAAGAGGTGAGAGATGCACGCAAAGCTTATTAGCATTTAAAGGGAAAGGCGCTAAAACCGAGCATTCAGAGCCTTCAGCTCTTCCGACCATGTCAGAGAAGGAGAAATGAGCATAATATGTCTCTTAAATTCTTTAGATTCTGCGTATGCACTTAGATGGTGTCACTGCAGTGACCACCTGACAGGCTCCCCACTGTAAAGCAGTGTCCTTCCTCTCCGCTCTCCTCTGGTATCTGGGTCGACGCTGCTGCCGACATGTTGTCAGAGGTGTCAACCCCCCGTGGAGACACACATCATTATCATCACCATCTCCCACCGCCTCCCCTCCCTTATCTGTCTGCCTCGCTTTGTCTCCAGCAGCATGTTGCCCTCAGTTGATGGAGCGGCGGTCCCACTGCTGACTCATAACACGGGTTGACGAGAAGGAGGAGAGAGAGGAGGAGGAGGAGGAGGAGGACGAAGGACAGTAAAGTCCAGGAAGTCAAGGTGATACTGCAGTCGCAGCATCCTGCCATTCAGCAGGCCTTGAAATCCTCAATGGAGCTAACTCAAGAACAGTGATTCAGACAGGAGAGGAATGAAAAGATCTATGAGTAATTGTCTCCTTAATGGATGTAGAGCCACTGGTACAATCACTTAACTACTGCCTTTAAGATCAGCTTTTCTTTCGATGAATCAAGTCGACTTCGCTTTTGGAAGTAAGTAGCATGCACGTGACACGGTGTCTTGTGTACAACATGGAGAGAGAAAAAGAAATCCCCAAAATCTATAGCTTTCCGGGTCCATTTCCCCCGTCTTTTGTGTCAGAATGATCGAGCCATGACTTGAAAATAGATTCCTATTCTGCGAGGAAGACAGAAGATCATTGAGAGAAACAATAGGTCCAGATGTTATTGCGGATGCTCGGCTTCCTCGAGTGGTGCTCCATCATGGTGATGAATAAGGGCCGCTCTTTGTCAATCACGGGCTTTACTGGAGCAGGTATTTATTTCCGTGTTTTGTCCGTGTTGCCGTCTCGCCGCTCTCTGTGGCCGGGCTGACTGATGAGCGCTGTCACGGGGAGGAACACCCGGGCTGGAGCAGCCGGCGATGACTGGCCCCGGGGCCGCTCTTAGGAGCAGATAAAAACCATGTCACAGAAATCTGAATTCAGATATTCCGAGACAACAGGAAATTTCTTCAGAGCTGTTTTTTGCCCCCCTTCAGATTAGAGTGGAGGTAGTAAACATGTGCTCTGGCTGCAATGGAAAGAAATTAGGAAAGGAGAGATTAAACATTTCCGTCTGTTCTGCGAGTTAGATTTGACCTCTTGCTGGTTGTGAACACGATGTGCCAGATGATCTGCTGCACAGAACCATCTGGGAGAAGTTGTCAATGGAAACTGTTTGAGTGAGAGCGAGCCGAGCACTATCAAAAAGGTTTGCGTGAACCATCTGTCCGTCATCGCTGGTCAGATCAGCGGCCCATATGTTTGAATCAGAGTTTTGCCAGAGAGGGAAATATCCCTTCAATCATAGGGAGGTCTTGCTTTTTGTTCTCTTTTTCTCATCTGACATCTCAGTTTTGGTTAT
>CM055207.1:4586430-4601430 GCA_029224185.1 Karalla daura | reverse complement strand
GAGCGAAGACAAAGCTAGCAGCATATGGCGACGATAATGAGATGAGCAATGTTTGGAAAACAAGGCCGTGCATAAGGCTGAGGAGGAGACATGTTGCACAGACGCCGTGCCGTAGCCTTAAGGCGAAGCCGCATGACGTAGATTATTCATGGACACGCGCAACCCAGTCCTGAAGGCAACGTTTCCGGGCAAGAAAATGAATGGTGCTGCCAGTCACATGCCTTTAGTACAGGAGAGTAGTAGCACACGAGCCTTAACCCTCAAATCCAGATAAAAGTTATCAGTTTGTAGCTCTAAAAGTCATTACAGACTCACACAGACATGTAGAAAATGTACAAAATGAAAGACCTTCTCTTGGCCTTATCTTGTGATAGATTTTCACTGTTTTTGTGCCTTTTTTAGACTCTAGAGTCTGTTGCATCTCTACAGATGTACTCTGAACCCTCCATCCATTCCAGTGTGATAATACAGTAGCCTCATTACCATAACCTCTCCAGAATTAGCCAGAAAAGACTCAGAGCTCCGAAAAAAAAAAAAAAACACAAATCATCAATAATAGATTAAAAACAAAAAAACAAAAACGAGCACACGTACGTGGGCTTGTGTAACAACCAGCCTTATGAAACTCCAGAAATTAAGCAACTGCCACGTTCAGGCCGAGGCGATGAAGCAGGGGATGTATGAACATTACCGGCTGCCTCGCACACGCTTGACGCCTCGTTGCCGTGGCAACGCGCCCGTTGTTGACGTTCCTCTCTGTTGTTATTGTTGTTACTGTGCCGCACTCACCTGTCCGAACGCCTGAAATTCTTCGGGCCGGCCCCTTTGTGCCACTTACAACCGGTCCAGCAAACATTTCTAGAAGTGTTTTGGGCGTTTTGACAGATCCAGACGTGCAGCTTCTGCTCTTAAAACTTGACTGTGTTTAACAAAACTCTGCTGAGGTACAAATCCTTGAGTTCATCAGCAAATGGTTTATATGTAATCATTCAGACTCGATCTACACAGGTAAATAAAGAAAGGAACGAGCCGTTTTCTTAGGGATGGACTGAAATATCTAGATAATGAAAACAAAACAACATACAGGACTTAGACTAAAGTGCAGTTTTTGGGTGTTTTTGGTCTGTTTGTTGCAAGTGTAAAGATTTGAAAACAAGTCTGTCTTTGCCTCAATCAAACCACAACATTTTGGAAAAGTGTGTGCATGCTAAGGTCTTTAGTCAACTGCTGAGATCAACTGTATCTCAGTGATAACCTCAGTGGAGCTCATCCCTCTGCTTTACTTGCTTTACGAAAGCCTGACAAACAAAATGTCTGTTCAGGAGTTCTTAATTTTCTAAATTGCATAATCCAACCTTTCCTCGACCGCTGCAGAATCACGTACGTCCGTATGAGGAGGACAACTCCTGGTTGGGAATCAGTTCAGACTTTCAATGCACCTCTAAAAGCCTGAAATGGAATACAGTTTGCTTGGCTGTTGAAAAAGCTGGCCGTTTTTTTTTCTCCCTCAAACATTAAGCAACGGTGTCAAATAGCTTCTCTCTGTGAGCTCTCTGGCCCTTAGCCTTCAGACCTGCCTCCCACTGCTGACAGAGCCAGCAGGCAGCAAGAGCGATGCAGCCCGGACATCTGCTCGCCTCTCGCTGGCTGTCTCTGCCTCACCCGGGCTAAACTTTCTTACGGTTTCCCTCCTCCTCCTCCTCCTCCTCTTCCTCCTCCTCCTCGCCGCTTGCCAGTGATGTATGTCTGACCTCGGTGCCCACATGAACTCCATCACCTCTCACAAAGGGGATATTACACGCGGCACCCGGCCAAAGTCCCGGCTGCTCAGCTGTCCTCGTAGTGAGACCCTGTGATCCCTCCCGTCCTCGCCATTCTGCAGGGGGGGAGATACCGGCCTGGGGGATCAGGGGGGAGAAGATAGACGTGGTCCCTGTTATGTAGCGTAAACAGACGGGCGGGAGGCTCCACACTCCCGCCTCACACATAACCTGCTTACCATTTTCACTGTGACTAAATATGCATATGCAGGGGAGACGGAGAGGATGCCGCACAAGGCTGCACGTACGCCACGATTTGATGTCGTTAGGTACTCACTTCATTGCCCAGGGTCAACATACCAACCAGCAGCACTCTAAACATGTCTGTGAAAGAGAAAACAAAGCTATAAATGTCTCTTCTCTTTACATGCATGTGTAGCAAGTTCAGCCTTTGGAGGTTTTTGGAGAACATTTTTGGTTTGTGGGAATTCGTAAATATATATATTACACCTACAGGACCTATTTATCACCTATGTAAGAACACAGTATGTGTGGAAAAATACACGTTACAAGAGGAAGCATTTTTTGGCTTTGTTTTGTTTTTGTTCTTCCGTTTATGGTCTGCAGCGACTTGCTTAGTTGTGATGATCCTGGACAAACAGGTTTTGCATACAATGTGGGGACAACTAAATGACACAGGACACATCATAAAAGGGTGAGTAATTTAACTTTGTGACATCATAGAGAAAGTAAAGAAAATGCAGTTCTCCCTATATGGATGCTAAGTAAATAATCTAATCAGGCTACATCATAAAGAAAACCTCATAACATAAAGGCAGGAAAACAGAAACTATACATGCAGATAACAGTGCATACAATTTAAACAGCGACTTCAGGTGACATTTGCTTGGATTACAGATGTCACAGGTCACGTTGTGTCTATCTGCTAAGCAGCAAGCAGAGGTGGTGCTGATGTTGATCCTGGACAAACAAGACAAGACATTCGATCAAGCTACAGCGCTGGAAAAGCCTCATTACCTACTTTAGGACTCTGAATACATTTTCAGGGGCGTACGCTTCTGAATTAATGTCACAAAGATGTTTACTGTCACTCCCAGGAATACAGACAGCCGCTTTGGACGCGTCTCGTCCTTCATTCCCAGACTCTTATTTACACAGGTTTTCGTCGTCGGCACAGACTTCTGTGTCAACACCTATTCAGCGTCAAAAATGCCTGGCTGGGTTATACCCAAAGATGACTCACAAAATTGTCTCGCTTTTTTTTTTTTTTTTTAATACCAAACTGGAGCAAGTCTTTCAATAAATCATGCAAGGGCTGTTGTCTTTTTTTTCTACCCGGCGACGCCTGACAAAGCTGTTAGGATTTGACCTAGAACACGCTCAGAAGAGGCGAACCAGACACGTGAAGAAGGAGAAGCGGAGGGAGCCGAACAGACAGGAGCAGCAGGCAGCATAACATAGGGTTGCGTAACAATGACTTTTTCAGTACAGTACAGCCGGCCTGCCTGTTGATATGTGGGCGCGGGTGACTGCGGGACAATGCGATCTCGCCGTGTGCTGCAGAGCAAATACTACACGAGAGAATACCGTTGCCATGACAAGAGAGAGAGATGGAGAGAGAGAGAGAGAGAGAGAGAGATGGAGAGGGGTGAGTAATGACAGAGAGGCAGTTTTGCAGCTGAAGAAAAGAAGAGGGTTTATCCATTTGCCGGGAAAGAGGGAATAATAGATGAGTCAGCTGCTTACGATTTCGGCGGCGAATTAAACAAGCAGTGAAATTACACTGTACAGCCAGTAGCCATGGAGCCGGGCCAAGCAGCACATACAAGCACTCCTACATACATGTTCTCTCTCTCTCTCCTCTCTCCTCTCTGTCTCTCTGTCTCTCTCTCTCTCGATGTCTTGATGTCTTGCTTCATGTTTTCTTTTTCATTTTCGCCTGCTCACACAAGGCTTTACATCAATAGACTCAGCTGAATGTGCATCTGTTTCCCACACACACGTATGTACATCTGTTCATAACTATGCATGTATATAGGCATATACTGTACATCAATACACACATACGCATAGTGTACATATGCACACAGTACTTGTATATGTTGTAGACATGCACACACATACATTTATGCACACACATACAAACACATGCACATACATATACCCACGCCCATGCACATGCACATACATACAGTACATACATACATATATACACAGATCACATGCACATATGCACGTGCACGCATGCATGTGGACACACATGCATGCAGTATATGCACACATACACAGCTGCATACACACATCCCTGCACATACAGTACAAACACACACACATACATGCACACATGCACGCACACATATTGTTTGTGCACACATGCATGTGGACACACCCATACACACACACATGCACACACATGCATGCACACAAATATGCATGCATACCTAAATGCATTCATACTGTATTTACACACATACCCGCACTTGCTTGTTAACACACACACACACACACACACACAAACATATTCATATACACAAATGGGCAGGTATACTCTATGTATGCTCACACATAAACACACTTATATTGACAGTATTTTTCTCTGGGAGCAGAGAGAAGCTCGCAAAGCGTCTCTGCCCCCAGGAGATTTGCCTCTCGGCTGCACGCTGGATGTCTCCGGCTCCCCGCGAGGGCGACAGCCTCGCTTTGAAATCGAGTCTGTGTTTTTCGGTGCCGAGTGACTCGGTGCCTCTGCAGCGTAACGTGCTGCACGCTCGTGCTGTGCAGCGCCCGCCGCTGCCGCCGCCGCCTGCACTTGTCTGTTACCTGGCGGCCGTAAGCTCATCATCCACACGCTGTCTCATCAGCGCAGTCACACTTACTGTAATCCTGACATCCCCGCGCCTTTGCCCTGCAGGGGGAATTCATGGTAATGTCTTTTTTTTCCCTATGTAACGTTATAAATACACGCTGTTGTGCATTTGAAGCCAAGTACGTGATGAAATCCACTGTTTTTTTACCCTCAGTTCCTCACATAGCTCGCTGTGATGACTTCATAGAAACAAGGCCGGCTTCACTGTCTCTGATGTGACATTCAGCGATTCGAGCTTAAAGGAGACCTAGAATGGTTGAATGGAGTATTTATACCCGTCCTATAGTGCTGACATAGAAGCTATGGGGGGTTGGAGCATCACAAAATGCCTCAGATGCTACTTTACAAACCCGTGCTATTTATGGTGGCTGAATATCTGCACAAAAGATAAAAGATAAAAGACTGAATGAGTGCTTTCTTTATGCCTGAAGAGAAATTGTTCTGTCTGGCAACAATAGAACTTCACATGCACAATACACAACAGTCCACACTGGACCGACTCTTCACAGCAAATAATAATAATAATACAGTGAATAGGCATAGGAAGTAGGAAGTTATACCTAAGTAGTAAGTAAGAATAAGTGAAGAACACTACTACTAATACTTAAAGCTATACTAAAAATGATGAGCAGAAGTAGTAATGATAAAGAGAGAAGAGAGAGGATACACATGCAAACTCCAAATGACCAGGATTCAAACAGCCCAAACCACTTGGTCCCCATGCAGCCATTCTAGCTCCCCCTGTAAAGCAGTTTACAGTAATTTCAACAACCCAGCCTCTGCTCACAGAGTTGTGAGCAGCACCTGAGAGAGAATCGTGTGCGGGACGTGATAAATCTTTCATCTCTGGCTGGAGTCGTCCTGGAAATCCGCACGTCAGGCTTGTCGAGCTCACAGACGACTGAGGAAAGTCGCTAACCGGCCTTTAGAAATCCTCCCACAGACACTATGAGGTGGAGAAAAAAGGAAAAGAAAACAGCTGCTGATGGATTGCAACTGCGATACGACCAGAAAACAGGAAAACAAAGTTGTTCATTCAGGAGCGTTCCTGCGTGTGAACGCTCCAGAGGTACAGAACAGTCAGGCCGATAAGGATTATTATCGAAGACAGGCCGACGGAGCAGCCACTTTGCCTCGTTTTTCCGCCTGTTTGTTCTTCAAGAATACATATTTCATGTAGGAGTTGCGCAGCCGGAGTTGTTCAAATGAGATGTCAAAGAGCCGTTTTCATTTTTAACGTATGTTTTCCGTTTCGTTTTGTTGCCAAACGAGCAGGTTGATCCGAGCTGTACAGGCAGCGGACTGTGTGTTTCTGCTGCAGTCGGACCTGGAGCACTAAGTTTTGTTTCAAGATTTTAAAATCGAAAAGTATCTTAGCTGTAGCTCTAGGACTCATCTCTTCTGGACAGAGGCTCCAGATGTTGCTCCTGGGATCTGCTGGAGCCACTTTCCCAGTTTGAGGGTCTCACAGTACCACAGGAACCACCTAGCCTTGACTTTCCTCATCTGCTCCAGCTTTCAGATCCAAAGAAGTACCAAGAAAGCAAGAAAACCATCACAACTAGAGAGTGATGAGTGATGATAGATATGTATACACACACACACACAATGTTCATCTGTGTCACTATTGGCTGCTGGACAGAAAAATGTTGCTTCTGGGATAAATGAAGAACTTATTTTATCTTATCTTATCTTGGTTATTATTATTATTGTCTTCCTATTATGTCATTATTGTACAATATAATTGTGATATAGTCCCCAACGGGCTTCCGTAGTACCCTCCTTGGTGTCAGATTACAGGTTGTGTTTCTGTCTCTGATTCTGGGCCAGAAAACATTTTTCAGCACCATGGATAGCGTCAGCAGTCCGGGCTTTAGAAACTGCAGGGAGAGAGAGAGAGAGAGTGTGTGTGTGTGTGTGTGTGTGTGTGTGTGTGTGTGTGTGTGTGTGCGTGTGTTCCAGGCAGTTCCTGTTTGTTTTCAGGAGAACAGGCTGTCACACACAAATAGGCTCTCGGTTCAAAGGGACATTTCTCACTCGATTGGGTTTTTTTGGGTGTAATGGGACCATCTGAGAAACAGCGTAGCACCTGCTTTTTTTTGTTTCCCCGACACGCTTCAAGCACACAACGACCAGAGACGCCTCGATAACCGATCTGAGAAGTTACAAAAGCAACAAGCTTTATAAACACTGAGAGGGAGCAGACATCACGTTTTGGCAGGGATGGTAACGGAGAACTGGATGGAGGAATTAAAAAGCAGGTCAACTTTCCCACATTCCCCCACATTTATTGAATTTGAAGAGCCAGTTTAAAACAAACTACTACCACCCAGTACTTATACAACGTAGTTATACAGGGAGAAGGAACTGGGACAAATGAGCCCAGTAAAACACAAACACAGCTCAAATAAGGGCCTTAATAGACGTGCTATCAGGTGTATTTGCTGCAGAGCTGCTTTCACCTGCAGTCACGTCTTTGTGCTTTACTCAGCCTCCTCTATACTCACACAGAAAAGCAGAAGGCAGCGTTTTTGTCACTTTGCTTTTGTTCATATGAGGATTAAATCCCCTTAAAGGATTACATCCACACGTATAGTACAGTCAACAATAAATATTTTCAATAGCACCCAGAGAGGCTGCTCCAGAGAGCAAAGACAAGTGTTTTTCTTTTTTGTCTCCCTCTTTTTTTTTAATTATCCTTACCACTTCAGAAATATTAGACTTTCATGTCCTGGCGTTAGAGTAAAGTAGAGTACGTGGGTGGAAGACATGTAAGTGACTGTTCTACAGAGTTGAGTTAAGAGGAGGGGGAGTAGAGCTGCCACTTTGACAAAACCCGAGCATCCATCATCACTCTTTTATTTTGAAAGCACGGAGGCAGGCCGGAGAGCAGATGATCAAAATTTCATTAGGAACTTGAAAGGTCTTTTTAATCTTTCATTTCGAGCCTTTATACGAATGGGAGCGGAGATAACTCCGTATTGAGGATTTACCGGTTTTGACCCGTCGTTCACCTCGCGTCTGTAATCAGCAAAACTTCTACTGTACACGCGAGGTTTGTCCCGAGGCTGGAGCCGTGTTCAGAGCGCGTCCGGCCTCTGTTTCAGAAGGTCACATCAGGAGGTTCTGATTATGAACAAACATGGTATTTCCTCCACAATCAAGGCCGTAGAGTAGAACCTATTGATTGCGCTGACCTCCTTACCTTTCACCCAGCGCGTTACTACTCGTAGTGTCATCTATCCTGCTATCCGCCCGAGCCTCTCTGATCAATACTCCTCTTTGCGTTTCTTCCTCTTTCTTCTACTTTTTAAATTTAACAAGTCAGACTCTCGACCGCGACACAGTTATCGGTATTTCGAAGAATACGAGCCGGTTGTATTGGGAAAGTTAAAACAGCACAAGTCCACGCGGGTCGGCTCAAATGTCACCGGGATCTGGAGGAGCAATAAGCGTAGGATCAAAGTCGTCCTTGTTTTCTGTTTGTGAAGGAACTTGTAGTAGTTTGTTTGGAGCGAAATGCGACAAATGAGCCTCCATTTGTATGTAGTTTGACCCATCACTTAAAAACCGCCAAAACGATTCCCAGCTCCCAGCTGTTCCCACTTTATTCTACAGTGTATTGCTGCTGTTTTAACCTCCAACAGTCCTACCTGAAAACATGAAAAACACTTTTGTTTTGTGTTTCTTTTTTGAACAATGAAAGTCTATCCACAGCCAAAGACATCAAGAGACGAAATGAGATGCTCCTTGTTAGCTCAGCAAAAAGTTGCCAAGCTCTGTCATTTAGCATGGAACTTAGCATTTAGCATGGATTGTTTGTGTGGTTGCCATTCAAGTGGGCTACACCTGAGATATTCTGCTTAGTCATCCGTGACTGTGTGCTGAGTTGCTTTGTGAGGACAGTAAATCCGTGCTGCTGTACAAACTGCACACTGACTACTTCAACTTACACCAATGTTTCATTTCTATAGACTTGTCCCATGACAAGATATAGTAAAACAATTGGGATGTTCTTACTTGGCATTGTGTGGGTCTGCTTAATAGCATCTGGGGCATTTCTGATAAAAACAAATGTCCCATAGCTTCTACGTAAGGCACCAGAGAACGAGGGTAAACACTCCCTTCACCCGTTCGAGGTCTCCTGTAAAAACTAAGCGCCTGTGTTATTTCCGCCACCTGTCAAAACTCTCCCACGTCTCCCCCCCTCCATTGTGCTCAGCTGCTGGGAGATAAAAGCTGCAGTAGTAGGAGCGATATCTGCCCGAGCCGCGTCTTCTAGAAGAACTTCGCCTGTGACGTCAGAGGATGAGCGGCGGGGACGTTTCGGTTCAGGCCTCGTGACCACGGCAACCGCCTCCCACTGAACCCCCCCCCCCCCCCCCCCCCCCCTCCCCCCTCCCTGCCTCCATCATCCTGATGGGCGTCCCGGTGACAGCTGTCAATCATCCGTGTGGAAAAGAGGAAGGAGCCCCCCCACTGTGTGATGGTGTCATCTGGGGCGGTGTGTTTGTTTTCATACTGAGCCAGAGCGAACGTGTGTGTGTGTGTGTGTGTGTGTGTGTGTGGTTATGAGAGCAAGCATGTGTGTGTGTGAGACAGAGAGAGAGAGAGAGAGAGTGTGTGTGTGTGTGATCTTTCTTACTGAGATCAAAGTTCAGGGATTAGAGGGCTTCGCAAAGATGCTCCCGGAGCACAAAAAGCAGGATTAGGGAACAGTACGGATGGAAGTCGGGAGTGCGGTGAGATCTATTTTTTGTTTATCTCTCAAGATGGAGAGAGGATAGGTGAGCAATTACCCTGTGTGTATTTTGGCTCAGACCCCCCCCACACACACCTCCTCTTCCTCCCCTTCCTCCCCCCTCCTCCTCTCCTCTCCTCGTCAGCCGAGTGCTTAACAGTGTTTGCAGGAACCTGAAATAACTGTAGCTGTCTGTGAGGCGAGGAGGCTGTGGACTGTGGATTGTGTCTTTCTCTGAACTGTGCGTTAGAGGCTGGGTGGAAGCTGCCAGAGCCCGTTAGACGGAGGCTGAGGCTGTCGAGGCCTTTAGAGCCACCTTAAGACTTTTACCTCAGCGTCTAATTGTGCTTTAACCTGATCTTATCGATGCCCGGCTCCCAGGGAGTTGGTTTAAACTTGTCTCGACACTTAACTTTGCTCTGTTTGGAGTCTGTCCAACTTTTAATTGTGTGAAATTCTCTTTTTATTCCCCTTTAATTCTATACTTTATTTCACTTATGTTTCTTTGTTTGTTTTGTTTGGCCCTGGTAACAAGCTTTGCATAAGCGAATAAGTTTAATTAAAGAGAAAAGTTGTCTTCTGGAGCTCGTGAGTGTTTTTCTTTGTACTCACTTTTGTGCAAATTGCATCAAGACTTTCTGGTATTAATCTCTGTTTAACCCTGTCTGATAAATGCGTTCACTCTACTAAATATTTCTGCACAATCACAATTTCTTGCATGCTTCTTTCTTCTGTACATATGTGTTTTGAACGACTTCGAGCTGCTTTTTTTTCTTCTTTCCATTTACAATTTCACCCTGAACGAGCTGCACCTGAGCTCTGATGGGATATTGAATTCCGTGTTTGTGCTCCACCACCAGACAAAGCGACATTATGAAATGAGGGAAAAAAAAAAACAAAACACAGGGACCTTGTGGCGGCCATTTTGACCCGCTATCAGTAATAAAGCATTGAACCAGATAGCACAATGTAGCCATCTGAAAACCGCTCTCACGTAACCTTCGGCCTGTTTGAGCGATTCTCCATAAAGACGACTCTTTTATTCTGCCTCTGATGATTCGTCTCGTCTCTCCACTTTCATAACCACGTTCAGATTCAACTCCACAACTCAGTTAAACAGGCATTTGTTAAGACGTTAGCTGCAAAATAAGATCAATAATCACTGTAAGGCAGGGTGCAGCAATTCAGGAAGATGTCCATGTACAATATGCAGATCTGTCAGTCAGTTACGTTACGTTTTGAGTTTATTCCAGAGCTAAAAGGTGAATTACTGGGTCTGTGCAGGTCTCAGAGCGTGAGAAACACACAGGGAGGAGTCAACGTTGTGGGAATGTCGCCACACTTTTACGCTCTCTGTTTGCAACGGAGACGCCATCTGGATGAGCACTTGAACCCCAAATGAGAAAAGAAAGGAGGAGAAGAAGAACTGTTTGTATCCATAGGATTTTTCCCCGAGATTGCCCGTCATTTATCATTCTGTCTTTTCTTCCACGTTCTCTGTAAATGATCTTCTTCCCGAGCTGCCTCGGTGCTTCACACACCTCCTTTGTTCTTCCTCTTCAAGGCTTTCCTTTTTCTATTTTTTTAAACTCTTTTCTCACCGTCTTCATTCTCCATGCATCCTCATCCCTCTCTCAGACGATTTCCTTTTCCTGTCTTGCTCTCTCTCCCTCTCTCTCTCTCTCTCTCTCTCTCTCTCTCTCTCTCTCTCTCTCTCTCTCTCGTCTCAAATTATCAAGCGGCACAGTCGGGGCGTTCAACACGCTGCAGCCACTTAGCAAAGATACCTTCGCCTTCAGAAACAGGAATTTGCAATTATCAGTCAGGCTGGGTGCAGCGAGAGGAGGGATTCCCAGATACTCATCGTTTTCATTTCATCTTCTTTCTTTTTTTGAACATTCAGCTGCTCTTTAAAGTCAGACTCGCTGTTCTCTTACAGCTCTGCCGAGCTGCGACCGCTCTTATCCAGGGAAGTTTCATCCTGTCGCGTGGTTTCTTCATTCTTCAGCTGAGACGCAGCTTTGGGCTCACAAGTGCAGAAAACATCGATGTCTAAAGCTTCTACCAAAGCAATGAAATCTGCTTCTTGGAGGACTTTTACCCCCTTACAGTATGTGACTGATGAATAAGCTCCTATAAAAACTAAGAAAGGACCATGCAGTCAAGAAGCTGATTGACCCAGAAAACTGTTTAAAAATGTAGAAAATACTATCAGATATCAGATCACAGGGAGTTGTTATCTGTGTTTGAAGGTAAGAAACCTAAGATGGATGATAAGCGTATTTACACTGCGATTATCTTTTATCTTATGAACATCTCTTGCTTCTTATAAGCTCATTTTGTGGAACTCATCTATTTTTTACTGTGGTTATTGGCATCAACAGTTCCCACAGTATATGTCCAGAAAAAGTTAAATGTCCTGGAAAATATTGGAAATATTATTATGTCCTCTCTCTGCTTCTCTCTTCATGAGGTGGTGGGGAGTATTAGTATGAAGTGTGACAAACATGTTTTGGGAAAATCCTTGAAAGTGATTTCAAGGAGGATGGGGAAACCTTGAACAATATGAAGCTCCTGGATTATTTCCAGTTCCACTGCTCATTTAACTCAAAAAACACATCACTCGGAGGCAAAATGGACCCAAACAAATGGACTCCACTCCGCTGTTTGGATCTGCTCTGAAACATAATGGCCTTCCCCAAATGAACAAACATAATTATCTATTATTAGAAAAGCTTTAGCAAATTACCTTATAAAGCTTTGATGCGACCATCAATCATATAAACAACTGTAACTGCATTGTAAAGTTTGGGGGGTGGGGAGGATGATAGGATTTCGGCTGTAATGAAGTGAGCATGCACAATTAGTCGTAATCTCATGTAACAGACTGAGAATGCACTTAATCAGTGTAGTACACCCTGTGATTAATGCACATTTGGCAGGGCGGTACAGTATAAAGCGGGCTGCAGCTGTGGGGTGGCCAGAGTCCAGATGCTGCTGACACCCACCAGCCTGGACGTGTCCTGAGGTGTAAATGTGGAAGTCATTTCCCCCAGGAGATCAAAGGGGTGGGAGGGGAGGAAGTGTCCATAACTGGAATGTGTTGGACAGATCTTCAACTCAACTCATCTTTACGTAGGAGGGGATCCTCACCTAGGATGGACAGAGATATAAGGATTGATGGAAAACAATTTATATTTTAGTCTAAAGGTCAAATGAGTCTGTGGATAGAGCAGGAAGAGCCATGCTGAGTCCTGGATCCAACTCAGTGTCTGGGAGAGAGAAAGCACAAAGACTGAGGACAACATAGACAAATAAGAAAAGAGGGGAAGAAAGAAATGGGATGGAGGATGGATGGATGAGGATAGACAGAGGTGGATGAGAAGAGAGGGGACGTGACAGGAAGGAGAGAGGTTGAAATAACATGGTTGAGGTGTGTGGGGTGGTGGTGCTAGTGTGGCCTGAAGCTACACCTTCTCACCCAGGGGGCGGGGCTTGTCCAGCCCAGGGGGCGGGGCTTGTCCAGCCAGGGGATGGGGCCAAATCACACCAGGTACAGCCAGCAACAGGCGGGCAGACCAAGCCCGGCCCAGTCGAGCTGAGCTCAAACAGACAGACAGATCCTCCTCTCAAGTTGTCTATCCTGTACTAACTTTGCGCCCTCCTGCTTGTCTGCTCCTCACAGCGGGAGGTCAGATCAACAACAACGTGGGAGCGGGCTCCAACCTGGGCCAGCAGCACTCGTACCCGGCGCTCAGTCAGCTCGCTCACGTCTACGAGCAGCAGCAGCAGCAGCAGCAGCAGCAGCAGCAGCAGCAGCAGAACAAGGACACCAACAAGTACGCCTCCCTGAAGGCTGTGGGTGAGTGTCTGCACGCTTCTCCATTACCTCCAGTCACTCCTTCATCTCCTCCACCTGTTTGATACCAACAGGTATGAGTGACAGTCTACAAGCCCAATCACGACTTGAAATCCACCCATATCTGATGTGGGGGGGTGCCCCTACGGTAGAGGGTGTCAAACCTACTCCACAAAGGGCCAACCAATCAAGAGCACACAGTTTGACCAATCGGCTGTCTGGAGGTTGAGATCAGCTCATTGAAAGAGTCAAGTCTGGTGTGTTTGTGGAGTAGGTTTGTTGTCTGGATTCATTTAGTTGAATAACAGCTCTATGAATCTCTACTTTCCAATGGTACCTGAACGCCCCTGGTTAGTAGGGTATTCCTTATACCTTGTGCAAGTTCTGTGTGGAGTATGTTACACAGTTTTACAGATTACCTTATGTGTTGTTTTCACAATATTAAAAAAATAACGAGAAATGTTGGCAAATTTCATCATATACCTTCCCAATGCATTTTTCTTCTATCAAAAGTAGAGTAGTAGTAGTAGCAACACTGGTTGGTAATATGGCTCCATGTCATCTATAAAGGTGAAATTTAGAAGAAAACGAGGTGTCTTTGAAAATGAAATGACATCTGTGTATAGGAAAAAAAGAGAATGAACCCCAACCCTCTTGATGTAGCATGGCTCCTCAAATACCATAATAGGATCAGACCACATGACTTGCTGACTAATCCCAGAAAACAAATTGCATTATTGAGAGTAAACATCAGGACAGGTTTGGTTTGACACACTCGAGGGACAGTTTAGGCTGCGGACTGTGGGAGGAAGCCGAGGTATTGAGAGAAAACCCGCAAGAACAGCGAGAATGTGCAAACTCAGCACTCGATCCGTCCTGGGACTTGAACCCGGGTCATTTTTTTCACTTTTGCCTCGAGGCAACATTGCAAACCCAGTGATTTTTCTCACCCGACGGAAAACAGGATGTGATCCGAAGGCAGAGAGCGCCGGCAGGTGTTGCTGTTGTTGTTGTGTTTGTCATCATCATCATCGTTGTTATTATTTAAGAAGGGACGATGACTAAACTGCCCCGCCCCCCCCCCTGCCCCTGTTATTGATCGAGCAGCCGACCGGACACGCTGTAAAACAGGAGCAGCCGGCTCCTCAAGCTGCTCTGACAGCTCCACACGTTATCTGCACTATTTCATAACGGGTCGTATCTACAAAACACGTCTTGATATCTCTGGAATAAAAAAAACACCAAATTTGTCATTAGAAATGATCAGATGGGGGAGGTCTGTCTTTGTATGTGATTCTGGTGTCTGCTGTAAACTCCCAGTAATGTAAATGCAAATGCTGTGCTGTGCAGCATGTGGCTCCGCGCTGCCCTCAGACGTGTTCCAGTCGTAGATTACATCACGCGTGTTTACGCCGAGTGTCGCTCCGAGCCCTGGAAGCGGGAAGACGTCGTGCGATTACGCCAGCGCTTCTTGTAATTGCCAGCAAAATTGAATACAGGGAAACAGATGGAAAAACCAGAGCGAGAGCATACCTCCGCCGTGCATACACCCCAAATTACCGACGGCACCTGAACGCCTCGCTGGATGAAACAGTGTGAACGTGGAGCTAACCGTCTCACACACACACACACACACACACACACACACACACACACACACACACACACACAGAGTGAAGTACAAGCAGTTGTTATTGAGGGAAATTAAACTGGATTGGATCTGCTCCAGGGTTTAATGGGTTCTTCTGCGGCC
>CM055207.1:4551430-4581430 GCA_029224185.1 Karalla daura | reverse complement strand
TTCAACGGTTAAGAAAAAAATAAATAAAAGGAAAAGGAGAAGAAGAAGAAGGAGAAGAAGGAGAGGTGGTGGGGGGGTCACATCACATTGTGGTGTGATAAGAGACTCTGACTGACCGAGGGAGGAAGAAATGGGAGGCATTAAACCTGATCGCTCCAGGGCTGAGGAAACACACACATACAGAGGGTAGAGAGGACACACACACACACACACACACACACACACACACACACACACCAACATAAACAGTGCAGCTGGTAGTGGAGTCGTATATCACACGGTTTCTATTACACGCTCGCAAAACTTTCATGTCTCTGCATTAAACACATTCTGCCTCCATCCACAGCGGTCCACCAGGTCTCATCCACGTCTCTGCTCGAACATACGAAGAGATGGGAATCAATGAAAATATGACTGATACAGATTCCATTATCAGTGTTGCTGATCCTTGAGAATGGCATTGATTCATTCATTCACATGGTGAAAGTTTACTCAGTGACTTAGCAGCATTAGCAACGTTCAAAAACCGATGAGAGCCAAATGGATGCCAAAAAGTGTCATATTTTACCATGAAATGCAGCTTTAAAGTTCCTATGTTCTCATTTGATGCATTTGTTACACATTTGCATTCCCAAGGAATCTCTAGTATAACAAAAGGGACGTGCAGACCACCACTGTCCATGAAGCGAAGGATTCTCTGCGACCTTTTCTTTGAGCAACAATGTCAAACGCTGTGCACATTAAGTCAGAATCAGAACATTTGCACTACACCTTAATTTCCTGTCTGGAAAGGATGGTTTAAATTGAAACTCCGTCCTGTGTTACATATCAAAAAAGGGGAGAAAACGGCCTCACATCTTCCTCTGAGACACCGTTCCTCTCTCCTCTCGGCATTGTGAACACCTTCGCACCACACAGAAATAAGATTTTTTTTTTCATATCTGAGAGAAAGAAAGAGATGAGGTGGAGGAGACTCTCTGGTCTTTCTCTTTGATTTAACTCCTCCGGTGGCACGACAGGCCTGGATATGCAGGCGTTTTGCAGGAGCACCGACACCCTGCATGGTCAGCGGCTGACTAACAAAGTTAAAGCATATGGGGTTTGTTACGCGACCTTTTCAGATGGTGGGAGTGTAAAGTAATTGGAATGTTTTCCGGCCAAAACTTTCTGCCTGCGTGTGCCTGCCGATCTGCAAACTGCAGAAAGTCTTATTCTCATGACTCACTCAAAAGAACAATCTTTATCTCCCCCAAGAAGTGAAGTGGACAAGTCGAGGATGTCTTCTTTTTGTTTCCTCTCCATAACTGACTTCTAAAAACACTCAGAATAGAAGAAGAAAATTCATTCAGGATTTCAGGCCAAACTCTTTAACACTCTCATTATCTTAGACTAGACTAGACTAGACCAGACTAGACTTTACTAGCCTAGACTAGTCAGACTAGACTAGACTAGAATAGAATAGTATAGAATGGAATAGAATATACCTTTATTGGTCTCACAATGGGGAAATTTCAAGCAGGTAAAGTGTGGTAGAGGTAGTAGAGGTAGTTAACAAGAGTAATATAAAATAGTGGCAGATAAGCAATACGATAAGAAACACCATTCATTCATACATTCGATGAATGTATGAATGAATGTGGTCTAAGTCTACAAACTGCTGAGAGTCTCAAAAACAATCTTTCTGCTCCCCAAAGATGAAGTGGAAATATTTTTTTCTTTTTTCTTCACTTCTACAGACACTCAAACTGGAGGAAGACTGATAATTTATCTTGTTTATAATTTCTTATTTTAAGTGTTCGACTATGATATAATCTTAAATCAAGCACCTCACGTCTTATTTTAAGAAATCTTACCATGTGATCGTCACTTTTTTTCCACAGATTTGCTGTTTTTTTCCAGTTTTACCGTGCTCTTCAACATTCTCCTTCTTCTCTCCCTCTCGTTTCTCGACGTTAGCTGCCAAATACAACGGCGAACTCTACAAGCGGCGGCTGATGGTGGAGCTGCCGACCAAGGGCGGACTTCCTCTCCAGCCGATGGGAAACTCCAGACCCTCCATGGGCAACATCGCCTCGATGACCCCCCCGATGACCACCAACCCGATGGCTGCCAACCCCATGACGTCCAACCCCATGAACCCCACCATCACGCAGATGCCGTCCATGCCCCCCATGACGTCCATGACGCCCATGACGTCCATGATGCCCATGACGTCCATGACCCCCATGACCTCCCTGCCCCCGATGCCCTCCATGACCCCCATGACCTCGCTGGGTCCACTGACTCCAGAGCCCGTGGCCACCTACGTGACGGAGATGCCCAGCATCTCCTCCGTCTCCACCCTCCCCACGGAGCGCCACATAGCGGCCGGCGGCGGCGGCGGGGGCGGTATGAGTGGCGGCGGACTCAAGCCGAACGGCCACAAACCGAAAGGCGGCCACGGCCACATGCCCCACATCCCCCACAGCTCCCACAGCTCCCACACGTCCCACACCCACGCCCACAGCCACAGTAGCAAGCCGCCCGGACTCGGGGCGTCCTCCCTGGCGCACATGGCGGGGACGATGCCCGGCGGCACCTCCCTGGGCATGTCCAGGGCCGCCGAGGCCGCCATGGTGTCCAGCTCGGCCACCATGGGCCGGCCCGTGGCGTACAGCTCCAACACCATCGCCGCCGGGCACGCCATGGGCATGGGGCTGAAGGGCTGGGACGGGACGGAGACGGTGGGACGCAGGAAGTCGTACGGCCACAAGAGGCCGCAGTGCACGGTGCTGGAGCCCAACCAGCTGCACGGCAGCAGGGGCCACAGCCACAGCCAGCACTTCCTGCCCACGCAGCCCTACTTTGTGACCAACAGCAAGACAGAGGTGACTGTGTGAGGGAAACGGGAAAAGACGAGGAACGGGGACAAAAAAACGAACACAACAACAAAAAGACAAAATCGATCGGGCGAATCGGGGTGAAATGATGCATGCGAGGAGTTGAGTTGAGCCGGAGGCGGCTCAGCGGCGACAGGTGCAGATCTGTGTGTGTGTTTGTGGACAGTGACACTGCGTCTGAGTGGTCCAACCAATCAAAATCAATCCGAACCGGAACCCCATCGTTGTCGGTTGGACGGCTCGGTCCGACTCGGTGGGCGTGTGTAACCATCAACTTCAACCACAGCAGAGGGACGTCTGTGTGCGTGTGGTGATAGTAGAGCGTCGCTAACATCTCACTCGGTCTTAGAGAGCGACTACGCTGAGACGATCCGGACTGGGACACGGAAGAACGGAAGATTTTCATCCGCAAAAACCTCGCGAAAAAGTTCTGCTCTATTTCACCATAGCGGCAAACGCTTTGGAAACACGAAGGACGTTCCCTTGTGATTCACCCGCTAAATCTCCTGAGGGCTTCGACACGGACACACGTGACGCTACGGGCTTCGGACTGCAGATGTGCAGCTTTGTGCCGCGGGCTATTCAGAGGCCCGCCTTCATAAGCTCCGCGGCTGAAGGTCGCCCTTTTCTCCACGAGGCTGCTCGGGCGGACGGAGAATGGAGGCTGTCACGCCGGCATTGTTCTGGTCTGATCCCGTCTGCACGCTGACAGCCGGCCCGGTGCAGGGATAAAGGAGGCAGGGAGGCAGCATCTGGACGGCTGCCGCCGCAGAGGAGGGAGTGTGGACCTCACACACACACGCACACACATCCACACGCGATCAGACCGTGGTTTTACACACACACGGATACACACACACTGTAGAAAACTCCACACACACACTCACCTGGTCCTTGACCAAGACGAGATTTCCGAGGGGTGGTTATTAGAGAATTCGGTGGGCTGATATTTTGTTTTATATATATATTTGTGGTTTGAAAATCTCCCAATTTCCCCCCCTAAAGAAAATGTGTTTCTCTAATTGAACCCCCGCTGAAAAACATAACTTGAAACGGCAGCTAGGTTGGAGTGACCCAGATTATCCATTCAGTAACTAGGGACTCGTCTAGAGCTGCAACACTAATCGATTCTACTAATAAAATAACTGATTTAAGCATTTTGAGAAAGGAGAGAAACAAAAGTCAAAACTCCTCCGATCTCAGCTCTTAAAAGTGAATATTTTCACACTTTATTTAGTCTCCGTGACAGAAAATTGATCGTCACTGAGGTGGGAACAAAAAAAGGCCTTCAGAGACCATTGTTCATCATATTATAAGACTAACTACTGTTTGAGAAAGTAATCAAAAGATTGGAAATCGTTTGTTGCAGCCCTAAACTTGTCCCAGTGCTTTCAAATGAAACAGTCCTGTTCAGCTCTAGGGAAAAACATCTTCTCCTTGCCAATTTTACAGATGTTTTTATATGTGGGTGACGTGAAAGCTACGACAGATAGCCGTTTAGCTTAGCTTAGCACGAAGATGAGGGGAAGAGGGGAAACAGCCTGCATGGCTCTGCCCATCGGTGCAGTAGGAATCTGCCTCCAAACACCTCCAAAACGCACTAATTACCAAGTTATAGTCAGTTTGTTTAATGCCAAACAAAAACACTTTGTAAAGAGAGCGTGCCAGATAGCTCCTTATGACTCGCAGTAACTTCCCAGAGCCTCACGGAAATGTCAAACAGTTCCTTTAAACGAGGAAATAAAACATGCAAAAGGAAAAGCTGCGGTCTGGGTGTGGATTAGTGACTCAAACAGAATACGTTTTATATATACATGAATATATATATATATCGATGAACACAGATTGTACTTTTTGCAGATTGCTAATGAGAAAAGTGGGCATGGCGGGAATGAAAATACCACATTTTCCTTGTTCGTAATGGAAGACACAAGGAAGTGGGCTCGATCGGATCACTCACTGTACTCGAGCCGTAGATGAAAAAATATCACAACCAGCAGGGGAGGAAAAGAAAATGAGAACTATCTGGGTTACATGACTCAAAACATAAAAATAAATCCTTAAGTCTGACAAATAGGCCAAGTCTTGGTCGGGCTCCTCACAGCCTGTTTAGCTTGTTTTGTCATGATGGGAGCAGCTTATTAGCAGCTGCAGCCACAGTTATCAGTTTGACCTTGTTATCTGAAGCGCTGCTTCTCCCTCCGTCTGACGCTCTCCACTTAAGATGGGTTTTGAGGTGATCGGATCCTAATCCGACAACGCCTATCCACATTAACATGGAAATACAATGGATTATGGGTGATGGCTGGATTTACTGGAGGTGTCTTGGAAAAGTGTGCAGAGATCATCGAAGTTAAAAGAGGTGATGGCAGACTAGGTTTACACTGCAGGGCTTAATGCGCAATTCAGACTTATTTTATTTTAACATGTAGGAAGTGATGCAGTGTGATGTCACGTGGGACAACATGTTTATGGAAGTAAAAATGGATGCTACACATGTCTGCATGCATATCAGTTTTCTAGTTGTGCAATAGAAATTGCAAAATTATGATCAAGTGATTAATGGGGGAAAAAAGATGAATTAAAAAAAGTTTTTTTCCATTTTTTGCATTTGATCTGATCAGAGTTTAGCCTCTTTTGACTCCTCACATACAATAATGTCAATTATCATGGGTCTGATTTGTGCTCTTCAGACCATCATAATAGACAATTATGTGCAAAAAAAAAGTCAGATTTGTGCCACTTTGCCCTGCAGTGTGAACATACAGTAGCCTCAGAAAACCATGCGAAGATCGAAAACCCAGGTCGTGGGGAAGGAAAACAAGCAGAGGAACTGTTTTTATTGTCCGTTTATTTCCCCCCCACATGTATGAGAGACAGCAGAGGACAGGACATGACAATCTGCAGAGAGACTTAATTGGAATCTCCTGCCGAGGTCCCACCGTGCATATAGAACCGAGGTCTCACTGGAGGATTAACGCTACGGCTTTTAAATCAAAAGCCAGATGAAACGAGCAGTTGAGCGTGAGATAAGGGGGTGGTGGGGGGTCCGCAGGAGGAGGCAGGGTGGTGGGGGGGGGGGGTGTTTTTGTTTCACGCTGTGGAGCCCCCCCCCCATCCTCGCTGCCTGCAGGGTCAAACGACAGGAAGCGTGATGCGAGACCTGAAGGCACGGAACGGGAATTTAAGAAAGTCACCAGAGCGTTGCAAATGTGTCGTCTGCACACACACACACACACACACACACACACACGCGCACACACACAGAAAACACTACAGGGTGGACTCTGCTTCCCTCCTGCTCCCACGGTGCCGAGCAGCAGGCGTCGTCCCAGCGGGGACAGGAGTCAGCGCTGTTCCTGCGCCTGTTTGTACATGAAAGACTGTGAAACTCCAGACCATGGCCCTTTGTAGCGATAACTGATATTATGCTTTATATATATATATATATATATACATATATATATATATATACATAAAAGATACACACAGCCTTTCTCTCGCTCTACACCTTTTCTTTTCATCTTCTATCTTTTTTTCGCCTCTTCTTTGCTCCCTCCTCCACGTCTGAATGAGAGACCCTCACACCTGCGAGATAGTGGAGTACGGTCACAATCAGACAGTGAATAATAATCATAACAATAATAATAATGATAATAGGAGGAAGAAGAAGGAGAAGGAGAAGAGGAAGTATTCACCCCCACCTCGTTGTGCATTGTTCCAGCAGGAAATGTAAATGATTGATTCTGTGTGCCAAAAAGTGTAATTCACTTTGCTATTTTGTACCAGCGTGCGTTCCTCTTGAACACTCTCACTCCTTTTTTAACTTTTTATATGTCTGCGTATGTGTGTGTGTGTGTGTGTGTGTGTGTAACACTGACATACGATTATCGTCTCTGAAGAAGACAGATCTCAAACAAACCGAATCAGTCTGTGTCCGATAAGAATCCTTTGCAGATCTTCTCTCTTTCCTCTTTTTCTTTTTTCTTTCTCCTGTTATTTTCTTCTTTGACAAGCTGCAGGTTTTGTTTGGGAGTTGAGAAGCGGGTCAGTGTGTAGATAGATAGACAGATAGACGTGAAACCTCGGCCCGGCCGTCCCCAGCACTGACGCTCCATGCGTGGAGCTCATTCAGCTCTGAAAACAAATAAATAAACAAATACAAACAAATAAAAAAGCAGCCACTGGAACTGCACGATTTGCAGGGCAGGAACCAGTAAACAAAACCCCCTCTAGCCTCTCCGTGACTGCCAAAGTAAACCTGAAGGGGGGGCAGAGGAAAAATAATAAAAAAAAAAGAGAAGAAGAAGAAGAAGAAGCGGGGAATTGGTTGCACTGGCTGTGTCACGGTTGATAGGGTCAGAGCCACAGATGAGTGGGTTCAGGAAGCAGCCGCAGTCTGACATTTTTCATCAGACGAGTCACTCGGACAAAAAGGAGCCGCCGGACTAAAGGACACAGGTAGATCTGGAACACCTAGAGCGGCCGCAGCTCCTAAAGAAAAAGAAAAAGAGTCAGTGGATCGTGCTCAGCTGCTGCCAGGTCCGAAGAGAAAAGGTCAACGTGCACGTTTGAGATGAACCCGCACGTCTCTCTCTGCCTCTTTCCGAGTTTAGCAGCGTACACACACGGATCACTTCCAGACAGGAGCTCTGCCGTCCGCCCTTCAGAAGTCATGTGGAAGAATCAGATCTTCGCTCTCAGCAGAACCGGTGCAGAAGCAGCAAATCAGAAGCTCGCTCACCCCTGGTCTGACACCCGGGGTGAGCGATCGCCCTCGCCTCCGTCTCACTCTCCACCACTGCCACTGCCAAGGGAGAGCCATCCATTTATGGATGACAACCGCTCTCCTCTCCTGTCAGAGACACACAGTGCAAGGTTAGACTTGCTTAAATGAAGGAGTCAGTCCGGAGAGGGAGGCAGTGATGAGTGAAGAGGTCAGGGGTCAGAGGATCGGGCCAGCTGAGCTCCGACCCTGTGACCCGGACTCATCCACTCACGTTATACTGTCCTCCTTCTGCTGGCTGCACTCACTGTATCTATATCTCACTTTCTATATCTGTGATAGAAATCACAGAGTGGCGGTTTGAGAAGACGAGTCAAGACAGATACTCAAATTCAATCTCTATGATCCAAAAACTCATCACTTTAAAGCATCTCCTATCAGTTACTGAGACCCAAAGCAACTAGTTTGACCTAAATCTGTTTGCTATCTGTCCATGATTCTACGTACGTTTTCTTCCAAAATTGGCCCGATCACCGATCTCTGATTCTGATCTCACTGATTCTTTTCTCTATAGACTTTTCACAATAGATGCGTTTCCATTCCAGTTTTTCAAAATAAAAGCAATATTTAGAAAATGTCGCTTAGTCACATCCCATCATTTTTGTAAAATCTCTCCACTGTGAGGAACATATAATATTTACAAAATATTTTTTGTTTCCATGTTTTGTATTGTTTTTTTTTGGGATATTTTAGCTGAATTTGAAAAAAAGAAAAAGTTCAGTTTCACTCCTTACTGCTCCATCGTATTTGAAGTGAACTGGTCATGTGACTCCCCTACTGTAAGTGTCACATGTGAATTTGTTCACACTTTTTTGACATTTAAGCAGATTTTTATCGCGATATTAAGATTTTGTGCACTATGACAGTTACTGGAAACGCACCTATTGTAGACCCCTTCTGTCCTCTCCACTTCTTTTCACCTCTTTATGAGAACTTTATTGCACCCCAGCTTTGATCTCCTCTTTGCACAGAAATCTGAAACCAGACTTCAGCAACAACGATCTCTTGACTCTTTCTTCTTCCCCACCTGCTAATCACTGCCAGTTGTGCCCCTTCCAGGGATCTGAGCCCAGGTCTACCTTCAGCCCTGCATCACCTGAGCCACGTAGCACCACTGTGCGCGCTCGCCTCGTCCTCCTAGTCTCGCTTTTAGCGTTAGCGAAACGTTAAGCTAACGTCCGTCGTCTGATTGGTTGTCAGGTTGGCCTGCAGCCTCGCCACAAAGAAAACAACGGTAGCAGATGGGAGAGAGACTATGAATTTAACTTAAAAATGCTTCCTAAACAACACTGGGAGGCAAACACCCAACAAGCTCAACCCACCTGCCTACTCGCACAGCGCAGCGAGCAGCAGCACTAGAAATGACAAAAAAAACAAAAAACTGAAAATCACAAAAGGTTGTACTCTCGGGGAGCCCACGCGATGCCTCGCTGAAAGAGAGAGAAAGAGGCAGAGGGACAAAAGAGAGGCAGTGATGGGAGGTGTGAATGGGATGATATGAAAATGGGGGATCGTGGTCCATCTCCTTCTCTGTCTCTCTCTCTCTCTCTCTGGGTTTAGAAAGAAAACAAAGAAAGAAAGGAAGAAAGAAAAGAGACCTATTAATACGAGAACACAACCCCCGTCAAACAAGCTGCTGCCGAAATCAAGCTCTCTTGTTCCGGGAGAGAAAAACGCGGCAGCTCAGAGAGTTTTTCTACAAGGAATATTCAATAAAAGGAGCTGTGCTGGGACCGGTGGCCTGGAGGGCTTTATGAGTTCTCGCTGTGGTCTTTAATCACAGAGAGAGAGAAAAAAACAAAAAAACCTGCAGAAATGTGCAGGGAAATCATTCCACAGCGACTCGAGGAGACAGAGGAGGGACTTAATGTCAACAGTGGGATAGCGAGGAAGCTCTGAATTATTGATACGGGCGAAAACGATGGCGGCGCACAATCCGTGATGACACACACACACACACACACGCACGCACACACACACACGCAAAGCAAACTTTCCCTGTGATTTCACGTCATGTCGTCGCCTTGACATGTAGTTATCATCGATTCCTCCTGGAAAAACAAACAAAAAACCCATAAAAAACAAGCAGGAACCACGCTTTGCATCCCACATCAGGTGAACTGACGTACGGATTGTTGTTGTTGTTGAGAGGACAAGGCAGCGGTGTGTAAATATTCATTTCCTGGTTGGGGGGGGAGGAGGTCTGTTTTCTTTTTCTTTTCACCCTCAGTCTCTCCAGATCGAATGCAGTATCCTCTTCAGTGTACTCGTTTCATTTAAGAGAAGAAAGCGCAGCTCTATCACGACCAGAAAAGTGGGATATGTACAGTACATCGGGGATGACACTTCTAAGGGCTCAAAACACCATTTCTATTGTTATTATTCTTTTTTTTACCAGATTTTTCTTTCATTTTCTCCTTTTCTTTTTGCCGGACTCGATCGCGCTGTGATCCACACACGGTTCCACGTAAATGGTTTTAAAATAAAGAAATAGATGAATAAAAAAAGAGAGAGACATCAGTATATCACCGTTATTATCTAAAGGGTTCTCGTCAGCTATGTTTACGACTTTGTACAGCATCGGTCTTTATGCGCAACGTTTCCACCGATCTGGAGCTGTCTACTTTATGCACACGGGGACGCAGAGAGACGCAGAGAGACGCAGTGTTTTGTTGTCCAGTATATCGCTCAACATCCGTTTTTCTCAAAGGGTTTTTTCGCTCCTATGCTGTTCTTTCTATGTACGATTTCTACCACGGCACACGAAACACATCCGCCGTCCGGGGATCTGTCTGCAGACGGGACATCAATCGCGCTGGAGCCGAGGGATATTCCATCTCCTTTTGACGAAATCAATAAGCTATTTACGATATGACTACTATCCATTAGCGATCATATCCTTTTATAGAATAACTCATTGATTAACTCATTTTGGTGTTAATCACGCATACCGTACCGAGTTATATAAGATCCGATTTTTCTATTTTTGATGTCCAGATCAGTTTGTGGTATTTATGCATATGTGTATATGGATACATATGGCCCCCGACACTGCATTTACGCGTGACTAGTAAAGCATATTTTCTATGGTAGAAGCCCATCTCCCGCTATTGTTTGCACAGTAGCTTATAATATGCACCGTGATGCCCCCATCGTCCTTTTACTGTTTACTGACTTTATAATTTGTGAGATTAAGTTATGACAAAGCTGTATTTTGGTACTATTCAAATATTGTTAGAAAAAGAGATATAGCAGACGTTTTGTCCGAGAACTATATTACCATAGTGTTGCTATGAATCTGTCCGTTTACTTTTACTTTGGGGGAGGGATGACGGGGATATTTTCGTTCTTCCTTTGTTGTTAATTTGCCATCTGACAGTATATCACCATTGTTCTATATACGACTTTCTTACGTGGCAATAAAAGATGACTTCTGTAAAAAAAAAACACAACACTCTTTGCCTCGCTTTCATGTCTCGTGATTTGCTTTGTCCACAGGAAGAGATGCAGCTCTTCTTAATCCTCCTCCTCCTCCTCCTCCTCCTCTTCATATCTCCTCTCACACTTTTCTCCTCTTTGTGTTTTCGCTCTCTACTCTCCTTCAAACATTCGACGCTGAGAATACGCTGATAGAGTGAAGTGGATTTATATATATATATATATATATATATGTATATATAGATAGCAGCAAAGCTGCAGAGTCTGAAGTCACATTTACACATACGCTGCAGCTTTCTGCTCCAACGTCAGTTCAGTTGTCAATTCAAACAAATTTCCAAACTTTTACTTTTTAACTTTTTGTTGTCTGTTCAAAACTCCTGAGTTAGAGTTGCACAGATGGCGATGAGCACAAGTTCATCAAACATCGGGATGCTGATTCTATTAAGCATCTGTGTTTCTTTATACTTGCAATCATTAACTGTTAATTGTGTTTACATTCTGCTAACAAACATAGGTTGCCAATAGAGAATCTGAACCCTTTGAGCTGGGTGAACATTGACCAATCTGCAGGTTTAACTCGCTTTGTTCTGATTGGAGATGATTAAATTCAGTTGGCGAAACTGCGTTTCTGACAAAATAACTTAAAAACTGAGTCCAGTTATCATTACCCAATCAACCAGGATTTAGGATTATGAAATAAGGTTTATTTGGGTTGAAAGAAGTCGTATCCTGATGACAGATACGATAGAAGGATTAGTGCTTTGATGTCATTAAACTTAAAACTTCTATGTAGTTCCATCTTCCTCACTTTGTGGGAGAGTTACAGATTATTTCTGGCATTAAGACTTTTTGCATTTTTGTGGCGTGTACATTAGCAAATACATGCTAATTAGATAAAATCTAAAGTGAAAAGAAATGAAAACTTACACTCTCAAGACAATTTACTCGAATCATTAGATATGAGGCTTGTTTCAAAAGTTTACAAAATGTAGTCTATACTAAAAAAGTATCTAAATATCACAACAAATTTTGATATATTAACAAGATAGACAGAGAACATATTAAATTATCCTTCGTCGACCATTTGGAGTTTTCCCACCGTTTATTCATCATCTGAGTCCAACTTTACACAAGAAACTTGCCAAAGTTAGTTGAGGCGACTGTTTTGATGTAGTCTCGTCTCGACCGCGCTTCCACAAAGCCACTTTATGCAAATGAGCGTCTCTTCAGCGTGAGCGCTGCCTCTGTTTCCCCCACTGTTCCCGTCTGTACACAAGCAGAGCGGCCGACCGTGAGCCAACGTGTCCTTGGGCTTCAGGCGGCAGATCACTGTCGGACGGGATCAGACTTACTGTTGTGCTTGTAAATATTATTATATTCTTACTTTCAAATGAACCGTGCATGCGAGGCAAGAAGGAAAAAAACAAAACAAAAAACAACTTTTAACTGTGCACAAATGTTGCCTTCACATCCATCTCAAACACACACGCACACACACACACACACACACAGAAGCTTTTTTGCACAATGTGAGTTTACACTAATTACTCCGCCTGCCAGCGCTATTGGCAGTGAGGGAACAGTCCGGGGAATTTAACTAAAAACAAAGCGAAACCTGCTTTTTTTTTTTTCCTTTCTCGTTCCCCTGCCAGTCGCCTCGCTCCCGTCCCGCATCCTGCTCAACGGAGCGGAGCCGCTCGGCGTGTGTTTTGGAGCCATCTGGCACGCATCTCCACGTCAACCTTCAGGGCCACCGTACCCCGCACACACTGACAAAACTGGAACGTTGGTTTTAATGAAAATCATCATGTCAACAGGTTCCATGAAAGTGTATTATGTTAGTTAAAAGCAAAAATGTTAAGATCATCTACCTGGTAGTTATCTGCGTTGTTAGCTTGCTATAGCTAGTGTAGCTAGCTTGCAAGCTAGCAAGGAAGCAATAGAAAGCTATCTATCTATCGAGCCATCCGCCTATCTGCTAGTTAGCTGCCCAGTTAGCTTGCAATAGCTATGTCTATCTAGTTACAGTAGCTATATAGTTAGCTACAGCTATATAGCTAACTCGCTGTAGCTAACTAGCTATAGCTATTTAGCTAAATCTATCTAGTTAGTTTGCGAGCTGGCAAGGAGCCTAGATAAAGATCTATATATATATCTATTTATCAAAATAAGCATAAATGTTCTTTTAATTAATCTTAACACACAATAAATGTCAATGTTTTTTTAGAGTGTACTCTACAGTAGCAGCATCGCCCTCTGGGAGCTGTTTTTTTTCCCTGTCACCGGCTCCTTTTTCATCAATCCTGGGAATAACTCATTATCAGTGCTCCACCATCAGCATCAGCATCAGCAGCAGCTTTTCAGGATCGTCAGCGTCATCATCATCCTTCACTCGGCCTCGCTGCCTTCATCCGTGTCTTTTAACTGTGATCCATACAATATGTAGAGCTGCTAAGAGAGCCCCCTAGAGACCCTCCTATTTGGAGATGAAATTATGGTCACCCTATTCATGGTCAGATAGATGGATAGATAGATAGTTATCTAGCTTTCTATTGCTACTGTAGCTATTGGTAGCTAACTAAATAGCTAGACATAGATAGATAGATAGATAGATAGATAGATAGATAGATAGATAGATAGATAGATAGATAGATAGATAGATAGATAGATAGATAGATAGATAGATAGATAGATAGATAGATAGATAGATAGATAGATAGATAGATAGATAGATAGATAGATAGATAGATACTTTATCACAAACTGCTCTTCAGTGCTCTTCAAGTAAAAGATTAACCCTGGCTGAATGAGTATTCATCTGTGTATTTTGTGGACAACAGAGAATCTGTGGAACATTGGTTTCAGATCTGGTGCCCTTTCATGCTTATCTGGCATCCACACATGTTTGATCCAGAACCCGAGGAAGAACCAGAGACTGTAGAAGAACCAGGACACTGACATTTCACCAGAATCTGCTCCAGACTCACAGTCATGCACGTGTACATCATTTCGTCTGTTCAGATTCAGCTGCTCTAAGTGAATAGGGACACGGTTATCTAACACAGCTGAGGTGAAACCACCTTTTTCATTCTGGGTCTCCTGTGAGGAGGAGAGGCTGTGAGGCCTGGCCGCCGGGGTCTCCACAACTAAAGGATTTCATGATGAATGGACGCTGCTGTCGCCATGTGCCCTGTGAGGAGGTCGAACCACAGTGTGTAGTAGTATTTTTTCCTTTTTTTCATCCCTTCCAGCTTCCACAGAATGGTCTTGGGGAAGGTTAGAGCAATGAGCACTGCTCGTACAGTATATTGTGTTTGGGGAGTGTGATTGATGAGAAGTCATCTCGTAAACAGGCTGAGTGGGAGAGGAGAATCCAGCCGTCCAGGACGAAGGACAATTTCTCAGTGATTTCCTTCCAAAAGTGGGCTGGTGGTGCCAGACTGTGTGGATGTAACGGTCCCGTTAGGAGGGCAGAGCGAGCGCTGACCCGTGAGGCGTTTATATTTATTTATTTACTTTTATGTTTTTAATGTATTCGTTCTAGTGTGCGGAGCGGTCTGCGGTTCGCCTCGCCCTCGAATGTGTTGGAGCTTTGCCTCGTTCAGCCACCGAGGACGCGTTTGTACAAATCCCTGTTATTGCTGTGAAATAGGAAATCTCTCACAGGTTGACATTTTGGCCTGGATTTTACTTTTTGTCTCTTTCTTCTTCAGTTCTTGGAAGCTCGTAAAAAGAGGATTTTCTACTCTCAGAGGCTGTGTGATACCTTTACACACCCCAGTGTGTGTTTTAACACCAGATAGGGCGACATAGTGGTAGAGTGGTTGCACTATTTGGACTATGTGGATTGGACATGTCTACTCCTATGTATTTACAGCACTTTGTTCCATCTGTAGCTCTTTTTATAGTACTTTATAAAGAAATTTGAGTTGAATCGAGCCGAGTTGAAAACTGCTAAGTTAATGGATGGATGGATGAGGCCATGAGGGATTAGAACGACCTCTCTCTTTAGGACGGTATCCTCGACTGTGGTTTGAGATGCTCCATCTGTCTGAGTTGTCTTCCACTGTTCTGACGAGTGGTGGAAAGTTTCACAACAGCTCGGGGATGTATTTAGTATTAAAAATACGTGTCTTTGAAGGGATTTTTGCTGGATTCTAATTCTTTTTTTGGTGAGGACCAATTATGTATATAGGAGAGGAGAGGAGTCATCTATCCCGGCCTCATAAACATCTGAGATCAGATTAAAGCTGTTGATTGATGTATTTATGATAATGAACCTGCGTCCTGAGGGATTGGTGGCGATGTGAACTGAGGGGGATTTTCTTCTATGGATAATCTCTTTGTTCTGACTTAACGGCATTCCAGCATCTTCCAATTATGGAAGTTAAAGTTTGATAGATGTGTTTTTGAAAGTAGTCGTACTTTATACTTGGCTTCAACTTAGTACGTGATTAAATCTTGGCTTCTTGGCCAGGACCCAGAGAATCTAAGTGATTGGGGATTATTAGCCGGATGCATATGCGTGTCTGTGGAGGTGTGTGTGGGCATGCAAACGAGGTTGAAGAATAAATCTTATATTGAAATATTTTTTAATAAGTCTGCTGAGGCATTATATCTCAGTGCACAGCGCATCAATTATGTAGTGAAAACAGCATTCAGCTTTTCAGAAATCGCATATGTTATATAGTCGTGGCCCAGGGCAGTGAAAAAGCAGCGTGTGTGAAAATGAGCCATTCCCCTCCAAAGCTTCAGACCAGGAGGAGTAAGACTCTAATCTGTGCCGAGAAAGAAATGTACAGCCGGGAGGGAAACCACTGACAGTGACGCTGAGACTCACTTTGTCGTCTCTTCCACTGTTTGAACTTTGAGATCCAACGGAGCGTCGCCTCATAACGTAGTAATGTCGTCTGTTTGAAAGCGCAAACGTGCCCTGATAGTCTAGAAACAGAAGATATAGCACTTGATTCTGCTTCTTTTTTTCATTTTTTGTTTATACTTTCTCGCTAAGCCTATTTCGTTTCTTCCGCCCCACATTTTTTTGCCTGTTTACAGTATCTTTTATCCAGCGTAGCAGATTAAGGAGGCCTCTGTGAAATCTAAAAAGCCAGAAAACATACGGACCAAGACTAGATGCCTCAGGATCTTTAAGTTAAAGAGGTATATTTGAAAGGACAAAACACAGACAAAACACAGAGACAGAAAAAGTCTCCAGACAGGCACCTGCTTTATAAGGAGAGGACAGAGACACATCCTGACCAGGTCTCCAGACTATTGTAGGACACACACACCATTCACTTAGAGTCTCCAATCAGACTAAACATGCATGTTTTTGAACTTTGAGGAAAACCAGAGTATCATCCACTATGCTGCCCATTTAGTAAATATAGCATGAAGACCAACCAGAGAGAGAAACTTTAGCTTAAACTACAGGTTTTCAATCTTTAGGAAATCTGGGCAGGATTTTTGAGGCAATCATTTATTTTGGCCTCTTACTATGGACCAACCTGGTGAGGAACCTCAGGGATGCAGACTCTGTTCTGCAGTCATCTGTTTATGTTGTTCAGACTATGAGAAGGTGGAGCAATTGATCGATGAACACCAGTACAAGGACAGGGACCCTTGATTCATTACAATTTTGCTTTTAAAAATATGGTTTTAACAATGTTAGGAATCTTAGACTCTTTGATTAGGTCGGTCAGGTCTCCAATTCATTAAAACATGAATGTTTTTGGACCTTGGGTTTCAAAGTGAGGACTTTTTTTGTTTTTTCTGCGAGGCGACACTACTAGAGATATCTTTATGCAAATTCTGAAATGAAAGGAGGAAACTTGTGTATCTAAAAACACGACTAAAAAGTGACATTAGAGAATTAAAATCCAGACAGTCAAGGTTCTGCTGCCGAGTCTTTGAGCTTCAGAAGCTAGTAGGAATATGTGAGCATCTGTATAATGAATGCAGAAAAGTTCAAGTCAATGGTAGAAAACCTACAGCTCATCACATGGATGTCTGACACATGCCTCCTCAGGCCAAATCACATTTTATGCCAGTTTTGAATCATCAGCCTCCATGTCAGAATAATCCCTCTATCACTCCGCTCCGCTCTGATTTCCCTTTGTGTGTTTTTTTTTCCCCCGCGACCATCCCACACACAAGATCAGAGAAAGGAAGCCGCGACCTTTGACCTCTACTGTTAGCGTCTCCTACCCGCGGCTTATACGGCCGCACAGACACGTCAATGTCACGCGTGTCAGCTCTGATGTAAAGCCCAACTCGAGTAGCGCATCCAAAGTCAGAGTCGCACCCCTCCTGCCATAGGGCGACTTCAAAGCCGGCAAATTATCATATGGAGAGAGAGAGAGAGAGAGAGAGAGAGAGAGAGAGAGAGAGAGAGAGAGAGAGAGAGAGAGAGAGAGAGAGAGAGAGAGAGAGAGAGAGAGAGAGAGAGATAGCACTGTGTAGTGGGACTCTCCTCCTTACACAGAAGTTCAGAGTCATCTTGTCAAAAGGATTGACCGGTCCATCACCCTGGAGACTGCTCCTTCTCCTTCTCCTTCTCCTTCTCCTTCTCCTTCTCCTTCTCCTTCTCCTTCTCCTTCTCCTTCTCCTTCTCCTTCTCCCTCTCCTTCTCCTTCTCCTTCGCCCTCTCCTCTCTCTGTCAGGATAATACGGTGCTCAAACACAGAGTGGCGTCTCAGGGATAAGATGCACAATGCTCAGCGGGGCTCCTCTTTCTGAAGGGTACGGTGTGTAACGTGGAGTGGTCGAACGAATGCGTCTCCTCATCACGCCCTGCACTCCTGACCTCAAACGTCAGAATATGTGAGTTTGTGGTGAAATTACAAAGTGTGGAGTGGAAACTTGTTTTCCGTCAGACATTTGTAAATGATTAAAGCTCAGTTTAAGGCTCCATATATCAGGCTTGAGATAAACCTCAAGTTTTGTTTTCATCTTAAAAATCTCAAGGAGAGCGACTGGAACAAATGTGTCAGCCTTGAAGGTGAAATGAAATACTGATGCCTCTTTAGCCTAAAAAACAGATAAAGAACAGGGAAAAGTTAACACTGACTCTCTGCAGCATGATTAGTTCAAACAAGCCCTTGACGGATACTAAAAATATGAAAATGTAATATGAAAATCTGAGCTTTGATTGGGAGGTCACTGGGAGGTAAAGTTTTCTATGTAGACATAGTTGGACTGGATGCACAAAGTAAGAATATTAACACATTAGTTCATGAGACTTAATTAGATTAGGTGCAAAGTGGCTGGTATCCTGGATGGATGGAGGGATGGATGGATAGATGGGAAGTATCGCTACTTTGCATAAAGTGCATGTTACTGCACGTCCGATACGTCTCGCATCAAATGAAAAAAAAAACCAATTTCTCCTTAAACTTCTTAAAATACATCTGAGGCGCCCACGAGCTCGAATCCACCCTCAGCGTGTTTTAATGCGATGCGAGAGCAGTCACACGCAGGTACTGTATTTGAACTCGATTTGTTATGTTGATTGGGCTGATTTCAAAGAGAAAATAAGATGCTATTTTCATGCTGCTTTCTTTTGGGACTGGACCTGAAGGCAGCACAATCAGTGATGCTTCTCCTCACAGTCAGTCGCCCGCGCCGCCCCGTTTATTATTCAGATGCAGTGATGTGATTTTCTCTTATAAATAAATGTGTTATTTCCTCCGAATTTGATGTAAATGAATTCAATGCGGAATTCGTACGCGGGTGTGAACACGGCAATCATGCCTATAGATCAGAAAATAATCTAATCCCCGCGCTGTTCGCAAGTTAGCCTGCGAGCGTCCACATCCTGCTTATTTACCAGTGGATGAAATACTGTCCGTGGGTAGAGAGAGAGAGAGAGAGAGAGAGAGAGAGAGAGAGAGGCAGAGTGGAACAGTGCTGTTGAAAAAAAGCCCAAAATGGATGGTGACAACACCCACGCCATCGGTCCCGTCGATCAGATCGATTTCTTTCCTTTAAACGAAGGAGACGCCACCGGCGGGGTCAAGCTTTCCTGTGGGTTTGAGCGAGTGGGAGAGAGAGAGAGAGAGAGAGAGAGAGAGAGAGAGAGAGCGAGGTCGAGATGCACCTGGACTCCAGATGGTTCATCAGCAGGTCTCTCTTTGTCCTCACTGACAGGAAATGGATCGCTGAGGGACAGACTGTTACCTAATTACTGCGAGGCCACACAGACGCACGCACAGACTTATAAACCCTCATATGTCTGCCTATACATGTCTGTTTAACACACACACACACACACACACACACACACACACACACACACACACACACACGGGGGAATGTTGCACCTGAGTCAAACCACACATATATGCAGCAAAAACACATGCACGCCTGCTGTACACACCTGGATGAACAAGCACACACACACACGCACACACACACACGCACACGCACACACACACACGCACGCACGCACACGGACACACACACACACACAGACACCACAGGCAGTGCACCGGCTGTCAAATAGGCCACTCTCTCTCTCTATCTCTCTCTCTCTCTTACTTTCCTCTCTCGCTTTTCCCAGAGTGCATCTCTGCACAGAGCTGTCAGATGGTCCTTTATTTCCCAGTATGCACTGCTTGGCCTCCCCACACACTCTGACAGCACTGTTTAAACAAATGCATACACACACACACACACACACACACACACACACACACACACACACACACACTGTAGTGTGCATCAGTGAGATTTTGCAACACTTCTTTGCATGTAAAGAAGTGTTTTTAGATATTTTATTGTATATTTTCTTTTATGATATTCTCTGTTATAGTATTCTATCTTTTGACCATCTGTCATTACTATTATTATCATCATTGTTGTTGTTGCCTACTCACTTACTTGTATCAATTACTTCATTATACTTACCTAAAGTTATTTTTGTGAAGAAGATGTTTTTTTATGTGCCTTTAGCTGCTGGATCTTGTCCTATTTTGTGCGTGAAATAACATTTTGGATACGTTGTACTTCACACAGTAACAAGGTCACGGATCGAGGCTGAGCAGAGGAGGTGAGAAGCAAACAGTTGTTTGTTAGCTCATCAGCCGAGCGGGCGGGCCAGCCGACACTGGCGCACAGACAGAATTTGTCGTCTTATCTGTGCGGCTGGAGCATCAGTGACACTGCAGCCTCCAGCTGAGTGTATCCACTGCATCATCGTTTCCTCAGCCAGCGGTGCCTGAACTGTGACAGGAGGATTTCTGAGAGCAGTTTTGTCTTAATGTCTCTGTGGTCGAAAAACTGTCAACAAGCTGAGGCTGAAATCTTAGCAGCTTAGCACCAACCTCGACACATCTCTCTCCCGTCTGCTGGAGCCAAACACCACAGACTAACATGCCCGTAATAAATCCTCTACCTGCTATCGGCAGAGTGGAAAATCTCCCTGTTCTGACTACAGGATATACTGGTGTCAGGTTTAAGGGGTTTATAGCAACCCTAAATGTGATAATAGCTAATAACATAAAGCCAATGATGATGACTTCTGTTGTTGTTACATTATGACTGCTTGTTGTATCATTGTCTCAGTGCTAAGAAAACCCTTTAAAAATGTAATACTTGGTGGCAATAATGTATCAATACATAAATATGAATGCCGTTCTTAGAAATAATCTGGGTTGTTGTTGCAGTTTTTGTGTAGTTTGCCCATGTAAATAGGTTTAGTGGAGTCATCACATTTGGTCATCCAAAATATGTTCTACTTTTCATCTGTCCCTCTCTCTCTTTCTTTGTTATCTTGCTTTATTGCATTAAAAATGTCTGAAATGACTACATCATTGGTAGTTACTCAGGTACTAGTCATTGTTACATTTTGGGTAGAAGCTACCCAGCTACCAGAGTGTAAAGCACACACACACACACAATCCAAAACACCGGGACCAGCTGGGATAAACTTTGTTACTTTTGCAAAGACTCTGATCTCAGGACATGTGTGAACAGGAGAAAATACTTGGAAAAGGTGTTTTTTGTGCAAATTTACAGTGAATAAGTGAAAAGTTAAAAAAAAGAGATGCTTCTAATCAATGATTACGCACTAGATCTCAGCCGGGAAAGTGTCAAAACATGAATTATTTAGGATATGTGTCAATTGAAAACCGTAGAGGTGGAAATTAATGACATACAGAGGAAAATAACTTTGTGTGTGCAGCCGTAGTTTCCACTTTGATCCTGCAACACACCAGGATGAACTCCTGAGCAAAAAGAAAGTCTGACTTGTGTGTATTTCAAATGATAAACTCTTTCCTCTTTTCTCTGATGCAGTATACTGCCGCCTCTGATTTCATTGTGGACAATAGGAAGCCGTAAAGAGATGGTGAAAACACACTCAGGCGAGCTTGGATTTTCTTTCTTATGCAGACATAACATATCTGGATACAGATCCCATTTTAATACCAGCTGTGTATGTGGTGTTTCTCATGTAAGATGCTTCACATTTTCCATAAAGCAACATAAGTGTGTCTTTTAATCGACTCTAAGTTGCTTTTTGAACACCCTCACAGTTCTGGTATGTAACAAAGCCAAGAGAACCGTGATAATGTTGTTAACTTTATTCTCTCTAATTTGTAGAAAAGCACAACAGGGCTACATATTAAATGCATTTTCACGCTCTTTGTGTTGCACTTAATGCATAAAATCTATCTCTATCTCTTTTTGTTTCTTCCTCACTGTATATATGGCAGCTTGGTTACATAAGCACTTAACTTTCAATTGTGTCCCTGAAATATATTGTTTCTGTTGTCTCTATGTCCTGCCAGTCATCATCACAATGTGTGTGAGGAGGAGACTAATCTGCTGAGATGATTCCCCCAGAAATCTTTTCAATGGGCCCGATTGTTGTTGTTGTTGTTGTTCTGGGGAACAGACAAAGTCATGCTGCACTGGAAAAGAGAAAATAAAGAAACAAAACTTGCTGACACTCAGACAAAGGAGCACCCAGCACTGATGCCAGGCGTTTTAGCCAGGAAAACTGTAGAAATTCCCCACCCCCACCCCCCCCTTCATCCCCTCCTCCTCCATTTGCCAGAATTCAACCGTGCCAACACACAATCCCATTAGTGTGACATCTCTGAAGTGCATTTTACTCACTGGCACAATACATTCAAAATGTCAAGTCTCCTGTTGCTGTTGTAATAAGCCTCTCGGTTGCCAACTGGCTGCCGCGCCTCGCTCTCCTCGTTCTCCTCGCTCTCCTTGCTCGCTCGCCCTCAGCCCCAGCTGTGCAGCATCGGCGTCTGCCGCAGTATCTGTGTTCCACCAGCAGGGGTGTGGCAAGCAATCATGTGCCGGGGAGCGCCTCTCTGCCACGTCGTGAACATTTATCCTCGAGTCAAACACAAGTTCTGGCACCGGTCGAGCACCGGACCCCAACGCCGGCCAGGCTTCCTTGGCCTGAACCGATCGCTGGCGCTTCCTCGGGCCGAGCCAAGAAAGTGTCCTTTCGGTTTAGTCCACGCGTTAATTTGAGCCAGATAACTTTGTTTGCACTCTGTTTTCACACTCTGCAAATGACAGGCCTCAGTCTGAGTCAGAGATTCATCCAGAGATTGTTCATTTGCTTCAGAAATGCACCTGCAAGTTGTGTTTAGCTCAGTGGAAGTTGTTACTTGCCACTAGTTATGTTAAATATTCAGATTTTTGTGTCAACAGTATCCCCAGGTTAGTATTAACATTGATTATGTATTATTACTTTCTCTGTAACTTTGTTCCAGAAAAGATGTTTTTCCCCTTGAAGTTCATATCTCATCTTACAATGTGATAAAAAAGTGTGTTGTGTTGCCTTTTAGTGGTTTGAACTCCAATGCTTTAATTCTGCAGAGCAGATTAATGTGTGCTTTAGTCCACACATTGATTTTAGCCAGATAACTTTATAGTTGAATTCCTCTATGTTTTAGCACTGTTTTTTATTGACAGGCTTCAAACACCTCAGGTAATCTATAGATTGTTCATTTCTAAAGAGATTATGTTTTAAGGCGTTTGCTTCAATTGTGCCAGGATGTCCAATTATGAGAAATTGTGTGTCAATAGTATCTTTCGGATCTTTGGGGAAGAGCTATTTATATTGATTGTATATCATTACTTTGTGAGTGAAAAGATTTGTTGTTTTCTAGAAGTTATGCAAAGTTCATGGCTCAACATATTTGGTCATAAAAAGTATATTGTGTTGCCTTTTAGTGGTCTGAATGCACAGACACAACCAGTGACTCCATGCCTTTGATTCAGCAGAGCATGTTTGGACTCGGAGGCTCATCTGAGGACGTTCCTCCTCTGAGCAGGAAACGTGTAATCTCTCTGAAATAAACCAGAACTGGGAGGGTTATGAGAGGGTAATTTTGAACGACAGTAAACCCACTCCGGGCGAGACATGTTGATAATCACCTTCGCCGCTTGAAACGATTCACCCCCGCGAGCGTGTCTCCGCATCATCAACACTCCACGTCCACGGCGGCAGAGAGAGGGATGGAGTCCTCCGTCTCCGTCCCTCCACCTGTGGGATGTGACGGCGGTCAGCTCGGAGCCGGGCCGGAGCGGCCCAGGAGGGCGGCGCGCCTCCAACGCCGGGCCTGGAGGACAGCCAAGCGTTGCCACGGTGACGGAGCTGCAAAGAGAACCTCTTTGTATTGTTACCACGGCAACAACTGTGGATAGGTGGGGATGGAGAGGGAGGGAGGGAGGGAGAGCTGGTGATGAGGAGGAAAAAAAGGGAAGATGAAGAAGAAGAAGAAAGGGAAAAGATTGGTAGTGAAAATAACCAGATGATGTGAGAGGAAGGAGGGAGAGAGGCTGGAATGATGGGTCGTCGGTCGAGGTGCCCAGGATATGAGCGCCGGCTTTATTATTCCCTCCATCTCTGCCTTGTTTGGTGCTGGATGGTTCTCAACTGCGTGGGAGCATTTACAGTTTTCTGTAACCTCATCCCAAACAAAGTTACTCAGCAGATTCTTTTGAATCAGTCGCCTCAGTGAGAGCAGCAGCTGAAACAGGACACAATAAATCAGCTGCACGTCTCTGTAGCCATCCCACTCTCGCCCTCGTCCTATATCTCCTTTTCTTGCATTCTTTGACTTTCTCCCGCCGTCTTTTCTCTTCGCCTTCCTCTCTGTCTGTCTCTGCACTTGTCTTTCTTCCAGAGCCAGAAACTGAGTACAACTCTGTTTCGTTTCATTTCCTTTTTGTCTGGGGTTTGGATGTTTCACCGCGGGGCTGACTAACCTGGTTATGTTTTAGTGTTTCTGCTCAATTTCCTATTTCATTCTTGTGTCTCGTCTTTCACTTCCTGGCTGCCTGATCCTTTCCACCTGTGTGTGATCGTCAGATTCAACCTCCAAATGATTCCTCCATTGACGGGCATGCATGTTTCAGGCCAATAGGACCAGATCTTTGAAGAGTGACAGAAGAACCAAATTTGGTACACCCATTGCTGAATATATGTTGAATGAATCTGAATATTGGGGCATTGCAAATTTTTATTCTAAGGTCTATGTTGGCCAATTTAAAAAATGGCTTTGCCCATGCCTTCCCCATCCTGCAGCTGCAGTTCAATGTTTTGCCAGGAATATAATTTAGAGACATTTTAAAGAGGGGAAAAAAGAACAGATGTAACAGCTTTGGGCACTAGGGGGTGATTTTGCTAAGATTTAGCTCAGATTTAGCTTAGCTGCCCCTCTTTAACGAACTTGAAACTCTTTCCATAAAACTTGAACAGAAGTGGTGACAAAGGGCAGCCTGGCGAGAGTCCAACCCCAACTGGAAACTTTCTGCTGGGGACGTGAGCCAGACTCTCTCTATCTCTGTCTCTCTCTCTTTCTCTCTCTCTCTCTTTTGTGTGTGTTTTTAAATTGGCTTCAGAACATCCATTGGAGGCATTTTGATAACTTCTGAACCGCTTTGCTCCGGGGCTTCACTAATTCCCACTGTGTTTGAATTGACTGCATAAATCTAGGGAGGGGGGGTAAAGGAAAGAATAACCCTGAAGAGGAGTTTCTCATAAGTTAGCATACGAGAGTGTGAATGTGTGTGAGACGAAAGAGTCTCTTTCTAAGTGGCTCCATCGCAGCCCTAACAAATAAAATGCATAATGTAGTAATTTTACTTCCTTGCAAGGCCAGAGAAGCGTTAAGTTGACAGAAGGACTTGACAGAGAGAGGATGAATGACTTTATTCCAATATGCTCTTGGTTACATTTGAGTTATGCATGCAGATTTATGCAACCCTCCCCTTTTTTTCCGGCTGCTCGTTACTCAAAGCAACTGGAAATTTCTCATCAGCACCCCCCACCCCAATATTCAGCACTTCACACAGAGCTACGCACATTCTAATGTGCATGAGGGAGCCAGATTAGAGGGAAATTGAATCAAATCAAATCCCCCCCCCCACCCGAAATTGCTCAGAGCTCAGCAGAAAGAGCAGGGATCCAAAAGGGAAGGTATCTGTTATCTAACGCCAGCGTTGCATCTCATCTCTCCTGATTTCCCCAGGAGACTGTCAGCCCCCTGGGTTTGGGGGGGAAGGGAGGGTGGAAGAGGACTTCAGCTCAGCACAAACTTTATAAAACCTCCCGTGGTGGAAATTCGATCACCCCGTCCAGCAGAAGTGGGTTTGTTTGTTCTCTCTCTCTCGACACAATCAGGAAAAAGAAAGCTGCAAAGCGGCATCTCGGTCTTAATTGATATTCCAGCCGAGGAGTCGGAATATTCAAATGTCAGTAAGCCCCGTTATCTCTCCTGGGAGACGGGAGAGATTAGGGGATAGGTGACGGAGGGGCGCCGGGAGGTATCAGGCTGCTTAAACTTCTCACATGCAAACACACACACACACACATACACACACACACACACACATGCACAAACCTCTGCACTTCTCCATAACGGAAAGACACATGCAAATTTTGCTGCTGAAACTATCACCTCCAGCGCTCTCTTCGCTCTACAGTACAGTAAGTAACAAAAGCAAAAACCTGGTTTCGATTCCTGGATCAGACTGAGGGGCTTTCTGTGTGGAGTTTGCATGTCTGCGAGTGTCTGTACTAACCACAGTCTAAACACATGCATATTTAGGTCGATTAGAGAGTCTCAGGCTACGTTCACACTGCAGGGCTTAATGCTAAATTTTGTTGTTTTTTAATGATTTTTGGCATGTTTTTTCTCACTAGGATTTAAATCAGACCCTCAGACTTCAGGTTGAACAATCTGTGGTCCTCAAGCACTTGCAGAGGATGACACTGTATTGCATGTATGGACGTCCAATTTAGGACCTCATAGTCATAAATACTGTAAAAAACAAATCAGATATGGGTTGTATACAGGCAGAAAGTCTGGCCTTCTGTATGAGCATGACCTATATTGCCTGTACTAGGTTTGACTGTGAGAGTGAATGTGTGTGTGTGTCTGCAGTAAAGCTCGCACACTCACTTTGTCCATCACACACTCCAGCTCTGTTTTTCCCATCGTATGTTCTTCACCGGTGACTGACGGCTATTAGCTGGGCCGAGTCTCTCCTGCTGTCGGCTCCGGCTCAGCTACAAAGACGGATCACTGTTTCCAATCAATAGCGCTCCGGCCGGATCCCGGCTGCTGCACAGACCACGTTGTGTATCAAACCCCGGCTGAGGCTAAATCCCACGGGACCGCGTTTGCTGCTTCCTCTCATATCTACAGATTTCTGTGGACAGTATCAATCCTGAACACGACTTTACAATTCCTTTGATTCCATTCATTCCACCAACACGACATTGTTTTGGAAACAGACTCTCATCATAGTCTCACACACACACGGACACACACACAAATACTGTATATAAAACAGGTCTTAGAGGCCTGAACTCACCTCTATTAACATGGTTTTCCCACTGAGAGTCACTGGGAAAACAATTAAAGCACAAATAATCAAAGGCACAAACATGAATATGCATTCACATAAGTGTGATACACACACAGACACACACACACACACATACACTGCGGACACTTAAGATCCCAAGCGCCTCAAGACGCGATGGTTTGTGTCTCAGCTGACACACACACACACACACACACACACACAAACACACACCACAGACACTGTTTGCATATGTTTATAAATGCCAGAGGAAATAAAGGGTGTATAGAGGGCTCATTTTTATGAAAGCGTGCACATTTATATGGTGCAAGTAGCTACTAAATGCACGCCGGGAGCTACAATAGTGTGGCGCAATTACATGTATGAATAGTAGTAAAGGTGGCTTCTACTTCTCTGCTCCTGCATATTTTAACATGCAAAAACAGGCACATTCATCAGCCCCGGGAGAGAACCGTACAAATAAAATAAAATTATCTGCGTTTGTGAGTCATTGTGGGACCTTACTGTTTTTAAGTTCACAACACCACCAGCACAAAGAGGATATGTTATCATAGTTATGGAGCGCAGTCGCAGAAAGCATTAAATGTATGCTTTTTTTTCTGGTTTCCCTTTGTGTCCTGTATGGGCTGTCTGAGGAGAGACAGATGAAGCAGCCGAGCTGTCAGGCGGAGTGTGTCTGCTTTTCTGGTTCAGTTGTTGAGCAAATGTACTAGTCGACTAAGCTGCAGTCGGAGCTCAGAGAGCCGAGCTAAACAATAACACTGTTAATGTGGGAGCGCAGGCCCTCGGATGCCGAGGCCCCACCCCGCTAAGTAATCACCAGATGCCTCTGAAACAGCACCGAGCAGCTTCTTTATGGCTCCAACGAGTGATGAATGGAGCCAATATGTCGAACCGTCTGAGTCAGAAGGCAAATGTGGGAGCGGAAGATACGGAGCGGAGGGTGAAAGCTGCTCCTCTTCGTCTGGAGTTTTAACACAATGAAGTGTCAACCCAGGAAAAATGTTTGCTTATATATGTAGTTTTTTTTGTCACAACTGTGAAAACAAATAATCAAATGAGTGGATAGAAATGATAATGGGAAAGGGAACGGAACTTAACAGCTTCACAAGTAATGACACTTAGTGCTGTAACCTCAAAGCGAGAGGAACCGACTGAGTTTGCATAATCTTCCAGTGTCTGAGTGGGTTTTCTCCGGGTATTCCGCTTCCCTCCCACAGTCCAAAAACGTGCATGTTTAGGTCGACCGGAGACTTTAAATTACCCGTTGATGTGAGCGTGGGAGTGAACGGTGTGTGTAGTAACTCAAAGATGCTTCACAGGATGAAAAACATTCAATAGAAACTTCGAATGCTGACATAAAGGCTGCGTATGTTACATAGACGAGGTGCGTTTACACAGATTTCCACAAAGGTGTTTCCATTATGATCTGTAATTCTCACAATCTGGTCATGTGACTTCCCTACTTCCCGTTCCCTACTTCATGACATGTAAATGTGACTCTCCATTACTAGTTTGTTGCAATATTTAGGTTTTGTGCATTTCTAGGAGTCATGGAACAACACCTGCTGAATGATTCGAGATATTCTAATCAACTCGGGTTAAAATCATTTACTGTACAGAGTGAAAAACGTGGTCAGGGCTTGAGGTAGAAAGTGAGAGATCATCATCAGCCGTCAAGTGTTTGACCTGATTTAGTTTAGGATGCAAAGCAGCTCCGAATAAAAAAGAAAAAGAAAAAGTGGAGCTGTGTTTGTTGTTAAAATGCCGGGAGGAAGATGGGAGTAACCGGGAGCTACCGAGGAGCGACTGAGGAGCTCCCACTCACAAAACTTCTCCAGGAATCTGAGCAGAGAAACACGACGTCGACGTTCCTCTCCCGCCCTGACGGAGAGGATTCGGAGTTTGCAGCTGAAGAGGAATGTGACTCCATTGTTGGCCTGGTTTAATGAGCTCCGCCAGTAGCCCGGGGTAAAAGTGCACTTGGATGGAGTGATAATGAGAAGCACAACGCTGCTCCTGCTGCCTGCTCATGCCCTGCGCTAGCACAGGACCTGATAGCGAGCTTCACTAGGAATTACAGCTCCCAGACAGTCTGGGGGGGGGGGGGGGGGGGGGGGGGGAATTAAACAACAAGGTGCGTGATGTCTGACAGCTCCACGATTCGACACAACCTTCATTTCATTCCCATCGTGATATTTGTCAAACGAAGAATTCAGACTTGTCCTCTTGATCTTGCTTGGTTTAAATTAAGGCCTCTCGTCTCTTCTCTTCTCACAAACTAGTCCCTGACTAGTTACTCTCTTGTGAATTTAATAACTAACCGGCCGCTGAATGAGGCTTCGACCGTCGGGTTTTAATTTTGTGGTGGTTTCAGAGCGTTGCGAAGACCTCCCCAGGCCACAGCTGTGAACATCGCTGCTTATTAAGACATTAGCAGACAGACATAAGCGTCCATATCATGCAACTGGTTCTGGATCTGCAGATGATTGGCAACAAAGATTTGATCTATTACCTAAAAGTTGAAAAGGGATAAAGACAGGGGATCAGAGGTCTGGGGGTGCTGAGCTCCCAGAGAGCTGCCGGCCAGACAAGATAAATTCCACTTTTTTACATTTTAATGTGATTTCATTCCTGGATTTATGAGAGAGAAGCACAATAGTGGTGTTGGTAAAATATTACATCTCAACCAAAGACTGTATGGTTTTGACACTTTTCTAGCTTATGGGATATAAGGATATAAAGTAAAAAATTGTTTTAATCTTTCAAATGTTTTAATCTCTTGAATTTTCAGGATGCTGGAATTCAATTTAGGGCTGTTTCATCACCCCCAAAAATGGGCTGGAAATGCGGATAAAGACAAGCTTTGAGGTGTGTATTTTCTTCTTAATCAAAAAACAATCAAACTCTTTATTTTTCATACAACAACTTATGTTTGATCGAACTCTTATAATATGTTACATAATTTGTTATGTATAGAAGACATACAGTGAAAACTAAGGAGTGAAAGCTAATCCCTAAAGT
>CM055207.1:4466430-4546430 GCA_029224185.1 Karalla daura | reverse complement strand
ACTGCTCGGAAATCACCATTTAAGCCAGAACGTCGCCATCGCGGTATCGACTGAGGCAGATTACCGCGCGTCTTGTCACACTTTCTCCCTCAGATGCCTTAATAAGGGACTGGATTTAGTCTGAGTAATTAGTGGCAATACTCCAGCAACACACACACACACACACACACATGCGCTGCCCTAGAAATGGGTGCAAGTCTAGAGGAGCATTACATACAGTATGTTCTCCACTGACAGATTATCTCTCTCTCTCTCTCTCTCTCTCTCTCTTGCTTTGCTTTTTTTTCCAGAATACAGATTTATGAATTACAGCCAATAATGCTTTGATTATGGAAGAGGATTAGGGCCACTGTGGTGGGAAAAGATTCAGTCCTGACTTTTCTTTTTATCTCAATTCTGACTTTAAACTCAGATTTCTGAGACGAAAAGTCAGAATTGTGACTTTAAAGTCAGAATTGTGACTTTTCCGCCCACATCTTCGCCCTAATCTTCTCTTCTCTTCCTTTATTTGATAGATGGAGGAAAATAAATAACTAACTAAATAACTAAATAAATAAATAACAGCCCCATTTTCCAGGCAGTGAAAAACAGCAGCATATGTCAGTGTCATGGCACATTTTGTAATTCCCTGGCTCCGACATAAAAACAGGGGAGGAGGAAACATTTGTTCCGTGTTTTAGGCTCGTTGAGTCGCCTATGGAAAGGCTCGTGGGGGAGGTTACACATTCATGAAGCTACTGATACGTAGAAAACTCGTGTCATGCCAAATATGCAGATGCAGACGTGCAAAACTGGCAGACGTACACACACACAGACGGTCTGAATATATATATATATATATATACGATTATTTACGGTGTGACATTGGGGCCAATACGTCTCCGATTTAGCGTTTAAATCTGGGTTGTTTCAGTAGATTGTGATAAATAAGGAGGAACGAGATTTTCTCTTCATTTGAATAATTTTGATAAATGCCTTAGCTAATCATTAGCTCCATGTCAGACAGTATTTCATTAATTTGGGGAGGGGGAGGGGCGGGGGGGGGGGGGGTGATGTCAAGTGCTGGCAGACAAAGGGTGAAATTGAAGCTCAGAGCTAATCACTGGTGTCTGTCAGCGATCCGTCTGCAGCCCGAGGACACGTTTTTTGTGTCAAAATAAAGGGTCTAACATGGAAGAAAACGGGCAGTTTATCCAGGAGCAAATTGCTGCTACCTGTGCAACTACTTACTGTACTCCACCTTTATTTTGATGGAGTGGTCTAATGAGAGTCGCCTGCCTCCCCTTAGATGTTAGCAAGTTGCAATTATAATAACAAACAAGATGAAAAACATGACACAAGCTACAATTAGACCATTAAAGGGATGAATTGATAGAAACAGATGTCAGACTAATATTAATTAATTGAACACAAGGGCAAGGTTTAGAGGCCTATTAAGTCTTTAATACCCACAATCCGTCAGCTTTAACAGCGCAGATGCAGTTTTTTTGCCGCAACCGCAGTTTACAGGCGAGCGAGACACCGCTCGGCACAAACAAACAACCCAACGCTGCGGCCGCTCACTCCTCCACCCCAGTGGTCACTCTCTCAAAGAGACGGCGGCGTGTCAAAGTCAATAACTGCGGCGCGTGCCTCCATTCAAGGTTAATGAATAACCATGAATGGAGGCATTAGGGAGCCTGGCCGAGGTGGTTTAATGATCGTAATGAATTGGAGGAAAAGCTGCATGGAACACTTATCTGGCATTAAACATTGAAGAAGGCTGAAAATAGGCGTTTTGAACAGTCGTCTGAATATGTCGGATGAACTGGACCTCTGTGCTGCCGTGTTAAACGTGATTATCATCTTAGCTTAGTCCATTAATGTTCCAATCTCAAGGCCTGACGCCACTTAAAACCCTCAAAAAAGCCTTGGAAACCTCTTTAAACCTTCTCATTCACCTTCTGAAACACCTGTTGCGCTAACACAGCTAACATTGCACCCTGCTGCTGTATGAATGGGTGAATGTGACTCATGACCCAGTACGTTGAGTGGTCATGAAGACCAGGAAAACGCTACATAAGACATAACCAATTATCACCAAACTAGTAATGGACCGCAGAGCAATGCTTTAGCAATGGCGCCATTTCAAGTTCTATAACTCTAAATCAAATGCAATGATGTGAAAGTAGCCGAGGGCCAAACTGTGCCTCTAGAAGTGGTTTTTAACCATGAATATTTCATGAAAATGCACTTTTATTTAACAAATGCATTAATAACAGAGTGACTTCAACCACACAGTCATGAATGACGAACAACAAAATACTTTGATTTTTAGCTAATTTCTTTGGTTGTCTGTTTTTTTCATGCTATCATAAAATGTCCTTGGATGTTATTAAAGGTGCTTTAAAAATCTAAATTATTATCATTATTATAATTCTTATGGTATGTGAGCACCTCTAGAGGGCTGTCTCCTATCTAGGGTCAACCCAAACTGTGTCAGAAAAATGAAATTTTAAGCTCAAATAATCATAAAAATGGTGCTGGTGGGGAATAAATAACATTAGATAATATTTCATGTACATAAATGTGACCATTTTCTGTTTAGCGCCCTGGCCGGATTAAACTATATGTTCTAGTATCAGCATATGTAGTAAAGACAGAATCACTGTAGACAGTATTTACTGGCTCCCTCCACACTTAGGCACTGATAGTGATGCTACTTTTCATCTGTAATCGCTTTGTTCTCACAGATACAATAACAAATGTGTTCTCGCTTAATTACAGCTCGTTTCATTTGCTTCATCTGTAATTTGTAGCACATTTCAGCCACTGCGAGCTGCTTCCCAGTGCTTACACACACACACACACACACACACACACACACACACACACACACATACACACACACAAGAATGCAGACGAGAGGAACTCATATATAATGCGAGGTGAAACAGATCGTCTGAGCCCGTACGACTTTGTGACGATCTTGTCCACACATCAAAAAAAAAAAAAACGGAGCAGAGGTCAAATTAGATCCACGAGGAAGGTCACACGCCATCAAAGGCCACATCTGATCGCTCAGCTCTTTGATATGAAAGACGTGGCGTCGGTTACAAAGTTAGGTTTTTCCGGAGCCGGCGCGGGTCAAACCGACCCACACACACACACACACACACACACACACACACACACATACACACACACACAGGGATGGCGATGCGATGAATCCCAGACGTGATGTGGATGACATGACCGACTTCAAAGGGACCGGTGGAGATCACATTAACTTTCTGACAGCATTTTTACGCACCGCTGGGATGTGCCTCACGCAAGCATGGGTGCTCATGAATTAGCACCCACACACACACACCCACACACACACACACACACATATACTAGAGAGGCAGATTTATATATACACACGCACACACACACATAGATGCACAAACCTCCAAAAACTCATCATTCTTTTCCCTTTTCTGCACTGTAGTCTCTCACTCTCTTGTCTTTTCTCTCTCTCTCTCTTTCTCTCATGCTTTCACATACAAACACACAGCCACTCAGGTGGGGTAATTGAATGTGACAGCAAATCCTGAGAGGGTGGTTGGCGGGTTATCAGGTTAACCTGTGAAATGGAACCCACCTGACACCAGCAGGTTGGCTCTGACACCTACAGCAGACACGGTTGAATCACTCCGGCAAAGACCGCAGGCTAAATACAGAGGAGCTTCCTGTTTTCGCTGCTTCTGAGCCACTGCAACAGCAACAGCGGTTTATCGGGGCTGACGTGACTCTGTAAGACGAGACATGATGAAACATCATCATCCGTGTGTGTGCGTGTTGGAGAAACTGGGTGAAACTAATGGCGGCCGCTGACCAGTCTGCTGGAAACATGCGAGGGCTGGTCCCGTCTCTCTTACTCCACCTGGAATTTTGTTCTCAGGCTCGTACATCATTTTGCTTTCATCTTTTTTAACCGCTATTTATTAAAAAAAACAACATATCCATCCATCCTTTTTCTCGACCCACGTTGCACTAGTAGTAATAGAGTCGCAGGGGTCTGCTGGAGTCTATATCTAGCTCACATACTGTAGGGCAGAGACATCTATACACCCTGGACAGGTCTCCTGTCCATCATAGCACACACACACACACACACACACGCTCACACACACACACACACACACTATGTGCATGGACAGGTATAATACCAGCGGATCTAGCCTCTGTCTAGCCTGCCACGGTTTGTGCACACCTTCTTTGAAGCCCTGAGTCTGGTATTATATATCGAGGGATGTTATTGTATTTGGATGACAAAGTGGTGGCCTGGATCAGAATGAAAACACATTCTCATAGAAACTTGTCAATGACAAAATAGACACACACTATGCAGTATATACTGTATTCATTCATTCGTTGTCTTACCTGCTGAGGAGCCCATTATCTCCAGTGCACATAGTGCAGGGTGAAGGCCTGGACAGGTCTCCAGTCCATCACTCTCAGGCAATTTATAGCCTCCCATGGTGCTAAACATGCCTGCTGTGGACTGTGGGAGGAAACCAGAGGACCTGGAGAAAAACCCACACAGACATGGACAAGATCCAAACTCCAGAGAAGGAGAAAGGCACCATTGCCATCCTCCATCCACCGAGCCTCCTCTTAAATAAATAGCTCCCATTAAAAAAACCTACCAGTGCAGGAACTTGGACCCTGAGGTCATTGTATTGTTTTTTGTTTTGTTACTTATAAAAATAACTCATGTTATTTGCTGTGGTCCTGTATCCATCCAGGGACGTGACATTTTATTCCACAACAAATTGTGACTCCAGACTCTGTTCCAGTACAAGACTAGGAGTGGGTTTCTACTTATTTACCCTATTACAAATGTTTAAAAATGAGGCTCTCATACTTCCAGAACAGACTTAAAACTTTTTCGGAGAGACACAGTTCACCTCCCTGGAGCAGACCCACTGATCACAGCATGTCCGTCAGATATGATTGTGCTGTGGATTGTGGCTGGCTGCTGCACATTGCTGGAGTGACTGGACCTAAGAGGTTACTTTAGTAATGAACTTTTTTTCCCTCCTCCCAATGCAAAATACAATTGCTCTCGCCCTGAACATGCTACTCCTACGCCTCTCATACTTCATGATGTTCAGAGCACACTTCAGTCTCGTACGCATGCAGGGAGGGAAAGAGAAAACATCCACACACAACTGTATAAACCAGCAAAGAGATCCTCGGGGTGTTAAGTTGCAGCCAATATCAGAGAGTCTTACATCTCCAAATCCCCCTCAAAGGTTATCGTGGTACATCTCCCCCTACAGAAGAAAAAGCTGCAGGTCCAGGAGGGATCAGGCTCGATGTATTTTGATTCATTTTGTCAGCAACAAAGAAGCTTTGTGAGAGAGTGTGCACAGTACTCTACAAACACATTAAACAGTTAAAATGGGATTTCATTCACCGTCAATTAATAGAGGCCGATGAGGATCTCTGCTCCGGAGGCCTGTCACGGTTTCTGAGCCGGAGACGCCTCGCTCCACTCGACTTATTGAAAGCTCCAAGAATCAACAATGCGTCCATAACCCATCAAGTCGGAGACTCTCATTTCAGCTGTTAAAATCTATCTGCAAGTCTTCAGCGGCTCAGCCGAGACCGACAAAGCACGCAAGGCATGATGAAATGCAACGCAATCGCCGGGGCGCAATGTGTTGTTGTCGTCAGCCATTTCATCCACACAATCAGTGGAGTTTTAACTCGACGCGGGCCGAAAAACATCAGTCCCCCTCCCCCACGCTCGTCCATCGCTGATGGCGGCTTTGATCTGCGGGATGAAGGTGACTTTGAGGCGTTCTTTCTGTATGCAAGCGAGCTGGGTAATATTGTTTGATGACGATATTAAGATGTAATGATGGAGACAGATATGAAGATCTGGAGGAGGAAGATGTGGAGGGTCAGAGGGAGATAATCATTGTAGACTGTAAATCTGGAGCCAATACGTCAGAGGAGGAAGTGCACTGGAGTCAAAGATGGCCGGAAAAGGCCAGAAGCGTTGCTAGCCGCTAGGCTAACACACTTTGTCTTGGCTGTTCATCCAACTTAGTTTCTCCTCCTCCTCCCTCCTGCATCACCCTGAACCCCATCTTCTGCCACAGCATAATCTAATAAGCAACACATAGATTTATGTTTGAGGTATTTAAGCTCAACAGATAATAGCTCACTATTTTATTGCAAATTAGAGCCCAGCATTAACTTCAGCTCTCCTCATTTTCCATTTCTTTGTCTTGTTTCCATTATTGCTTCTATATGTCATACAGATAGCTAGATAGACAGCTAGCTAGCTAGATAGATAGATAGACAGACAGACAGACAGACAGACAGACAGACAGACAGATAGATAGATAGATAGATAGATAGATAGATAGATAGATAGATAGATAGATAGATAGATAGATAGATAGATAGATAGATAGATAGATAGATAGATAGATAGATAGATAGATAGATAGATAGATAGATAGATAGATAGATAGATAGATAGATAGATAGATAGATAGATAGATAGATAGATAGATAGATAGATAGATAGATAGATATAGACAGACAGATAGATAGATATTCTGGGACTTTTCTATAATAATTGCTCCATTTTTCTCCAGAATTCTCCTCTGTTGGCTCTGGTTAAACTCAAGGAAATGCGAAAGTACTTCTAGCCAAAGTGGTTCCTTCCCAAAATTGCTTTTTTAGGAAGTCAAAGCCATAAGGAAAAAGCAACAGATTGTGTCACTCTAATGTTTTTTTGACTTGGTTCAATTTTTTACAGAGAAATCTACTAAAACGTAAGTGGAACTTGAGACTCCTTCTCTGATCTGTCTGGGAAACAAGCACTTTCCCTAAATAATTTACTTCACACTTGCTCTTCAAATGTTCCACAGTAAATACTTTCCCTGCCGCAGTCGGAGTCCTGGCTTGGCTGGCTCGCTGTGAAACCCTCTATAATTGAGCATTAAAGGATGAATAATGGCTGCGTGCGACCTCTGCATAATAGAGCTTACCTGGCTTTTACGCCATTGATCTCACCTCAACGTATTGTCCATTATCCAGCCTCACAAATCAATAAATGGCGTCAAAATCTGTCCTACACTTCTCTAGATGTTGTGATATTCATTATTTACATAGATGAAATTCTCCCTCTTCATTTAATTCAAACTGCATCTATGTGCAAATAAATAAATAACGAAGGAAAGAAGTGGGGGGCATTTGAGAGTGGATCACAGGTGTTTGAGAGATAGCTATAGCTCTTATGCACTTCACACACACACACACACACACACACACACACACACAAACACACACAGACACACACACACCCATGCACATTAATCTGTGGCCAGCGGCAACAGCTGGATGCATTCCCATTCCAGGAGGAGCAGGCGGTGGCTTTGGAGACCCGTGTGGCGTTTGCATATGCATGTGTAAACATGCACTGGGAGAGCGATGTTGGTAGATTCTATCTATTCTATCTCTATCAACAACTGGCTCAGAGATACGTAGCCGCCTCGAATGGATCTCTGTGTAAATACGCTCACCCTCCCCACCCCCACCTTCGTTCTGAGACCGCAGGTCTATTGTTTGTTCCTGATATTGCAATTTGCCTCAACAATGATATCTGAACTGCGGGGGGACAGTTATCAGGATTGACTGTATTGTTGTATACATTTCCCGGCCCTTTGGAGTGTGATTGTGGATATTTAGACACTCTCTGTCTGCCGAAGTTAAATGTCAGACCGATCGTTCTCTAAAAATATGAAACTCTTTTCTTCCGGCTAAATGTCGGCACAAAACATTATCTCCTGTCTCCGTTCCCCCGCACGCGTCTCCACAGGTAGATAACGTGTTTGTCTCCTCAGTCGCTTTAAATGAGACGTTCACGTCGGCCTTGTGCTCCGGAGCCATGTGATCCCTATCAAAGCGCGGCATGTAACTTGTGCCTTGATCCTCCAGATAACAAGAGACTCCTAATAACGCTGGATTTATCTGATTTCTGCAGACTGAGGCTTACGCCCCGCAGGAGGCTCACACGGGAGCATCTGGTTCCCTGTTTATTGTATGTGATACGCACATATAGACAAACACAGCATCCCATTCTGGATGCCAATCTGTGTGTTATAGCTTTGATGTGAGCACACACTCCCACAGGACACCCCCAGCGCTCGCTCTGGTGTGGACCGGCATCACTGGCATTATTACACACAGAATTATTATTTAGATTTCCTCAGAGGAAAAGGAGGGGGTGGGGGGGTGTACGTGCAGAGGGGCTGAATCGGCTTTGGAGTTTATATGTTTGGTTTGCATGTCTTTGAATGCAGTCAAAGAAGGCGTCCTGAGACACTGAGCCAATGACGCCCATACATGATGGGGACCCTGAGTCTGACACTCGACTCGAGTCGCACTTAAGTCGCACAAACAAAGACTTGAGAGCCGACTTGGACTTGAAAAATATGACTTTGATCTCTGGCATCTCTGGTAGGTAGCTGTATGTAACTCACCAGTGTGGAAACCACATAGATATATACATGTACATACATACATACATACATACATACATACATACATACATACATACATACATACATACATACATACATACATACATACATACATTATAAATATATATATATAAAGCTAGATGCACATGGCGGCCATCTTGCCCCAGGCAGCTCGCTCACCCATTACATTGTGTTAGGGACATGTACTTTTTAGATACATAACTTAATATATCAGTACTACTAACAGTACTACTACTACTGCATAGTTGTGTAGAATGTCGTGTTCTAAAAAATAGATTGTTTCTACACGTTTATGAATGTTTGTAAATCCGTCAGTATTTCAGCAAGATAAGAGCAGTAACTTTTGGGCAAATCGCTGGTGGAAACGATAGATCCAACTGGCCGTTCTACCGGAAGAAGAGCGGACTTCCGCGGAGATCGCCTTCAAAATAAAAGCATCGACATATTTTTCAACAGTGAAATTTGTAAATTTGATGATGTAGTGTGTAATAATAGATTATATAGCACATGCACATGCCTTTAATCCAAAACTGTACAGCAGTACAGTATTATCTCAGGGCCTGATATGAAAACAGACTTGAGACTTGAGAAATGACTCGTGAACATTTCTGCATCCATACGGTCCTGCTCCGTCCTCTGGGATCAACGCATAGAATATAGCGAAAAGCTGTACGTACAGTAGGAAGAAAAAAGGCTGTGAAGTGCAACACGAGGAGTAAAGAAGAGATTCAAAACACAGAGCGAGCCTTGTGAAAGATCTCTTGAAGAGCTTGGAGAACCGTCACTGGGTGTGTTGAGCAGCCAAGGAACACTTCAGAGAGGCTGATCACACGGCGGCTAGAATCAGACGAGTACGAGCCTCTGGATTACGCTTTGACAGCTGTGTGATACTATAGACGGTGGGGGATTCTGTTTCACATACCGTTGGATGTTCTATAACATCATAACTCTACGAGTCACGGTGGAAAAATGTAAACATTAGAATACCAAATAGTATGGAGCCCCGAGTCCCACGGTCCCCAAGTCCCATCACATGATATTTTCCATTTGTCTCCGCAAGATAATGAATTGTTCTCACAAGATAATTATCTCGCATTTTGTTGTATGACATTCCTTGGTTAAAATAAAATTCGATTAGCCGAGTCCTGCCTATTATGTGGTGACAGTGAGCATCTGAGGTCCGATGAGACACATATTAATTTATAGTAAATTATCTTGTGGGAACAAGTTATTATTAACAAGTCATTACTAATTAACTTGCGCTTCAGTACTTTGGCAGTGAGCACTTCCTCAGTTGGGGAAAATGTCACCGAAGGTATTATCAGGTTTAGCACAAGGTTCCTTCAGTATCATTAAAGAAATCTGATTTGCAATTCCACCCATGCAATTAAACTAATCTTCGCATGGGAAAAATATATATATAAATTGTTAGGATGTCTCTTTGACTCAATATAATTTAACTGCTCGACATCCAGAAGACCAAAGAGCTCATCAGGCGAAATGCTGACACATACCAACCCATTCACATGGTGAACATGTGTCCAGCTTCACATCTACCTGCTCCAAGCTGGTCAGGATGGTTCACCAGCACCTCAGCTTGCTGAGGACTCTCCAGAAAAACGAGACATCCTGGTGAACTTCTACCACGGTACTACTGAGAGCATCCTCACCAGCTGTGAGAGCTGAAAACATTGTGGGAGGATCACTGGAGCCTCACTTCCTGTCACTGAGGACATTCACTGTCCAGGAAACGTCTCAGGTCAGGAGAACCATAAACATCAAAAAATATAATCAGATTGCATTTTATCTTGTACTTTATGTTGTGAAGGACTTTAATCTCTGTAAAGGGGGCTATATAAGTTGAAGTTTTATTATTTATTATTATTTATACTGACCCTCTGTAGCTCAGCAAACTACTGAGGGATGGTGCAGTAAAGTATGTACTAGTTATGAGAGGACAACGGTAGGAGAGGGAAGAAGAACCCTAAACCGATGTACATAGAAGAGCATCTATAACGTTGCATGACTTAAGATACTTAAACTCAGATATTGTAAACAGCTGAGTTTGTTATATGGTCATTTATCTGGGACTGGTTCCATGCAACAGGATTATAAGGAGTGAAACTGTGCTGCTACAGTGTAATAACAAAGTGCAGAATGTCTGCAGGGATGAGGGGGAAGGAAAAAAAAACACATCACATACAGTAGCAGGCAGCTTTATTTTTTATTTTTTAGTTTGGTAGCAACAAAGGAAGCACTTGCCTTCCCTCTGTTCAGTGATGAGATCTGTCATGGTGATGTATTGCTCCATAAAGAGAGGAACTTGAGACGCTGGAGAGGAGATCTGTCGCGATGGAGCCCAGGATAAGGGTTCTGGTTGGGAACTTGCAGCTGCTTAACTGATTAAAGCGGAGCAAAGGTTTTCTGAGATCACATTGGAGTTGTTCATAAACACTAAATGGGTTATTTTGGATGGTAAAAAATCCAATAAAGCCTTGGTAAGAGCAGGACAGTGGTGTGACTGGAGGGACAGGCAGGACTTGGTCTTGTCTCGGCCCGACCTCGACTCTCAGCCTCGGAACAGACGAGTGAATTTCTCGCATTTGGCTCACAGGGCGGAGAGACAAAGAAAAGCCTGCATAATGAATGGCATTATGGAAAAGTCAATTTGCATTACCAGTTAAGATTGTGCATGTGTGTGTGTGTGTGTGGAGGGGATTGATGGCAGCACAATTCTGTTTCTCCCGTGCTACAGTAGTGCTGGTTCAGAGACGGTTCAACTTTCATCCAAGTTAGAAAGAAATCATAAAATATCTGCTTTTCCAGGGCTGGAGAGCTACTTCATCATGATACTGTGTAGGTCAGAGGGAGCATACAGTAGGGACTGTGTTTGTACTCTTGAAAATGAGAGTTATGTATGTTTTATAAGAGATTACTGAGATCATTAATGATAATAAAAAACAAAGTATTACCTACAATAATCCCTTTTGGAGGGTCTAAAACCTTACAAGTCCATGTCCTTGACCAGCTAGACTACAGCGGACCCCAAATACAAACATTAATGTTTGAAAAACCGAGAGAGAAGCCAAATACGTAATGAAACAGCAGCTAAAGAAAGACTTTCAAAAAAAAGGACTCGGTCAAAGCATTAGCGGATGCTAACGCAACAAGAAATGCACATTTTGATGCAGGTACACAGCGACATAAGGACATTAGTGATGTGCTTCCCAATGCACCTCATGCCCCACCATTCCCAGTCGAAACAGCTGTGAACCAGTGGCACTAGAACTGCTTTGGAGGAAAAGGATGGAGGGGGGGGGGGGGGTTGTCTGTGGGTTTTCCTAATAACCGTGATGATCTGCTGGATCTCACCTCTCACCTGGTGTCGTCTGCAGGCGGCCGCAGACCTCCGAAGGGTCAGCAGATGGATGAGTTGAGGTTGAGTGAATTTATTGAATTCCCCGTCCCCAGCAGTGATTAAGTCTGCGTAGACAAGACAAAAAAAAAAAACTCTAACTTGGCTATCACGAGCTCATCTCCTAACAAGATATTGACACCCTCCAGATCCAAATTCTCATTCCGGTCGGGTGTTTCCCCGGAGCTGTGGGCTGAAAAGGCCAGGAGTTATTTCCATATTTATTGTGCTGCTTCAGTCCCCGATGAATAAATCAAAGGCGTAGCTAATGGCCTTCTACAGATTCCCTAATAAATCTCTGCTTTAATGCGCATCATTAAGCACTCGCTTGTGTGTGTGAGGTGGCTCGAAATGCCACAAGTACTTTGTTTTCATTAACTAAACAGTCGTTTCTGACACTGTCTGCGTGGCGAGTCCCGTCTCTCTCTCCGGCCGTCTCTCCTCTCACTCCTCTGTTTTCGTCTTCACTTTGGGGAGGCAGTGTCGGGGTCTTAATCGTGGTACTCTGCGTGATTAAAACCGGTGTACTAAGCCAATTAGGAAGCCCACAGGTGAGCAATTAGAAGAGTGAATGTGCAGCACGGAGATGAAGTGGGTCAGACGAGGCTACGGGTCAGGGACGCATTCTCCTTTGATTTGTGAGACATCCTGCGCCGACATCAGCTGCAACTTCACTCCACGAGTTATTACCAGAGCTCCACTAAGAATATTATTGAAAAAAAAAAAGAATAATTGAGCTGCACTTTTGAAACTTTGTCTTGAGATACCTTCAAGTGCAGCGAGAGGGAAGCTCCAAAAGCATGACCCTCATACATATTCAGATATCATAACAACAACGAGGGAATCCTTCTTCTTCTTCTTCTGCAGAGAGATAAAAACACCTTCAGCGTGAGCTGCTTTTCGATTTCTGCACTCAATTATAACAAAATGTTCTCTAGCAATTCTTGTGTGGATCCAGCTCTAAAAAAGGACCTGCAGCTGAATTCAGAAAGTCCGGTACAAGAAATATCAGTTTCAGCAAGTTCCTGGCGAAATTTATCAATCTTCCACGGGCTGCACGTCTCGTAGCACATTATTACTAATTCAGTGAAATATCTCAGCAGCTACTCCACAGTTTGCCACAGAGTGTTGTACAGACACTGACGCTTCACAGACTTCACAGGCTGAATTACCAGGGAAATTTGGTTCACGGCCCCCGGAGACACAAACCAATAACTGACGGAACACTTGGCTTTAATCGTGCACCATAATCAGGTCCCATAATCTATAATCTGTCCAGTATGATTCAAGCAAATGGCACCAGAACTGATGACATTACAGCCGGCCTGACCTGTGTCTCGGGTCTGGTAACTCTGCTCGTTAGCGACATTAATTGAGACGAATCCTTCAGTTACCTTCATCCAGTGATGAAACACCTCACACCTCATCACATTACAGTTTCCTGGAGAAACTGGGATAAAATCAGACTCACATTTATTGCCATGTTGTTCTACTTCAACTTAGTTAACAGGCAGTAAGAATATACTTACTATACTACACTAAGATTATGATAAAATAGGTGTATAGTCATAAATGAGGGAGTCTTCCTACCATTACTCTCCTTTGTCCATCGTTGGTCTATAACAAAGACCAAGAATGTCCAAAAACATCCTGAAAGTATTGATGAATGATCAATAAAGGTGTTTGGATACAGAGACAATGCATCATATTCTCAGTCTAAACATACAGAGTAAATCAGGAATACAGAATACACTTGCTAGAATAGACAGTACAAAGACTATGATAAAATAGGTTATGAGTTCATCAGTTGCTCTGTATCTCCTCCACTCTCTGCCCCCCCTTTTCTGATCCTGTAATAAAGACCAAAAACACCTGAAAAACATCCTAAAAGTACAGGTCGATAATCAATAAAGAGTCTGGATAGGGAGGCAATCCCCCTCAGTCTAATCACTCAGAACATATTGAGAAAAGATAGCAAGAATATACTTACTATACTATATATACAATACCCCCCACAACATCCAAAAACATACAAAAAGAATAGATAATCAGAAAATAAAGTATTGCAGACAGGGCAACAATTTATCTTAGCCTCGGTCTAATCGATCAGAGTAATAGAAGAAGAAGAAGAAAAGCTGCAACCGAGCAATCTCCAGATGACTCCTCTTCCTCTGTGTCGCAAATTAATGTGTTTGCTCCTTTTTGTAAGCGACGGGAGGAGATTGCTCGGAGTTCTGCGTCTGCTTTCCGAGAAGAAAGGGTGAAAAAAAGAAAAGGCTGGATGTCTGGCAGAGGAAGACAGCAGCAGAGTGGTGCAGCTGCGTGAGGCGGGCTGCTGGGGATCATGTGGAGGAGAAACCTGTAGGTCTGAGGGTCTGAGCTGACAGCCCCCAGTACACACAGCCGTCACTCTCCTCCTGGCCTCCTCCACGTCTGCAGCTCGTCCCTCTCCTCCCAGAACGTTTTCGAGCTCACACACACACATGCACACACATGCACACACATGCACACACACACAGTGCTGCCTCCATGTGTGGAAGGCTCATAATGGAACATCTGCATCAATAGGACATTTTCAGCAGGAGCAGGGGGAGAGGAGAGGAGGAGAGTGGCACAAAAGTGCTGGGGGTAAATGGGAGCTCAGCTCTGTGAGGCCGAATTAATCATTATAATATCTGCAACCTTGATTCTGATGCTAAGCTGTGGGTGCACATTCCCAGCTTGTGGCGGGGCTGAGAAGAAAATAACACAACGCGGCCTCCTCCTCCTGCTGCTCACGCCTCCTCCTCTCCTTCTCCAACCACCGGCAGCACCGAGCGAGAGGGAAAGAAAGTTTGAGCACAACTTCCCTTTTAAATAATTCAAGAACTGGACAAAAAAAAAGAAGAAGAAGAAAAGAGAAGTTTTGGAGGGAGATGGAAACTCCTGGCAACACTTCCTCCTCCTCCTGCGGCGAGGCCCAGGTACGAGACGGTTCTCTGGAGACGGAGGAGCGGCTCGGGGAGGAAGACGTAGTCGCTGTGTGATCTATTCAAAGAATCGCTCCGTTCAGAGGACGGCCACGCAGGCTCAGACTCATCTGCATCCAGGATTCGGATCGGCTCGGCTCGCCACGTTTCTGGCGACCCGCTCCGAGCGTCTCTGGAGCGTTTTCCTCGGATCCGTTCCACCTGATTTAATTAAACGGCATCATATTCCCATCGAGCTCGACTCAAGCTCGACTTTAAAGAAAACCGGCTGATGTTTGATGTGTTGATGTTGATTTTCTCATGCCATCTCATTGGAAACGCCAGATCATGGAAAGAATGAGGCTACGCTTCAGAGAGGAGAGGGAGGGGAACGGCCGCTCCCCAAATCAATTCTATTAACGCGATTGTGGCAAAAAGAAAAACAAAAAACAAAAGCGACATTCATATTATCTTCCAGGCTGTTTGCGATAGCCGAGTGACTCCGACCTGACAGCGCTCATTTGTCCTTGTGAAAACCAACATTGTATGAAGCCGTCACACATCGCAGTTCATTTGAACAGCTGCTCTATCTCGCGCAGCTCTATCTGCTCCGTCCGTGCACAAACAGACAAATAATTGTCGCCGGGATCGCGACGGAAAATTGGCGAACATGACTCACCGTGCTGACACACTCTAGGGGGGAGAAAAAAAGAAAAGAAACGTTGACTTTACGTAAATGGATTTTGTCAACAGGTCATCATGAAAGTGTATTATGTTAGTTAGCAAGTTGACGAGATGAAGTGAATTACAACCCCAAGGGTCCAGTTTTTCAAGTGCAGGTGAACTAGAGACAGGTGAACACAATGCAAACTCCTTTTTCTTCTTATTCTCAGTCAAAAATTGCTTGTTTGAGGCCCCGTTTCCAGTGCAACGCTCCAACCTTGGGAAGTTCATCTCAATGTAGTGGTGCGGAGCGAGTGGCTGGTGTTTCTGGTGCAAAGCAGAACTTCTTCTCGCTTTGCCACTTTGATGTTTTTCCATCGGTAAGAACAACAGATGCTCCAAACACACAATCCAAATGAACTGTGTTTACCAGCGGTTTTATGAGGAGTTCTTGAGCCGGTGTAATAATAACCTTAATGCAGTTATGCCTCTGACAAAGCAGCGAGAGGATTATAGCCGACTTCTTGAAATCCTCTCCAGTAGTTGTGTCTGAATTTGCTTTAGGTCGCGCCGTCGCTTCGCTCGACTTAATCCCCGCAGCCACGAAGGCAGACGCACACAAAACCTGCCTCTGAAGACGGCATGAAGCACACAACCAAAAAGCGTTTTTGTTTTCGACAACAAATAGAGCCTTCGTCCGAATCAAGTCAAAAACGTGGAGAGTACGACAGACCTCCACTGTAATCAACCCGCCAAAATCACAGTTTATGAAATGATGGAGGTAAGAGCGAACCCCGAGGTAGCAGCCCTGAAACATAAAGTTGCTGATAGAGGTTAAAATTCACAAAACAGACTTGCTTTTCGTTATCAACAATTCACTGTCCTTTTCTGAGACGTCTGCTCTCGTGGCTCGGCTCGATTCTCCTCGCTTGTTTTCCCAGATAAACATCTCATAGTTAAAACTGGCTTTGGGAGCTATCATCAACCATGTTCTGACATTTATAAGAGGTGACCTGGGATCAGCCATCTGTAGCCGCCTTAAATAAGATGAGAACATCTTTGATCCAATTAAGAATACCCAGCAGAGGATCTGCTTCCTGCATCCAGTCAGTGCATCACGGCTAATTCGATTCTATCGATCACCTCACATCACAGGCTCATATGTTCCTGCCTACGCCCGCTCTGTGCCCGCAGCGAGCCGAGGACGGAGGGACTGGGAGGATGGAGGGGTGGAGGAGAGACCACCTGTCTGACCTCTGACTCTCTAACCTAATGACGGCTTCTCTCTGTCAGCAGCAGCTCTCTAACAACCCACGCAACAAGTTTGGATTCTATTACTTTCCCCTCTTAAACGACGCAGACCCCCGGATCTTTCTGAAAATTCAGCAGTGTGTAGGTCAGACTCTGTTATACCTGCAGCCAAGGATGGAGTTCATCCTCTGAATGTGTCTGAAACATGTTATGTTCAGAGTGCTACATTCAAGCTGATTTTGGAGGTACGACAGACGTTTAAAATGGACAAACACATGAGCAAAATGTTGTCTGTTTACACATCTAGAGGAAATGGAGCATGGAGTTGTATCTCTGTCAGACTCCTTTATGAGAGTCCAATATCAACTCTTATTATATCAGATTCAGTCTCCACCGATCCCTAGGAGGCGTCTCTGCTGCACAATAACCTTCTGCTTAATCCTTGTAGATACGTTGAGGAAAATCGAAAATTCAGAATTCATACTTTTCCCATCCCATATAAATGCATTTATATGGGATGGGTATGATTTAGAGACATATCTGCTCCTGTATGTTTTCACTTAATGATGTCATCACATAGTCCTCCATTGCTATTCAATGTAAATGGTGGCATAATTGAGTTGAACAGATTGTGAACCAGCACCAGAACTGGAACCACTTTGGTGGAAAGCTAGTGTTTGATGACTTACTCCTGCCTCCTGCTCTTCCTCCATCTTGCCTCCTCTTCGACTGTCTCCTCTTGTCTTATTTCCCTCCCTTTTCTCCCGCCTGGACTCCCTTTTTTGTGTTTTCTTCCGCTCCATCATTGCGACTGGCTTCTTGAATTCCCATCACTCGTCGCCACTACCCCTGCCGCCTCTAATTCCTCCCACTTCTGTCTTCTGTGTTTCTTATCCCTCTCTTGTTTGCCTCCATCCGTCCTCTAACACCCTCAAATCCCCGCCTGCCATCTTCCCTCGTCCTCCTCCTCCTCCTCGTTCTCCTTCGGAAGAAACCGCAGAGAAGGGAAGCAGGTCACATCGGGCCAAACCGAGCTGTTCTGCCGTTCTCTAACATGCCCGGCCAACTGTTCTGCTCTGTTTGGCACACCTGACTGAGGTCTTTACAGCAGCCCCCACCTCCAAATCCCTGCCATCCTCTCCTCCCTCTCCATCCCAAAACAATCAAACTCCGCGCCAGTCTCTGAGCCCCGATCTCAACTGTCATTAGCCTAATTGTCACACTGTCTGGCTCTTTTCTTTTGTGCCAAGTAGTGGGACTTTGTCCACCTGAGTGCCAAATATCGGACCGCGTCCAAAACCTGCTACACCCTGCTGCGCCTGGCTGGGGGAGGACTTCTGTTCGCAGCCAATACATCCCAATTATCTCAACAACCATCACTTCTCATCAGGGATTCAGTGCAAAATAGTCCCACATTTCTCCTTCGTTAAACTGATAAACGATCGTCTAGAGAGGGACCACACAGATTCGATGCGACCACCTGTAAACGGTCTTGTTAATCCTGCTGGGATCTCTCAGTCTGTTTGGTCCAGTCTCGACCATCCCAGAGTGGGAATCATGGGGAAATTATGGATAGAGGACCGTCCTGTAGTCGACCAGAGAGCCCGAAAATCCTGAATATCCACATCACTTAATGTGCTTAATGCAATGTTAGACCAACACATTATCCAATTACGTCTGTGAGCTTGTTTTCCCGTCTACTCTTTTGCTCCGTGGGTCAAAATCATTCAGCAGAACTGGAAACAATGTCCCACACATCAGGACCACTACAAACAGGATCGACTGCTTTCACCCATGCTAATCTCCTGCACTGTGTGCGCTTTCATACAGAGGAAGTTCGTCTTTCATCCCCGCACTTCAAACAGAGCAGACGCACATCCGCACATCCTTCTACCGTATTATTACGTCTATTTCCATCACTAATTCCACTGTGAGTTGCTCTCTGATTGCTGCTGGACTGCAGGTGACCTTCGCTCGCTGCTCCACCTGAATGCATCCCTTGTTCGGAACAATTTCAGCTTCTATTCATCCTTTCATCCTTTGCTGTGACACGAAATCAAAAACAAAGACTAGTGATTAGTTAGTTAGTTAGTTTGGTTAGATGACATGGTGTTACTTGAAGTGGAAGTGAAGATTGAAAAGGGATCGACAAAGTTATCAAGATTCACGGCAGGAATCACCCACATTTTATAGCAATTCATCCAGCGGTTGTAGGGACATTTCACTCGCAGACACAAATGTCAACTTCATGAAAAGTCAGAGAAAGTCAGAGACATGTGGACCATGTCAAACACCTAGACATCCACTAACCCACAAAACACTTTTTTCTTCTAAATTAAGGCCTTATAGATCATTTAAACTGGCCATAGTCCCACACTGTCCCGATGTCTCATAGGGTCAAACATATAATAAACATCTTAATGAATAAAGTCCATTAAAGCACTGGATGGACAGCACAGATGATAAGAAAGTAAGTTGAACAAAATAAAACAAGCTCTCATCAACACTTTAGATTCATACCAGTAACAGAACAGCTATTGCATTATTCAGGAGTTAACAAACTCCTACTTTTCATCATCACTCCGTACTTGTTTTATTGGTAAATGACGTGATGTTTTCCTTGTCCATTAGTCCATTTGACATTTGTTATCCATTAGTTTTACACACTGCCAGTGACTTACAGGGCAGTGTATCAAATGGGAGCACCTCAGATGCTATTTTACAATCCTTTTTTACAATCTTGTTTGAGGTGTGAGAATATTATTTTGCACCTTTGATGCTCATCTTACAGCACAAGCGCGTCTACCATCACATGAATGATCACGTGTCTTAACTTTCTACGCAGCAAGCTCAGCACAAGCGTATTTTATGTCACAATCTGCCTCTGTTTGGATCCTTATTTACCTGCTGTTTCAGGATCAGAAATTTAGACACGAGTGATGTTTGCAGACCTCCTGTGCGTCTTTCAACAAAGCACAGGCAAAAGTACTATTTCATTCCAGCTTTCCCCTTTAAAGTATCTGCATTGTGATGTGTATATCTGATGTATGTGCTCTGTCTGACACCCGGCGGGTAGCAAGGAGGAGCTGCTGGGAGGGCGTGATCTGACAGGTGGACGGATAACAAGCCCCGGCTGCTCCTATCTGAGCGCTTTGCTGCACTCTGATCCACGGCAGACGACTTATTTATCAACGGGCCAGACGGATGATATCATCAACGGGAGATCCAGGTGACAAATGAAAGTCTGGGAGACGGAGGGGGGGACGTGGGTGGCGGAGGAGGGGAGAAGCGACAGGAGCGCAAAACTGAGGGAGAGGGAGAGAGACGGACAGGTCGATAAATGGCCGAACACGTGGAGGTGGGGGGGGGCATGTGCGGAGGCACGCACAGGCTTGACAAGTAAAAGTGGAAAGAGATCCGAGTCCGAATGAAAAAGGAGGCGGCTGGAGAAAGGAAGGTGAAGAGGAGACGCTCGGTAAACTGTGGTAACAGACAGGAAAAGAGAGAGATGTTGTTCTGCCTCCAAATCACTCACTGCAGCATGTAAACATGATGCCCGGCACAACCCAGCTCGGCTCTATCGATCAATGAGCAGGGAGGCAGAATTTAAAAGGAAAAAAAAAAGGTGAAGATAGGAGAATAAACGAGAACATTCGGCATTGTACGTGTCTGCATATGTGGATCGGTGAGGTCGTCGTTTTGTCGGAGAACGTGTGAGATTTTTAGACAAACTAACGGACAAACCGCAACAACACGCTCTGTGTCTCAGCTGCTGCCCTCGCTGCTTATGAGCAACACACAAAAAAATGCAACAAGTCTAGCTGGACACACACACACACACACACACACACATGCACACCCATCCCTGGTTGCTATGGAAACAAGGCCCTCAAAAGGCTCAAAGAGTTTTGAAGGATGCGGGGAAAAAAAAAAAGTGCTGTGAGAGGTTCTGACTCGCAGGAAAATTGCTGTGTTAGAAAAGGAAAGTGTAAGCACTTTTTCTTTTATATATATATATATATATATATATATATATATATATATATAGACGATTTTTGATGCCATCAACAAGTCATGAATAAGTTTTTTTTTTTGGACCGTGAGGTAGGGGTAACATCTGACAGTGTGCGTTAGCTTCTCTAGCTTTTATTTATTTATTTATTTATATTTTATTTATTTATTTATGTATTTGACACAGGCTGAGGGGAGCGTTTGGTATGCAGCAGCGCGGCTCGGCGTGTAACACATTTGACTCGACAAAAGACATTAAAATAGACGTCTAATCCTTGACTAATTCTAACCAAATCCTTTTGTTTCGTGTCCTGTCACATCGGAAGCTGAGAGAGACACGCACACACACACACACACGCACACACACACACACACACACACACACACACACACGCAGAGGTATCTTATTCCAGGCTTTCAGACAGACCATTGTTATTTAGAGAGCTCTCTCCACCGGCCCGAACCACCCACCCACACACACTAATCATACCCGCCCACCATCCGACCCACACACACACACACCCACCCACACACACACACACACACACATGTGAATGTATCCTCTGACAATTTCACTCTCGGCAGAGTGGGAAAGCCTCCAAATCAGCATTTAGACATGAAACTCTTCCCTGAAACCCAGACTTATGAAATTCTTCTGTCATTTAGGAAGCAGCGATCCATAAATAGGATGAGGAAAAATCTCAAACACACACACACACACACACACACACACACACACACGCAGACACACGCACTTATCGTGATCCTCTAATGCCGTCCGTCATGCTCTGATATTTGACTCTATCCGGGGGTCGCCTCTAGGTGCATGGCCAGCCGTATTCCCTCTCGCTCCGGCAGGCAAACAAATTAGCGAAGGAGACTTGACCCCTGTTCAAAGAGAGGGCATCGCCGGGAAATTGGAATTCGAGACTCGATTAGAGACTGCACCGGAGCGGTCCACGGATGCGTGGCACAGATCGGTCGATCCGACCTGCGCGCGGTTAAAGCCTTTAATTAACACGCACTACTAATGCTCGCTGGTGACAAGTGTAGACAAGGGGCGATCCCATTCGTTTTGCATGATTTTACAATATGTGTGCACGCAAATGTGTTTTTTCTGCATTCGAGGCAATAATTACTGTCTGTTTTGGGTTTTGACGTCTTCTCCCCCTCCCCCCAGAAAGGTAGTGAAACTCGGAGTCCTATTAATGTCCCAGCTCGGAAATATTTATAAGGCTCTGCTCAGCTGTTTAGGGAAGCTAAGGCAACAAAATCCATTGTTATTCAGCTCACGAAATTATCCCCGACACTGCACTAACAACGTTCACAATCCTCATCAATTTGCCAGAGAATCAAGCTTCTTTTATAACTTTGCATAATGGGTTTGTCAATATCCCCCATTAACAGCACCCACAGCCTGTTTACACTGGCGTGTCGCCTTTTTTTGGGGCCTTTTTTCTGGTCATTATGTCCCATTTTGTCAATCTGTTGTCTATTTCATCCACTTTTCTCATCCATTTTCTTGCCGGTTGCTCCAGCCATTTCAGAGTACATAAATGCCATGCAGGGGAGTAAAAGGAGCAGGGGTGTCTCTAAACCCAAACAGACAGATAGATTTGGGCTGCTTATTGAATCCATTTGTCTTTGGATTGGCACTAATGAAAGAGCTATTAGGCCTGAGAACACATTAGACTCTGCAATGGTCTGTGTGTATGTGTCTGTGAGCGCGTGTGACAGAGAAAGGAGCAAAGCAGGAGCAATGATGGGTTACCTTTCCATCGGGCCACTAAAGGCCAGTAGTTTTAAAAAGATAATATTAGTCCCTTCTACTGTAGCGCTGTGTGCGGCCGCCCTCGGGGTGCTATTAGTGTAACGTATATGGACCGGCTGCATCGCTTAAATGCTTCCTCACACACTCGCTGTGACTCATCTTCGCAGATGGGCAGGAGATGTGAAGACGGGTCAGGTTTGTTTGCGGACCTGCACTAATTACAGTATTTAGATGGTGTAGTATGAGCTGTTTACTCCAGTAAAAAAGACAGACAGACAGACAGAGAGAGAGACGGACAGACGAGCCCAGTCTGCCGGCTCGGATGAACCTCGCAGCATCAATCCCCGTTGACATTTAAGCACAGATGAAAAGCGCTCGCCGCTCCTTAAAAAGTAGGCTGCTCTATTACCTCCACCTGACAGCGCGAGCCTCCCCCTCTTCATCTCCGCCTGCTCCTCCCACCATCAAAGCAGCTAATTCAATAAACAAACTATTTGTCTCCGTCCTAATCAGGATCCGTCTCCCCCCGCGGAACAGAATCTGACTCCAGTGATTGTTTCCTGCTGTTTTGGGGTCGTGGTTTTGTTTTTGTTTTTTTTGTTTTTGCTCCCCCCTAGTTTAGGCTTGATGATACGCTCGGCAAATTGAAATTTGAATTAGGAATGAAAAGAGTGCCAGCTCGAGGAAAACCCATCACTTCTCGCTGATTGCAAAATAACACAGTCTGCTGACTGACAGCTTCAAGTTAAAGAGATTAAAGCAACGCCAAAACTTTCGGTTTAAGTTTTGGGGTGAGGTTGAGATACTGAAGATTAGCTTAACGACCAGTTTCTTTTGTCAGTCTGAGACTAGTTTACAGAGAGTTCATCGAGATGATCAACTTTCACTTCTAGTCATTATGTTAGCTTAGCATAAACACTGGAATGGGGAAAACAGCAAGGCTGGCTGTCTTTTGGAGCCTCATATTTTCCAAGTTCATTACTTACTAGCTAGCTATCGGGCTAGCTAGCTAGCTAGACATCTAGCTAGCTATCTAAACATCTAGCTACTTAGCCGGCTATCTATCTATCTATCTATCTATCTATCTATCTATCTATCTATCTATCTATCTATCTATCTATCTATCTATCTAGCAATCTAGCTAGCTAGCTAGCTAGCTAGCAAGCTAGCTATCTTTCTCTACCATCTATCCATCTTGTGAGCTAGTTAGTCAGGTACTAAAAAGCTGTTTTTCTATACTGTCTCTGTGAATTATGAATCATTTGGATCTATTTGTGCTTTCATAAAACAGCAGAAAAGCTGAAACTCGAGAAAAAAATAAATAAAACCGACCCGAGCGGAAAAGTACAAAAAAGCATATTGGAAATAAAACTTAGTAGCGAGCCCGACTGTCTACCCTGCGACTGCCATTGTCACAGTCAATGTCAAAAGAGAAAAAGAAAAAAATAAAGTAAAATAAATTCAGTCATTTTCTCTCCTGTTACCATATAATACAATGCAAGATTGGGCCTTAATGAGATGCTCCTCCACCGCCTCGAGAAGAGAGGAGAGACAAAAGATTACCAAACCGTCACAAAACTTTCGAACTTTCTCGGCTCTAGAACTGCAGACAGTCACAGAAACACCCTCACTGTGAATATATGCGCACATCTGATGGGCTCCATTGTCGAGGCGCTACATGGTTTCGCAGTGTCTCGCGCTTCCCTTTTGGCAATCTCTGCTAACCCGTCTACTACGCCTTGTAACATCACGGACGAGCCGCGTTCTCTCCTCCCTTTTTCTTCAGTCCACCCCCCCCCCTTTTTTTTTTTCCTCCCGAAAATGCCTCATCAAGGTCTGAGTCAATGTGAGCCTGTGAGAAATTAAATTCCCCTAATTAGGCCAGCAGATTTGCCTGCTTTATCCCTCTGCCTCCCAAACCTCCCCTCATCCAGACAAATCTCTAATTAATCACCGCATGCTGCTGTTGACTGTACTTCAGAGGCCGGGCCTCAGTGAATCGTGCAGGGAAGCTGCTTCTCCTCTCTAGAAATAGGAGCGCATATGTGTGTGTGTCTGTGTGTGTGTGTGTGTGTGTGTGTGTGTGTGTGTGTGTGAGAGAGTGTATATATTCTTATAGGGGGGTTATTCAGAGCTTAGATCAAAGGGAAACTGCTCCAGGCTGTAATTGAGGATGATATAGTTCTATGAATTTAGGTAAGACTGGTGCATGTTACGTAAACTGTGCTTTCCCCGTCTGTGTTGTGACAGCATATTGTGTTGTATTGTTGTGTGGCGGTCTCTGAGTGTGTGTGTGTGTGTGTCTAGTAAACATTGTATACCGACGTGCAGGCATAACAAGAACAAGAGGGCAAAGACGAAAGATTTCTGCAGATTTCTTCAGCTAATTAAGGATCAAAGTTCCCGTTGTAGCTGACTTCAGAAAGTTTAGATTCCTAGCAACGACACCATCAGCGTCTCACTCTGCTTCATTTGGCTACGCGCTAATTTTTGAAGGAGTGATGTCCACAAAGACCTCAGACTTCATTTGGAAGAAAGTTTGTATTCAGGCTAGTCCAACATACAGTAGTACGGTAGTAGTATGGTATTTGACCCATAAAGTATTAGGTAAATTGTTGTCCAACTCTCATCAAATTTTCATTATAGAAAGTCGGTTTATCAATCCAACCATCCATTATCTTATATTATATTATCTGGACAGGTCTCCAGTCCATCACAGGGAACCCTCATTTACACATAGGGCCGATTTAGACTTTTCGATCGACCTCGACATGCATGTCTTGGACCCATACACAGACACGGAAATGGCCGTGACCTTTGTGACCTTCATGTCTCTCCAAGTTGACTAACGAGCCATTCAATTTACTGTACCACCAGCAAGGACCTCACACACTACTGACTGTTACAACATACAGTTATTTCTATGTTGAAATTACAACCAGACAAACAGATATGAACATCTCCAGAGGGGTAGGTGTTCTTCATTTGTTTCCATATATTCCTGCTAAGGCTTCACAGACTGACTGTCTAACGTGGTTTGATCTACCAGGTATGCAAACCTATTCCCCTCCCCCACGAAGAAGCTCGTCTTTGGATGAATTGACGACATTTGGGGGACGAGGAGCATAACGTGGGTGTAATGCACACGGCCACCTGCTGTTTACCCCCATGCTGCGGCCGTCCCACCAAAGGGAGGAGGACATTACCGAGCCCATCTCCGACTCTCAGCTGGTCTCAAGCAATCAGTGTGATGGGATGGGATGGGATGGGATTCCTCTGGGCTGTTGGCTTTACATATTCACTCCGTCTCCATCCTCTTTAGATAAACATAGCTACCCGGGGCCCTCGGCTGTGGTCTCTCTGTGTAATGAGTCCAAGGAAACCTGACGGAGACGAGGAGAGATCTACTAAAACATAAAACATGAAGCAGATGTGTGTATGTGTGTGTGTGTGTGTAGCGGTTTGACGTATTTTCATGCATCACACAAGTCATAAACGAGAGGCAGCAGAATATATGCCTTTAATATTATTTCCTCTCGGTTTGGAGAAGCATTCACATGTTAGTAACAGTAGACAAACCTGAGGTTGGATCATGTTGAATAGTGAAATGGAAAAGTACAGAGCTGTATGTCAGCGCCTGCGTGTTCAACTATAAGACTGAGGGCAGAATCGAGGCCAGGATCCTTACAGAACACATACTCCTTCGATTCTACTTGGCCGAATATCTATAAATCTTCTCATCATTGGATCATGCATCTCGGGTCCTGGACTACTTTCTCCTCAGTATCATCATCATCATCATCTAGATCATCCTCAGGATCATCATCATCATCATCCATGGGCTCTAGATCAAAAATCTACAAGATTTGGCCCAAGTGTCTATGTATAGTATCTGTGCTGGCCTGAATCGAAGAGTATAGGACACACGTGTCACAGCCCTACTCCTCGGGTGCATTTATATGGAGCAGATGCATTACTTGTGGACTACTTGTGGAGTTGACTTTTACCTCCAGACACACACACACACATACTCACAAACACACACACACACACACACACACACACACACACACACATGCAGTGCAGACACAGACAGGATTCACTCAGAGTTGCTCCCAGCAGTGTATTCACCACATCTGCCACAGAGGTTAATGCAATTCCTGTGAGTGTGGTGGATAGACTGAAACACAAGGATCTGCACAAAACACACACACACACACACACACACACACATCCATAAAAGAGAGAAAAAAAAAACTTCTGATGTATGGAAATTGATTTCTCCCAAAGGAGCGGCCTTTCAGCTGCTTGACCACACAGCTCCCCATGGCTAATGCTGTTCATTCATGTGTGTGTGTGTGTGCCTCGCTGGGGCCACAGTCAGGCTGGACTCTATGTACATACAGTCTGGCAAATACATCGCTATCTACACCCCCACCCCCCCCAACTCCACACAGCCCCTGTGCATGTGCTTCCTGGCCCCTGTGGGCTCTGACTGCAATGAGCCGATGAAGCCCCCACGGAGCTGCAGGACGTCCCACACTAGAGCACACACACACACATTCATATTACAGAACACTGTACGTCATTTGGAATTGCTTGCTTAGATATGAGTTTTTTTTTTTTGCTTTCTCATTTTGTCTTAATATCTTCAAAGAGAGGCTGGAATTTAATGAACATCTGTGTTTCCATGGTGACGTGCGAAGGAATGAAAAGGCCCGGCCGCCTTGGGGGTTTCGAGGCGTATATTGAGTTAAAAGCTCCCTAAATACACTGTCAACACGCGCAGCGGTCTCCCGGGACGTCACTGCGAGGATCACACACATGCACACACACACACACACACACACACACACACACAGACACGCACACGCCTTCACGGACTGACTGACAGAGGGAGACAGGGGCTGGACCAACCTAAACACATGGGCATGTCAGTCATCACAGAAATTAGCTCTAATTATAGATTTCTACATCTGTCAGAGGCTGATTCATCTTTTTTTGAGACTGGCTAAGTCTCATCTATCTATCTATCTATCTATCTATCTATCTATCTATCTATCTATCTATCTATCTATCTATCTATCTATCTATCTATCTATCTATCTATCTATCTATCAATCTACATATCTCAATGATTCTTTAATGGGAAGATGGCTTTATAATAATTTGTCTTTGATATAAAAATGAGGTGATTAACACAGGACTGTCTTTTGTTGCTTCTTTTTGGAAATTAATTAGTCGAGTAATTTGCAATGCTTAAAGATAATCGTGTCACATGCAAAGATAAATTAATAACACTGGACGACGTGACGTGAATTTCAAATTTAGGGCCGTTTTGATCGTTAATTTGTGATATCCACTTCATGTTTTGCTGTAAGTTTATTGGTTTGTTCTGTCTCACTTCTGTTCTGGTCTGTCTGAGAAGTTAATTAAAACACTTCACGGATTCCTTCTGAATCTCCGTCAGCCAAGCAGACACTGGGCCATCCCTTATAAAAAATAAAAAAAAGAAAGAGATATTTTCCTCCAACTCAACTCGAGCTTTTTTGCTGTTGCGTGTTCGGATTAATGAGGATGATTCTCTTTGTCCTCCACGTCTTTTTAATTTGGCTGGGAAGGCTGTGTTTTCCATTTGTTTGTCTGTCTGCAAGTTAGCAGGATTACGCAAAAAAGGAAGAAAAAACTTCAACCAATTTCTGTAAAGTTAAGTTAGAGGAGACGAGGAGCACAGGAAGCCAAGGAAGTACCCTTTAAACCTTTGGAGCAGATCCAAATCAGAGGGCAGGACATTCTCTACCAGCTACCTTCTGTTCATCTCTTTAGCATTTTCTTTTTCGGTATTATACGTTATATTAAATCCATTTGGCAGACGGTTTGTCCCAAAAGCAAACTGTAAGTCCTTTTGTTTCCCTCACAGTGGTTTCCATTAACATAAAGGAGAAAGTGACTTCAGATGAAACTCCTCTCTGACTTTGCCTCGACCCCAGTAGCTTCCTATCGGGAACTACTCCAAACAAGACATCCCAGACTGCTACTGTACACCCCCCCCACCCCCACCCCTACCCCACACCCCCTGGCGAACACAAAGCCACCGCTGTTCCACTACCTGACAAAACAACCGTGTCCTTGCTGACAAGTTTCGCCCGGGGCCACATAACAACCATATATGAAATGAACAGCCGTGGCCCCCCCCGACAGTCCTATTTATCTGCTCTGTAATCCCCGGGCCCGTGTTGGAGCAGAGATGTCCTGTTCCAGATGTAGGTGGAGCGGTGGCTGTCTTCCAGATCAGACAAAGAGGAGACACCTCCTGCCCTGGGCTGCATGTAATTACTCCCACTACAAAACGCACAAGTGAGCAGAGGAGAAGCGGCTGCCAGGCTCGTTGGAAAACAAGCAAAACTCTCTCTGGTTCACTGTCTGTCCCGGAGTTTGGTCCCCCCCCCCCCCCCACTTTCCCGTCTTCACGTTTTTTCTCCCCTCATATACACATGTAAATAATGAACCGTAACAGCACAAGCTCCCCTAGCTGCACATGAATCAGTGCGCTAATACACACACACACACACACACAGGCAAAGCTAGGCACAACAAGCAGATTGCCACACAACAACAGCGGTGCTGCCGGGAGCCCTGGAGGTTTCACGGAGCACTATGGTTCACAGAGAAAATCTTATGTAATCTGAGCGGCTGGGAAAACAGGGTTAGACAAACTGTACCAGTCAGAGCTGAGGGGCTTCTGATACACTATCACATTCAATGTTACAGCCGGAGAGACAGCAGCTCTGAAAATTGCCCAAACTGGGTGTTTGATAGGTCTGAATGTCAACACAAGTGACCTTATCATTGCATCACTAAACATTCAGATTGTTTTTTTTTTTACTTTTTCGTTCTGTTTCTTCTCTCTGAGCAGCTCCCAATTCCCACAGCTTTCCATTCACTTCTTTTTTCACTTTTTTGGCTGCTTAACAATGAAGGATGAGAGGTTTGGTGTTGCAAGAAATGCCAACTTAGACTAAAAAAAGTTTCAAAATGCAAGCATAACAAAAAAAACCCAGAAACACGAACAAAAAAATGCAAAAAGACGCTTCTTAAAATAAACGAGGACGCGGGTTGAAGCGTTTTCGATGCATCGGAGCATCGCTACGTGTTCCGTCGCCTGCCTGCCTGTGTGAAAACGCCACCTGTGTTTCAAAGAAACAGTCGCAGCCTTGTTAAAAACGGAAGCCAACCAGAAGCAAACCTGCGAAAGCCAGGCAGCCAGGCGGCCAGGCGGCCAGGCAGCCAGGCGGCCAGGCGGCCAGGCAGCCAGGCAGCCAGGCAGCCAGGCAGGCAGGCAGGCAGGCAGGCAGGCAGGCAGGCAGGCAGGCAGGCAGGCAGGCAGGCAGGCAGGCAGGCAGGCAGCCAGGCAGCCAGGCGGCCAGGCGGCCAGGCGGCCAGGCAGCCAGGCAGCCAGGCAGCCAGGCAGCCAGGCAGCCAGGCAGCCAGGCGGCCAGGCGGCCAGGCGGCCAGGCAGCCAGGCGGCCAGGCGGCCAGGCGGCCAGGCAGCCAGGCAGGCAGGCAGGCAGGCAGCCAGGCAGCCAGGCAGGCGGCCCGGCCGACCTGAGACTGAGCGCGATGTTGCACCTCTCTGAAATAGCAGCAGACGCCACAGTCGAGAAATGAAGGTAATTAGCACGCAGACGCAAACACACACACACACACACATGCAAGTGTGCTTGACGAACAATGTGATTTTCACCCAGGCACACAATTAAATTAAATTGAAAGAAATGTGTGTTTGTTTGCACGCACACACACGCACACACACACGTGGATGTACGTACCTTGTTCCAACGACGCGGCGACACTTGCAGCATGTGAGGGAAGCCTGGAGTGGGCGAGATGGGAATCAACAGTACTAAGAGTGTGATATTTAACAGCTTCGCATGTCGTCTCTCATGGCACCGAATCACGAGGATTCCACCTGTGAGTCAGCAGCCGGGGAAACTTCTCCTTCGCCTTCGACGTTCGAGAAAAAGAAAGAAGAAGAAGAAAACATCACGGATGTTTCGTTAAAGCGAGTGTCATTATAATGGCTTTTAATCCTTATATTGTGTTCGGGTCAAAATTGACCCGTTTTCAAGTTTAGGTATGTAAAAAGTACCACTTGCATCTAATCCTCAGAGACAACTATTTTGACACAAAAAAATAATAATTTTCACCATTTTAGTAAATTCTAAAGGTCTTAAAAGAAAGCTAAATTTGTGGTGTTACGGGTCAAACTTGACCTGGCAGATGTATGCATCACTTAAAAGCTTTGAGTCGCTCTGTGGATCAAATGTGGCTCAATGTACACACACACATACACATACAGTACATGCACACAGGTCCCCCTCACCACATGAACTCAAACATTCTCATAGAACATTGATACACACGCACACACAAACTTTCTCACAGCATCTTGATACATTTTGAATAAAAAACATACATGGGTACATATAAGCAGGGTTTGGAGCATCAGTCAACATGAGCAAGAGGTATACTGTTTATACTGTTTAGCGGTTATTATACTGTTTATTCTGTGTTTAGTGCTCCTTTAAGAGGTTTCCTGGTCAATGACACATGATTTATTCACTAAAGAGACTCTGTCCTGATAAGGTTAGAAAAAGTGAACCTCCCAGCTGCTGTCAGCCCTAAGCAATAATGTATGCCTCTTAATTATTACAATAATCATCATGACCCTCTAAAAGTCCCTCAAAGTGAGGTTTGTGTCTACTGTGACAGCCAGACAGGGAGGACAGAGGGTAGGGTGGCCACTGCTTGTCCGCTTGGAAAGTGAAAGTGTTCTAAAACTCGGTCTCACTGTTGAATTTCTGCTCAACTAAAATGTTCACATAGAGGATTTGACCAGTTCAGCCAGGCTGAGGTGCAGGTCGTGTCATAGCTTCTGTGTAGAATGTTCGTCCGTTCCATTCTGAGTGACATCATCAGGTCCATATAAGGCAGCAGCTGCTCTCCAGCTGCAACTCCACGTTCAGCACTCCAAGCAGACGGCCAGACAAAAAGAGGTGAGAGAAAAGAGAGAAGACAAGAGCACCGAGACCGAGCACTGAGACAACAGCTACTACTGTGAGTACTGCACCACTTTGTTTTTCGAGACTCATTCCGCTAGTCTTGTTTAACTTTGTTTAACACCTCAATCATTAACTGTTTGCTTATCTGTTATTCATCATTTCTCGTTTCTGCCTCACTTTTTTCAGGTTCAGGAGAAAGATCTCCTCCACCAACGTTGCAGAGACCTGCAAGCTGCATATCCACTCCATGCAGAGCAGCCCAAAGAGTGAGGTCTCCAAGAAGACCCAGAGACAGTCAGAGCTTCCCACCAGCAGCTCAGAGACGAGAATCATACGTGGTGACCTCGAGACCACAGACTGAAAGCCTCCAGCAGCAGCTGGAGCAGCAAGTCCAGACTCACACTGACTCTGTGTCAGAGGCCTGCGCACACACTGGTACCCTGAAGGCTGAGCACGAGGCTGAAGCTGAGAACTACAAGACTCTGCTGCAAGACAGCCATTAGAGGGAGAGGAGTGTGATGGAAGCTGAAATAGAAAAACGTCAACATCCCTGTAAGAGATCCATGGGCCGAGAATATAGTACAGACGAGATGATTCTCTTCTTCGACACTCCATCCCCGATCTTTGAAGATGAGGTTTGCTATGGTGACGAGATGGCCTGCAAGTCAAGTCAACATTTGAGCTGTTCTTTCCACAACCTCTTCAGAAGATCCTGCTTGAGATGACTAACATGGAAAGGAGAAGTGTGAATAGTGCTCCGCTTGTCATGTGAATGACATCTTACAACATATTTGTTTATATTTGTGTATATTTATACAAATTTGTATATTTTTATGTTTACACACACCTGCCACGATACCATATTGTTTTTCAGTGTTCAGTTTATAGTTCACAGAGACACACACACATACACACACCTGCCATATACACACGCACATTGTTTTTCAATGTGTGTGTAATCATTTTATGATTTAATTTGCACATTAAACTCAGATTAGAATTAAGTTGGTATGATGAAAGGGAATTGACTTTTTGTCTTTATCCTACCATAACATACGGGTTGGTTTTGACCCGTAACACCACAGATGCCACTATTGTTAATCATTTTAAACTTTAAACTTTTTTGGGGGGGTAAGTGTACTCTAAATTAGTTTATAAGACATGGAATCACTCATTTTATCACTAGAGGAAAGATACTTAGTGAATTTTAACAGTTTTTAATTAATTGAAAACAAGTGGTATATTGTAAGATAAAAAGGTCTGTGGAGCCTAAAAAAAGTAGAACAGTGTTTACATGGATATAAATACATACTAAGTAAGCTAGGAGATGAGAGACAATAATGGATGATAACTAGTGTTTTTAAGTATTTTCAGGCTGAGTTAAGGGTTAATAATGCGCTTAACATTCAGCGATAGTTCTGACGTCAGGTGGGAAAGCGAGAAAAACAGTGAAATGTTCAACCTTGAATCCTGAAATTCCCTTCGACTGTGAGGAGTTCATCCATTTTACTTACACTTCATTAAATTATTACTCCGGATCTGCTTATTTAGGAGGTGCTCTTTGACTGTGTACCTTTTTGTTTGGCATGCAGTCAGTGTACAGTTTTTCTCTTTTTGCTCATTTTTCTAATTTCCTGGTTTGAGCAATTCTCTCAACTGTCTATGACGGAAAACATTTAAATTCTGAACAATTCAGAAAATGATCTCCAAGCTGTGAGAAATCTTTGTATTTCCATACTTTGTGCTCATTTGCATCTGGTTTGTATCGAGTATTTCATGTCCTCACATCGGAAAACAATGTTAGTGTAAAAGAATGCGTGGACTCACATACGCCCTGGATAATCAACACTGCAAAATCCTCAGGGGAGTCCGTCAGTAACACCCTGTTTGTGGGCATAATATAGTACAAAATGAAAAGACAGACAAAAATGAGAAGAAAGCTTTACTTTATGGAACATGAAGTCATTTTTATCCCAGTGAAATGTGGCCACTTATGTGAACAAAACAGAATCAAAATCCACCCGAGCGGCTCATTTTCTGTATTCATGTGTGGAGTCTCCCATTATTCACTCCTCACACAAATCCTGCAAAACAAACCTTTTTTCCATTCCCGCTCCCTTGTAATTTCCCGACCCTGAGCAGATTTTCAGTCTGCAAAACATGCAAACATTACTTTTGTCCTTCAGGAGAAACCCAGGGAGAAAGAACACAGCAAGGACTGATTCCATCAACCTGTGTCATTTTTCACTGATGAAGGCCGCTCCTCTTTATATTCCAGGCAGGAAGCACCATTACACATTCATGAACGGCACTTGTTTGACAGTCAAATGTACTCCCCTTTGTCAATGTGTGTGTGTGTGTGTGTGTGTCTGCTTGTGACAGTATCACACACAAGATGGACTCAACCTTCAGGTTGTCCGTGGCGGACCGCCTCATCCTTCATCCCTCAGCTTCTGTCTCTGGTCGTGTGAAGGACCCCCTCGTCTCGGCTTGGGGACAAATGAGGCCGACCTTCGCTCTCCACAGACAAGACGATGGATCTGCCGCGGCGCATTCGTGAATTCTGTCTGCTCTGTACGCTCCATTTCCGTTTCTGAAGACGTGGGCAGGCGAGTGGCTCCTCTCGGTCCATTCTCTCCATCTTCTGTCTGGATCTCGAGATCTCAATTTTCTTCCCCTTTCTTTTCCGCCCACTTTCCTCCCCCTCGTCCTCCTCCTCCTTCTGCTATCAGCTCTTTTCTTGTCCTCTCTTTGTTTCTATCTTCAATGGGAACTTCCTCTAATTTCCCTCTCCTCCTCCTTTTCCTCCTCCTCCACACATCCTTTCTTTTCTTTTTTGAAGAGCAGTTAAGTAAAAGGTACGAATGCCAGCATCATTACACAACAAATGACATTGTAATATGGCTGCTCCAGACACTCATCACTCAACATTTAAGATGTTAAAATGCAACTTCAAACTGATAAAACAAGCAAATAGCAAAGCTGAAGTGGCTAAAATTGACACTATGGGATATCTGCACTAAACAGTAATATTTTCAGCCATGATTGGAACGAGCTGACAGCTTGTGCTTGAACACCTGAGGTGTTCAGGGAATTTGTTCCACAGGTGAGAAAGCAACTTCAGCATGTTTGGTTGCTACTCAAAGAGTTATAAAAATAATATAAAAATGGTGATACTGCATACAAATTAGGAGGATGGTACTTTAGAGCAATAGAAATAAATGCAAATAATAAGTTTTCAGCGCTTCTTTTTCACTTCCTCACCTTTCTCTCACTTCCTGTGCTCCACATTTGCCGCTTTTGCTCCCCATCTGTTCCGTCTGCGCCCTTCCAACTTCCCCTTGCCCTCCTTGTGCTTTCTATCTGCGCGCTTCCGTCCAACAACTGTGAGGAGATACAGAGTCTCAGTGGTAATCACAGGGGTTGGCGTCTGAGGTCAGCAATTTCTGCCTCAGCGCTAACTACGAAAAAATGTCACGTCTTAGCCAGAAAATGACCGAGACCAGGGAGAGGGCAGGTGGCACAAAAACCCTGACTGAAACGTCCCTTTTTTTGGGAGGAAGGTGTGACACCATCAGTATCTCTGCATTACGGTTCATCAGAGACAGTCTTCACTCTTCGGTCCTCTTCTTCCAACCCTTGCTTCTATTAAGGGTCATCAGTTCAGACCGTAAATCACCACTTCCCGTGATTAAGTGTCCAATTATGATCCCATTCTCCTCCCACGCCTGCTCTTACTCATTGCATGAAAGAAGCTTGCAAATCACACTGGACGGGGCTCAGTCTTTGCTTCTGATAGAGTTCAATGAGAGTTAAAAAAAGGAAAAAAAAAGAAAAATTTTGTCACGCGTGAAATTATGAATAAAATTTACCCAGAGGAGCAGAAATAGGTTCAAAGTCTGAGCAGTGAATGGTGAGAAAGACCCAGGTTACATCAAGATGTTCCTTCAGAAACCAGAAGATAACCAACCTTGAGGAGCATGCATTACTTTGTCAATATTTACTGTTACAATGTACATTATTGCGAACCCTCATAAATAAGCAATGTGTTTCCTACCTCTTTGTTCTTTATTTGATGTGCACCAAATTGAGTTATTGTTGCCAGAAACACAATTTCCCTGAGGGAACTTTTCACAGGGGTCAATTAATCCTCTTTATCGACTTCTCCCTATCTATATATCTATGTGGCAAGCTACGTAGCTAGTTGCTTAGCAAGCTACCTAACCAGCTATTTATCACTCTCTAGTAAAATCTATCTATCTATCTATCTATCTATCTATCTATCTATCTATCTATCTATCTATCTATCTATCTATCTATCTATCTATCTATCTATCTATCTATCTATCTATCTATCTATCTATCAAGTGAGCTAGCTGGCTAACTACTTTGATAGCCGGCTATCAAGCTCTTGCTAGCTACAGCTACAGCTTTAGCTAGCTACCTAGCAGTGCATAGCTTGCTAAAACAGATAGAGAGACAGGCATCTTTAATTAGTCTTTCCTCACTGATAGTTAGTCTTGGGAGCTAGCTGGCTAACTACTTTCATAGCCAGCTATCAAGCTCTGGTTAGCTAGCTATAGCTACAGCTACAGTTTTAGCTAGCTACCTAGCAGTGGATAGCTCGCTAAAACAGACAGACAGGCATCTTTAATTAGTCTTTCCTCACTGATGGTTAGTCTTGGAAGTTAGCTGGCTTCCTATATTCAAAGCCGGCTAATGAGCTCTTGCTAGCTAGCTACAGTATAACTATAGCTAGCTAGCTAGCAGATAGCTTGCTAAAAACAGACATGCTGTACAGGCAGTTTTATTTCCTTACTGTTTTTACATAATATTAGACAAAGTTTGTAAATCTGGGATTTCCTGCTTCACTCCATCAACTCGTCCACCTCACATTCAGGTGAAAAAAACTGTAGTGGGTGACATTTAAGGATGAATGAATATGTGAGCATACAGTAAATCAGAGTCCAGGTAGTATTTTACCAAAGTAAACCAGACTAACCTGCTAAGAGAGTGGGGTTAGCTATGGGTGCAGAGTTTCCAGTATTTAATTTCAGAGGGTCAGTCTTGCTTCTCGGTCATGTTCAGGTGAGATTCAAGTCCATTACAGGTGTAAAAAAGAAAAAAAAACTCATCAGATCAAAGTGTTTCTTTCCATTACAGCAAGGTAAATCCAGTTGGCAGCAGGTGCACGAGCTCTGCGACCCCCCCCACCTCCGTACTCGTGACTTCCATTTTTAAACTCAGACGTAGCCGCAATTTAAGCAGCCTTTTATCGCTGACCTGGAGCCACACGCGTCACACATGCTCTGTGAACAAAAGCTGCTGAGGAGAGGCGAGAGTGGTGATGGGGTGGAGTATTGTTACACAGACGCTGTTTAAACCCCGGGAGGTGTCCTTCAGAGGATGTAAGCCGTCTTCTAAGCTGTTCGGAGGTGACCAGAGGGGTGAACGCAGAGCCTGTGCGACCCATAGATATATATTTATATAGACTGTGTGGCGGCGTGTGTGCATGTCCATGCGGCCCACCACCTGGAGAGCGTTCCTCCGCCCCTCCGCACAATGGAAACTGCGGCCTGCGTAACCCTGGAAAGGATTAACCGGTGGAGGAAAATCCTGAGTGAAGGTTCGCCTCAAACTTCCCGAGGATCACCTGCCTCCATCCCTCCTGTCCAACAGACCGGTTACATGTCTACCTTCACCTTTCGGGCCGTAGAAACCATTGAGAGATTTTCCATCCGTCCTCCAGTGTTTGAGTTATTTCCATCAGACACTACACCAGGGTGCAGGCTAATTACATGCGCGCTACAGCACCCTCAACTCGCGTGTGTCCCTTGTGCTTATCTTCCAGTCGTGTAATTAAAACTGGAATATGCAGGTCTTGATTTGATTATACTCGCAGGGAAGAAAATGACATTTGGTGGAGTGTCTGCCTGCCTCATTGTCTGTCTGGTCACTCGCGGAGCGGAATAAAGTTCATGTAAAATTTCAACAGCGTCGGCTAATCAGGAAACCCTGTTTTCCTGACAGTTAATTACTCATCTAATTGCGCTGGTGGAAGAAGTGCTCGCATCCCCTTTTATTGCGAGTAAACGTAAGGACCGTGCAACAATTTAAAATTGCTCCACAGCTGGATCCTTGCTTCATCTTGTTATCAGCTGAATACATGTATTGAAAAATGGTAAAACAGTTTTATTTCATCCTTTGTCCTTTCATCTTTTTCAATATACTGATCGCAGCATGACGACCTTTGTCTGTCACCCCAGACAAAGTTCACATTCCCTGTAATTGCTGGGGGCGGGGATCACCTCGGGTTCTTAACAGAGGATGCATTTCTGTTTGTATCTCATCTGAATGAAACCCCAAGTTAAGCTCTAATGGATTATGTTAATTAATATGCTGTCAGCTCTGGGAACATGGGAAATAAACTATGTGCTTCATCCCGTAAGCTGTTTATACACCGCAGCACAGTTAACATCATCAGCCTCGCTGGATAAGGACTACGCTGGTTCCCACCATGCTGGGCCGCAGATAAAACCGCGTCTCTGCTCTCACCACTTTCCTTGGATCTCACAGAGCTCACCTTTGTTCTCGTCCTTCGTTGGAATCTGTTTCCTTTACCTGCAGGCTGCCCCCCCCTCCACCCACCAACCCACCAACCCACCCCCACCCCTTCACAACGCCACCGGATGCTGAAGTGCGCTCTGCCTCGTCCTTCAAAGCTATCATGGGCTCTCACAATAGCCCACGGCGCTCTTTTGATCAGCCCAAAAAGCTTGATCTGAACACCTCGGGCAAGCTGCTTTAACCACAGCAGGGGGGGGCGTGGGATGGGGAGGGGGGGGGGCGTGTGGAGGTAAGCTGCAAGCGTGTGCTGCTAACAACAGGGCTGCCTACGACGATGCTGCAGACTGAGCTGAGAAGGTGATTGTGCTTATGTTGACTGTGACTCCAGTCGAATGCATGAATGAGACACTCGTGCTGTACAAGTTCTACATATTATATGGTAAATTACATGCATTATATTGTCACAAACTGCAGCAGAGTAGAAATATATATATGCAGTATGTCCATGTATCGTACAGTATGTATATGCATACTGTATATAGTATCTGATCCCTCTCTTGCACCGCACATAGGCTTTACTCTGATTGGCCGTCCTGCCTGCCACTCACATTAATGATCATCTACCTTTACCGTCCTTTGCAAAACTACAGAGCTCAGCAACTTTTACACATCCAGAGCAAAAATCAGTATTCACATACAGAAGGAGGATCAAGGAGCAAAGACACAGGCATTTCACCAGATACTGGATACTGAAACATAACCAGGTATGCGTAAATTATTTTCGAGGCGTGGGCTGGTATGGTCACCACACTAATATCGTATGATGGTGTTTTTGGACCTGCTCCACATCTCGTCTTTATTCAACAAAGTGTTTTTCTTTGTCGATGTCCCCTTTAAAATTCAGCGACGGGTATCGGTGGAGAGGGCTGGGTCCCTCTGTCTCCTCTGCCTCGACAGAGAGTATGTGATAAACAGAGGCAGCCAGCGACGGGCTGAGTAAATACAATGTGCCAAGCAGGCTGAGACGCTGGGGGAAGGAGAGGTGGAGGGAGGTAGAGAGAAAGAGAGAGAGAGAGAGAGAGAGAGAGAGAGAGGTGGAGACTGGAGGAGGGAGGCAGAGGGGAGAGAAGGTGGCGGTTGCAGAGAGATGAGGAGAGGATAGAGAAGATCAGAGTGATGGAGGGGGGCGGGGGGGGGGGGGGGGGGGGGGGTGATGGAGAGAGAGGCTGAGGGTAAAGCAAGCCCAGAGGGGCAACCTGTAGAGGGGCGAAGAAAGAGAAAAAAGCAAGAGGAGGAAAAAAAGACAAATATGCAGAATGCAGCAGAGCTGCACAAAGAGAGTAAGAGGAAGAGAGAGAGAGAGAGAGAGAGAGAGAGAGAGAGAGGTTGTGAAGGTGTGCGCTGTGTGCTGAGGAGGAGCGTCGTCTCACCATCTGCAGGGAATACTGTGAACCTTCAATTCATCTTCTGCCAGCTGGATGGAGAGCAGGAGTATGACACACACACGCACACACACCAAAAAAATAGAAAAAATAAATAAAAATAAGAGTGCCCACATGCTTGTTTTCTGACAAATCCTGACAACAAAGCTTGTAAAAAAAACAAAAAACAACAGACAAAACAAACAGCTGAATTAGAGGCTGACAGCAGAAACGAGGATGAAATTACAAACAGGGATTATTGAAGAGGAAGATGCCACTTCTGCTGTACAGACGTACGGGTCATAGCACAGATCCTGGAAACCTAATAAAGCAAGAGAGTCGCTATAAAGTGACCTAAATAATACATATCCCGTAGCCAGACGCATCGGTTTGTGTTGCTCCTGGGATCAACACAAACCGCTCACTTATGGATACAGTTGTGACGCTTTATGGATGACATAAGATTTGCTTTGATTGTGATTAGTAGCCTGATGTTGCATCACTAATGCGATGATGCTGAGCGGATGAGCAGCAGCTCCACTGACGCCACCTGAACCAACACAAAGCTCATTCAACATTCAGACAAAGGGTTAGGGTTGGAAACTAAAACAAAGACTTGGAACAATGACAAAAACTGGATAATGCACCACTGGTGTTACCCCCTGTATGCATTGACCCCAGTGCCTGTGTGTTTATGTGTTTATATGAATCACTGCTGAATGTTTACATTGGTTAAGTCTGAGTTAATCTGAGCACTGTAAGCAGAGCTCCCTTTGACTATGATAGGGGAAAACAGAGAATGAGGCCTCATCCAGACATGACCCATCGTAGACATGCAGCTAATGACAGAATAGCTTCATATAGCATGCTAGGCAAAAGTTTTACTTGCTTATGTGAAGTCTTATTTAGTGTGTAACCTATGGATAGAGTCTGGCAGGGTGACATCATAACAGGTGCATAGCAAATCACTATCATGATTGCACAAAAAACATTAGTAACAGTTAACAGTAGAAAACAGTAAAAAGAAATGACACCAACATCTGTAAGTTTCCCTTTGACCCTCAGAGCTCACATATAACTGCCCTGCTTTTTAATCATAAACCAGAGGTGTTGGAAGAAGAGCCCTCTGAAGTATGTACGAGCGAGAAAAGTGCCCCAGCAAAAAAAAAAAAAAAAGCAGCAGCAGCAGAGGCTGAAGTTACTGTAATTACTGAGATAAGCATTTCTGATAGATCTCCTCGGCCTCTGTGGAGCAGCTGCCTCTGCCCGTCCTGTAAGCATCAACACCGAGCTCATTACTAATTCCTATCACTAATCCATCACTAGACCTCCTCCTTCAAGGGCCTGTCGACGCTTCAGCCAGAACCTCGTCCTCATAACGAACGTGCAACCCGACGGCCAGCCAGCACCGAGGAGATATGAGGACTGCTTATGCAGTGACCTTGTTTTAAGCTGGGGGTCGACGTCTCCTTGAGGCTCCTCACACAAAGGTAAGAGCTTGGTAATCACATACAGTCCCATCAAAGGGAGACCCAGAAGGTCTCCTACTGCATGTCTCCCTGAAGACAACAGCTCGACAACCGGAGAGGATGGACCGAGAGGTGAGAAACGTAATCAGACTGGTAGAAGCATGGCACGGGTTCAAGAGTGGCTCCCTCTAGTGGAGGGAGTATTTCGTCTCATTTTGAAGACATATAAGATAGATACGACTTAATTGTTTTTGATTATACACTGGCAAAATTTTCATTTAAAATACATTATATGCACATTATACATTGCATGCAATGCATACGTTATATGCATTTACATTTAAGATTTTAAGTATATTTTTTGCAGATCTATGTATTGTAGACGGTAATAAAGGTAGTCCAGCCAAATGCAGGTAATGCGTTCCAGTCACTGAAATGGAAACCGAAATGTGTGCATGACCTATTTCTGTACTTGTTTTGTACTAGTATGGAAACCTAAGCAATGTCTGCAGCTCTCACTCAAATTCTCTATAAATGGATGGTAGGATAAAGCAGAACGGGTCTTTCCCAAAGAGCTGAACTTGAATCTTGCATACCGTGTGTATACCTCGGACTACGAAAGGGCAACAGTCTCTGAGCAAGCGCGGTCTGAAATGCTCTTTCCAAATCACTTGGTCCACATTTAACACAGTTACTTGCGGTAAATTCGACGATTAGTTTGCGCTGCTGGACTCTGGACAACATGACCTACCTTCCACGCACGTTCCATGGCCTGGGTCTGCAACCCGGGCCTGTGAGAAACCAGTTTGACTCTGGATGTATTTTTAAATGGGTGAAATGGTCAGGTGGAAAATTTGTCATTAAACGCACATAAATAAATGAACTGAATCACATTCTCCACTCTTGCGCTGCTGCTTTCCCCCTGGGTGTCTCCGGGGGTGTCGTGCATTAGAGTCTGCTGAGCAGCTCAGACGTATCACAACAGTTAAAACTTCACATCATAATGTGAACGTACAATGTTATATATATATATATATATTTTGTTTTTTTTAAGCTGTTTTCCAACCAATGATGGTCAAAGCCTAGCCAAGCTATTCTGGTCCAGTCTATTAAAACAATAGACACATTTCCAGAGATGTGTTGTGTCAGCGCTCCGGGAACTTGGCTTGCATGCATCAAAATGTGTGTATGTGTGTGTGTGTTTGTGCATGTGCGTGTGTGTGTGTGTAATTTCTACCATTGCCAAACACAACCATCCACATCTTGAACAGGCTTGTAACTAATTTTCTGGTCAGTGGACAATGAGCATTCTGGACACCATTCCTCGCCATTCTTCTTTCTCCCATGGAAAAAAAAAGGAAAAGGAAAGAAAGGAAAAAAAAGAAAAGCTGTCCCCAAAATGACTGCGTGGTCGGAGCGAAATCTCGGAGACTGCCTAGTGGAGCGGTGAAGGTTAAATAACAATCCAACCAGCGTTTCACAGAGTCACGGAGGGGGCCGCAGATGCTCACAGGGTGGAATCCGCAGCATCCCTCCATCCGTTTACGCACACAGTAATGCATACGGGCGACGCAATGCATGCTCACAGCGCTGTGTAAACACGCTCACACCCTCACACATATTGTCTGCATTCACATCGAGCTCGGCACAACGACCGCGTGGACTGAATGTGTGCCGTCACATGTCGCACGAGAGAGGAGAGAACAGAGATCTCACACTGCAGCTGTTTACCCAGGGTTACAATGGCACCACAGACAGAGATCTCTGTAATGAAACGTACACGCCATAGGTGTTTCTAGACCATTTTGGGGGGTGATGAAGCACATAAATTGAATCCCAGCACCCCTATAATTTGGGAGATTAAGTTTTTTACATGCTAGAAGAGTGTCAAAACCACACAGTACTTGGTTGAAATGTAATATTTTAAGTGTTATGCTTTTCTCTCACAAATGTGGGAATGAAATTGTGTTAAAATGTGAAAAAGTTAAATCTATCCTGCCTGGCCGGCAGCTCTCTCCCCTAGACCTCTGATCCTAGAATCACGGATGCTGCACGCTGCATTCAGCCCGGTTTTAGAGAAAAGCACGAAATGCTTTGTGTGTGACGTTACCATCGCCGCTCCATTTACCGGCCACCAAAGTACAGTAGGATTTGATTCATGCTGCGCCCGCTGCTCTCCAAAGGGGGAGAGATGGAGCCAATTCAGAGAGCGCTGACGTCTGTGAACGCATCATGAAGAGCTTTTACGGTCCTGAGGCGGAGGAGAGAGCCACCAGACGCTCTCTTCTGTTTCCCTGCTATTGTTCGGGAAGAAGAGATTTATTCTCTACAGCACCTGAGATTTAATTGTTTTTTTTTTTTTAGAGCTCCAAGACAGAGAAGAAACATCACTCCGTCTGACTGTTGCCAAAACATCCCAGATTGAAGCCAGTTTTCTTTCTCCTCTTTCCTCATAAGTGCTTAGCAACGGCGAGAGGAAAGATCAGCATCTCCCTGTGGAGCTCTGAGCCCCGCTTCAAATTCAGTGCAACTCCCCAAAGCACGCTGATGTTTCACCTGTGCTGAATGCGTTTCTTCCCTTTAAATCCATCTTTGATAAAAAAAAAATTGCCTCGTTTCCTCCACCTCTGGCCACACCTGGAAAAATCACCAAAGCTAATTTCACTGATTTCACTGAATGTGTAATCATGGCTCCATGGATGGGGCGACCAGCAGCCAAAAAACATCATTGTGTATGAAAACATTATAGATGCACCCACAGAGACACAGTGACCCCCGACCTTTGCTGGAAATGAGGAGTCTAAGAGGAGGACAAAAGGACAGAACGGGTGACACTGCTCTTCTTCTCCCCTCTCTCCATTCATTCATTATCTTACCTGCTTTGTACTTCATAGTATCACATGGGTCTGCTGGACCTTGGACAGGTCTCCAGTCCACACACACATACACACACACACACAGACCATTCACTCTTAGACCTTAAGGGCAATTTAGAGTGTCCAATCGATCTAAACATGCATGTTTTTGGATTATTAAAGAAAAAATCCAGTCAGACATTAGGAAAACATGGAAGCTAGACACATCAAAACAAGGTTGTGTGTGACCTCCACATGGCTGCTAATTGTGTTTATGTGACAGAAACATCAGTCTGAGCTAAGTTGTTCAAGGGCAGTTTACCAAAGAAATGAGTGAGTTGATTGGCTTGATTGAAGAAAACACAGAAAAGTGATAGAAAGTCCAACTGAACTCTCTCTCCTCCTTCGTCTTCTTATCATTCCAACACATATGACATCAGAAATACCACGAGTCGTGCTGTTTTACTGCATCACAGCAGAGAATAGTCTTTAATAAAAACCAACCACGTTCGATTTACACTTTCTCCATTGGGACACCACTGGTCAAATAAAGCAGTAATGTGAAGAACAAAGGTTACATTCGACACCTCCTCTTCCTCCCCACGCTGCTGTTTTATTGGCCAGCTCAGCACACTTCATCAAACCACAGACACAACCTGTATGTGACAGCGCAGCAGAGGGAGGGTTCCCCGGTCCGTGCTGTGTTGTTGTTTACCACTAGGTGGATATTTGCGAGGGTCACCTCTGTGTAAAGAAATAACGACTTAATTAAAACCCACAGGCCTCGTTTGTTTGCCTCCCCTCGTTGACGGCGAACCGTGTTTACCACTTCGTCAGCCGACCCTTTGATTCAAGTTTTTTCTTTTTCCCGAAACCCTTCAATCGCTCCTGGTTTGAACACAGACTACTCTTGGGTGAGACATACATATGCATGAGCTTCTGTTTTACACACACTTGATGCTCCGCAGCCCCTTTCCTCGCACTCTAACAAGCAGCTTTTCTTCAAGTGTTTAGTCATCGTTAAAACATTCATTTGCAACATAACGCTGCATTAAATCCTGCTAAGACACATTAGTTAAACAATCTTTAGACACAGAGTTTTCCACCACAGCCGACCGACCTTTGAAGACCCATGTTTATGTGATATACCACAGCGGAAACATTCGCCATCTGTTTAAGGATAAAATGGTGCTTTCCCTTCCTTTCTGCTCAGAATATTTACCAGACAGACTCATCAGACACATGGCTGCAGCTATCTGAAACTGATCTAAGACATGTGGATATGAAGAATATTATACGGCCTATTTCTGAAAGGAAGAAGCAAGAATTTATCAACATTTATCAACTGTATCAATAAGGGACAGTCTGGAAATTATAAGGTTTTTTTGGTCTTTTTGTTGAAAGAGTGTTGGGCAGAGAATTTACAGAAAATTAACTTAAATACAGTACAATATGTTGTATTTCAGCATTTCATTCATAATTTCATTCTTTTTAAATGGGATAATGATGGTTAGGGTGAAAGCCACATCTTTTGAAAGAACTCTACACACAATACATTGAATCTAGCCTTCTATTTAGTATCTCTGTATTTCTACATTTATTGTAATTTGCATAAATTTGGAAATGTTAACTTCCATTTCTAATGGTGCCAGTGTGCATAACATTCTTCTTTAAAATGTCTTCCTCCGGCACAGGATTACAACGGGATTGATGCAGATTTCTTTGTCCAAACAAAAAGACCCAAGGAAAAGATTAAAAACATGGATGAGGGTCAAAGATTTGACTCACCTCCTGACCCTTGTAATTTCCACACAGTCCCTTAGAGATCTGAGTTTTACCTGTGGTGTTTAACCCTAATCGCTATTCAAAGAAGGTATTTTCGATAATCACTGCATCCCCACAGATGTTCAGATACGTTACACTCTGTGGGAGATGATCTGTCATAGCCATAATAGTGATAACGGTAATAATATAATAACAACAAGTAGGAAATAGGAATGCCGAAGGCCTTGTGGGCCACACCGGAGATTGCAAGTCGTCTCCATCTAAAACGTAATGGCACAATAATGCTGACACATTAGCTGAAAACCAGCGCTCCGTCCCTGGGGAGGGGGGGCGCGTTAATCGCCTCTTGACCCAGAGCAGCAAAGCAGCTACAAAAACACTGTAGGCACTGTGACCATGATGCACTTTCACTACAAAACTGAGCAGAGTAATAAAAAAAAAACACATTCCCCATCAGCTCATTTTCTTTGAGACGAGCGAGAGGATTCCAGATTAGTTCATGTGCAGTTTTACAAGAGAGTCTCAGAGTTTCAGTGTGAGGTAAGAGGTGCCGTGTGATTGGGTCCATCCATATGCAGCCTCGACGGAGGGGTGGGGGGGTGGTGGGGGGTCATTCGTCCTTTATCCAGCCCGGAGATGAGAAAAAACACATTTACATATCTTAGAGAGAGTTCTGGGATGTGCACAGAGCCATCTATGCTCCTAAACACAGCCTTGTTTTCCTGCAAGGCTCTGGAGTCCATTAGATGGCCGTAATGTCCCCACACGGACAGTGAACCTGTATACATGTGTGTGTGTGTGTCACACGGGGACCTCGGTGGTCTACACTTTACAGTTTTGCAGATTACTGATTGAAAGTTGGTGGAGTTAAAGGTCCCCGCTCTGGGGCTCTGGTCTGGCCTCCTGGTTGCGGCTGCGGCCCAGTCTGGGGAAGCGGGAGGAGGTTTTGGAGCGTGGCGTCTTGTTTCCACCGTCGTTGCCCTGAGGTGTGTCTCTGGAAGAGAGAGAGAGAGAGAGAGAAAAGAGAGAGGTGTAGAGTTTAGTAGAGAATCTGGTATTTGAACAAAGCATAGATAGATAAATAGATGATAGATAGGTAGATAGGGAGATAGGTACATAGTATACTCATAGTAAACTCATAGTATAGTATAGCATTCATAAGCCCAATTACAAGAAAAAATGATTGACATTGACTTTTTTTATCGTTTCAGATACTTTCTGCATACTTCCTGGATGTTCAAATGAATAATAAGTGATAAATAAATGTTCACTGGAACAGAAATCCTGCTGGGATGCTGCTGGATGCTTCTGTCTGCACTAACATTTGTTTTTGTTTCATTCATTTATGCGAGACAAGAGATGCTAGTTCCCAGTCGGAAACAAGGAGCTGTTGATATCGGCTGATAAATAACTGAAAACATTCATTCATTATACTTTCTTACGCTTCTACTTGTACTGTACTGCAATTTTTGGTTTCAGCTCAGTAATTGTTTCTACAGTTGTCACTCGTATTTCTTGGATCTAATTACAGTTGTTAAGCTGCATGGACAGTAGAAATGACAATGTAAACATATAGAATTAATTTTCCAGTTTCACCACTCTCTCTCTCTCTCTCTCTCTCTCTCTCTCTCTCTCTCTCTCTCTCTCTCTCTCTCTCTCTCTCTCTCTCTCTCTCTCTCTCTTCAGTATCAACATCTCGGAGCCTAATTATTCCTGCTCTCGCCATCGGAAGCCATTATTTGTGACACAAGGATTTGAATTACAGTAATTTCTGATCCTATCACGATGTTTAGGCTTCTCATTACTCAGGAGGAAATAATCCCGGGCACTCGATGACATCATTGCCCCGGTTGCCCCGGCGACCGTCTCCACAACACGTGAACCTCTGATCCCCGGTCTTATCTGCTAGCGATGAGGATGAATGAGAGCCACTTCTCAAAGCGAAGGAATGAAAAGCAGAGAGAGAGAGAGAGAGAGAGAGAGAGAGAGAGAGAGAGAGAGAGAGAAAATGCCTGTGGTAAAACGCCTTGAATTCCTGAATTCCTCTTAAGTGTTTTCATCCCCCAACGCGCTGACCCCCCTCACCTACCGCTCGCAATTCCTGCAACCAGGGCAGCGGGTTCAAGTGCCCCTTGGACGAAAAGAGATTTTCTGTAAATATTCAAAACGGTGAAGAAGAAGAAGAAGAAGAAGCAGCGGCGAGCTATTTCCTGTCGGGGTCCAGCTGACCTCTTTAACGACATGCCCCCACCACTACACACAGCTGCTGTTATCAAGGTTATCTGGGACATCGATATCGCGGGTTCGATTCCCACTCGGACAAAACAGGCTAAAAATAAAGACACTCGTGCCGATGAATTGAGAACGGCACAGAAAGGCTGCATGCTTGAATGCGAGGCAGCTAGCGTGGAGAAAGCAGCTGAGACTCAAACTGAGGTATGTGAAATGTATAGATGCAAAGAGTCCCTTTCCAGCTGATCTGAGAACAGTCATTCCTGCTCCTCTGGCACAAAATGTTCATTGAACGTTCATTCGTTGTTCACGAACAAAATGTTCGCTTAGCAGTGACCTCGAGTGCCACTTTGTTTCCCGCCTCGGCTCCATCACACGAGTTCAATCTGACCACGTTTGTGCCAAAATGTTGCCACGACGGGGGTTCAGAAAAGCAAAAACCACGATGAAATCAGGGGCGACGTGCAGAGTTGAAACTCCGAGCCGTCTCATTTATTCATGTCAAACTGGGCAAAAGTAGCTAAATGTGCTAAATTAATTAGGCTTATGGATCTTTTTAATTTATTTTTTTGTCACCCCTGTGACTCTCAGCGTGTGCCCGTCCTCCATTTGGATATGATATTGACTTGAACAGGATAATAGCTTTCTCAGGCACCGTTGGAACGTTCATAATTTGACTGCAAAGTGGTATAATTAGAGCAAACGAGTATGGAATTACAGGTACGTGTCACTGATTGTCAGTCGGATTAAAAAAAAAAGAAGAAAGAAAGTCAAAAGTGTGTGCAGTGAGTGGTGGCCTGGGTAATTGACTGTTCCTTCTCTTATTTCCATATGTGCAGATAGACAAAGGTATCAAAAAAAGATAAAAACAATGACCCAATTCTCAATATCCTTCAAAGTCAAGTCAAAGACTGGGACTAAGATTTGCTCTGAGAGTACAACTAAGTATCTGTCTTAATTTCTACATGCCACTATAATAATGCATTACTTTTTGCTGTAGCACAGTAATGCAACGCATTATGAGTAAAATTAAGCAATATTAAACCCATTACAGCCGCATTTAAATGCATCATTTAACCTAAAATGATCTATGCAGCAACACCGTGAGACATTGAGAGCCTCAAATACCTTAAGCTAACGCTAAGCTAACGCTAAATCAAGTGACAGAGACTGTTGAGCAAAGCAAGGGCAAAACAAAGCAACTAAAACGACATTTCTCTTGGTCTATTGTCCTGTTTGAACTATGACAGAGTGGAGAGAGCGTGTCATAGAAGACACAAGATCTTTTTTTTTAGCTTTGCATTTTGGTAACTCAGATGTAAAGCTAGAGCAAGATAGAGAAAGTAATATTATAATGTAACTCATTTCAAAGACAGTTACTAGTAATATGAAACGTTTTAGATATTTGGAAGAAGAACTGCACTGAACAGCAGCTTCCCTTCCTAATGTGATCGGCTGTGGCTGTTACATAATGAGGCCAGGCGTAATGTTTCCATACATACGTGCAGGTTTATCTCTGCGTCCCCTCCCCGCTCCAGTTAATGAGCAGACTAATCAGGCTTTCATCCCTCACTGAAGATGTTTGACCAACGCAGGTTTGATGGCAGCAAATGAGCACACACTCATGGAGCTCAGATTAGAGAGTATAATCATGTTACACCACTCGACATCATGACAACACTGGCAGGACTCAGAGCGACATGGCCTGGAAACTACTGCACACACACACACACACACACACACGCACACGCACACACACACACACACACACCAGACGGGCGTATTCTGCTAAACTGATCGGTGTTGATCCAACGTCGGCTGTGATTCCATCGGGTCCCAGTGTCAGCACAGATCACAGCTGAGCCACATGTGCAGCTGAACGTCTTTTACTATCAGCTCTCTGTCAGACGTCGCTCTGAAGTTTCATCACACGCAGACATGTTCTCTGAGCTGCGTGCAGCACCCGCGACATCCACTGTGCAAACCTGTCAACGTGATGCCCCCCTCGCCCCCTCCCCTGGCTGTTCCAACCGTTGCGCCATCTTGACTTTAACGCTTTTCGGGTCTCACGGTTGAAACATTTAGACCCACGACATCGGCTTTTCAAGGCCAGCGTGAAATCAACCAGCACAGTGAGATGAAATCCAGTGATTCACATTGTTGTGTTCTGTCCACGCATCTTTGCTACATATATTCCTTAATTCCCCAACAGTGAACAATTTAAAGGACTCAAAAACATATATTGACCTAAATTAACAATGTGGATGAAAAAGAGTCATGTCTTTAAGTCTTGTTTTCATCCCAGTTGTGCACAGACTATTACACAACCAAAGTTGTGGTGACCAAAGTCATAGATCTACGACTTAATTATGGATGAGTTTGTCAGCTGTTGCTTCCATTTTTCCATGCCAGTATCTCCAGGATATTCTCACAACTGAACAGGAAGTTACTGTACGTCTTCATCATTGGGGGCGACAAACCTCTAACCCTAACCCTAACCCGTTTTACAACGCACATGCAATAAGCACAAAACAGACAGCTTGTAAACCCATACAACATGCTCAAACACTCAAATAATTAAATAACTAAAATAAAACTAAAATAAAAGATAACACCAAGTTAACTGAGACTACCAACAGACTGGACTTGAGAATCAAAACTATGTAGCAATGATGAGGTAAGCTAACACTAAGACATTGGCTAAGGCTCATGTAATGTTCATGAAGCCTGCAATAAACTACTTCACACTGGTTTATCTGGTGAAAGCAGCTTAATAGTAATGCAAAAGCAATGCAATTCATTACACTTACACAAAGTGATTTTGTAATTATTAACTGCTGCTTTTCCCATAATAACAATCAGGAATATGGTCCCAAACTTGTGCTACAGTGTGACGTATATCTGGATGCAGACATGTTGAACTCTGTGCAACAGTATTTCAGTGAAAGCAGAACTGAGGAGAGCGACGTGATGAAGACTCCGCTGGCTTGACACTGCAATATTTCATGCCACTCAAAGACGTGCAATAGAAATGTTTCAGCTCGGAGATATGAGTAAGACTGATAGGATTATTAAGCCGCTCGGGGGCAGACTAATTAATGAGCCGTCTGTGCTCCGGAGGCCTCTGAGTTGTCCTTCCACTGGTCTCATGCCTTTTGACTGTAACACTGTTTTATTTTAACGATTTTACTGATACCTGCTTGGTACCTGTTTGGCACCCCCTTAAAAAAGAGACGCTTGTTTTATTTTTTCCCAAAAACTCAATTTCCTATTCTGTTAATCGAATAATTCCCTGCAAAGTTTCACCCCGCTACAACCTCAGGTGTGTAATGAGCCAGAATTATTGAAAAAAGTTGTGTGGGTGTAGAAGGCGTGAAACTCCTGTTTCCTCTGCTGTCTATTTCTGTTACCCATCGGTCAAATTGAGTAACTCCCTTGCGTTGGATGTTAAAAAAAAGAACATCAGAAACCTGGAGCTATAATGGAGCCGACACTGATCCAGATAGGAGAAAAATTCACAGTTTTACACCAAGTTCAGAAGAACTAAAAGCAATTAGAACACGTTTAGACTCGAGGATAACTCATTCACTGCATGGTTCTGCTGTTGCCCTGCACCAGTGCTGCTACATGAACCAGCACTGAAACTCATAATTCCTGTCACAGCCACAGTAAGTGAAGTGTCGACTATGTGTGTGCACTATATTTATGCATTAATTCACAAATTGCAATAATTTGCAAAATTATAGCATTAGCCGAAGCACTAAAGTTCTTAGACTGGGGGCATCTAGTCCCTGCAGGGGAAAATAAAAAACATCTACTTGTTGCAAAGTGCATGAACAAAATGCATATCCGGATAATGTTTGATTTGTCATGTTGATATTCACAAATAAAGGAAAGATTCTTCGCTTTCACATCAGAGCTATCTGAATCACTGGAGACGGACCAGAGTTCATTTTCTCAGATCATCTGCTTTTTGTGTTTGGTGCAGTTCACTTACAGTGAGAACGCAAATCGACTATCCAACACAAACAAACAGAGAAAATAGTGAGGAAGCAGCGTAGACGAAGTGACGTAGATGAAGTGACAGTTTACGTGATGTAGATGAAGTAGCATAGACAAAGTGATGGAGACAAAGCGACGTAGACAAAGTGACAGACAAAACAACATAGAGTAAGTGATATAGACAAAGTGACATAGATAAAGTAACTTAGACTAAGTGATGTAGACGAAGTGATGTAGATAAGTGACAGATGTGGCACACGAAGTGACATAGCATAGATAAAGTAACATAGACAATGTGACGTAGATAAAGTAACATAGACTAAGTGATGTGGACAAAGTGACGTAGACGTAGTGATGTAGATGAAGTGACAGATGAAGTGAAAGATGTAGAATGCAGTGGGTTTTGGGTGACAAAATGATGAAGCCAACAGTGTGAATCCGAGGAGGCAGGTTAACAGAGTTCAACAATGAAAATGTTGGAAAAAGACTTGAAACCCAAACACTGCATATATGTCGCTCCATTGTTTATTGTTTTGGGATGGATTTACGTATCAACCTGACCAATTGATCAGCCGGGTTTTCTTCTTCCTGGTCAACACTCATTTCAGGAAATAGCACTCCCAAAATAGGCTGTCGTATCGCCTACTATAGGTGGTTTGGTCAGTTTTCTAAAATGCAGTATGAAAGTGAAACAACATTGACCAAAACTTCACACCTAAATGAAGGTGTGAAACTTTTCAGCGTCCACCTGGACTTTGCCGTTTCTGTAAACGTCCTGAACTTCAGTGTTTTCTGAATGGAAGTGGACGCGCCGGGCCAGACGATGCAGAATATAAAGCAGGTTACGCTGAGTATGCATGAAGACACGCTTACCACATTAACACACTGGAGACGGCAGGTCGTGCCACACTCTAATGCAGCTCATGAGTTAAGTGATCGTCTCTTGTGAGCTCATGAATCATGCAGGGCAGGTAGAAACAGAGAGAGGAAGAAGAAAAAGAAGAAGAAGAAAATGGAGATGAAGAAGAATCGTCTTACAGGTAAAACGGTATACGGCATATGGTCGAAAAGGAAAAAGGAACAGCAGTCTTCCTCTGTTTCACTTCCATTTCCTCCCGATGTTTCCCAGGAATGAAATCTCCGAAATCGCATGCTGTTGCGCAAACGTTGCCGTGGTAACCAACGATCTCGGATAATTATGTAGATCTCTTGTGAGACAGTTCACACAACGTGAAGGTTGGATTTAGAAGTTTATCCTTTGCATTCATCATAAAAACCACACGTTGCCGCAGATAGTCGTCCGTCCTAAAATCTGCTACATGTCAGAATTGTTTGTTGTTGTTGTTGTTGTTGTTGCCGGAGACCGATGACTCAGATGTCTCTCTGCACAGGAAATGACATTCCAGTCAGACGGTGCGACGGGTCACGCTCGCTGACTGATCGCAGCGAGTGGAAACTGATGCGAATATCGACAGGAAATGACTGGAACGTCTCGTTTTCAGACGCGGCCTGGTAAGAAGGTGGGCAGCCGTGGCATCACGCACTCTCACACTTGCTCCTCTAAGTCTGTGTGTGTGTGTGTGCGTGCGCGTGTGTGTGTGTGTGTGTGTGTGTGTGTGTGTGTGTGTGCATGACTGAGAGGGAACGTATACGCCGTATGTGTGAAAATGCGTATGAGTGAAAAATGCAGAGAGAGAGAGAGAAAAAGAGAGAGAGAGGGAAGTTTGTTTACAAGGGATTTGGCATTTTTAGTGACATTAATCCTCCGTGTTTGTATCCAGTAACAACCGCTACCACAACAGGCCTGACAGCAGTTTCTTTCCCACACTCTCGTAGATTAAACGCACAGAAACTACTGCCAACTATGAGCAGTTTTCTTTCTTTATTTTCCCTCCCTTTCACATGCTACCCGAGCACACAAAGGGATTTCTGCCTGGCTAAAAGGCAGCTCTGCAACTCTTTCAAGAGGCAAATAATGAGGACTCGACTTTGCTCCGGCCATAAACATCCACCTGACGCCCCGAACACTTCAAAAACAAATCGACAGAGATGTGCTATCCTATCCTGATTCCCTCTATGTGTACCACCGTCCCAGAGCCTGGATTCCTGCACTCAGATCTCTGGAACGCTGCATCAATCTTTCACAGACAGGAGCTCTGCACCTGTGCTGGCATCATTTACCCTGAATCTCTTTCAGCCACACACACACACACACACACACGCACACACGCAGGCAGCCGTATCGAGCCGGGCCGTATGCGTCCACTTACAGACAGAAAGGCAGCAGAGACAGCAGGGTCTCTTTGGAGGGGCGGGCGGAGAACTCCGGCAGTGTCTGGATCAGTTTGTTCATCACCATGCGGAGGTAGCCCTGCAGCTGCTTCCTCCTCTCCTCCACAAACTTGGCGTCCTGCAAACAAAGGGAGAGAGAGAGACAGAGAGAGAGAGAGAGACAGGGAGGGAGGGAGAGAGAGAAGGGAATATAGCAGAGAAGAACAAGTTAGAGCCAGATAAGACGTTTTTTTACATGAAGATAACGCTCGAATGCAAAGATGAAAGAGTCAGTTTAACACATTTTAATAATGGATCACAGGGCTTTGTGACATTTTGTAATAAGAGTGCCTCTGTATGTACTGATAAACCCCAAAAAGATGGGGAGCCTTTAAGTCTATTCAGTCTAATCGACCCTTAACTTAAAGCTGCTCTAATATGGATCTAATATGAAGTCAGCGGGAATGTTTTTTGGAAACACAAGGTCTTCATTCTCAAACTTGGAAGAAAACAAAAGCAGGTTTCACTCAATTGATGGTTCTATAAGGATAAAATGGTGTTTCATGCATTAGCAATAACAGCTGTCCATGGAAAAGAAGCTCTCATATCGCAAAAACATGATGGGGCGCTATCTTGATACTATCACTAAAGTGTAATGAACACTTGTTCCCTGCTTGTGTGTCCTCGGCCCTGACACACTTCAATGTCACATTCCCAGTTTGCTTCGAACAAGTTGCCATGTATGGAGCGCGACTGAATATTTATCAAAATCTAATTAAAATGTCTAATAAAAGCCTCTAACAACAGTTGGGGCTCAAATGCAAAACATCCTTCAGTGGAACGACCTCACAACTCACAGCTGTACTTTATCGAAACTTCAGGAGGATTAAAATTAATGAGTTTAGTTATTTGGTTTCTTACAATAGAAGAAAAATGTACTAAAGCGACCGATCCTTGATAACTGCACTTTGTTGCGCTTCTATGTTATTATTATGCTGATTTTCTTGTTGTAGGGAAGATGAAGGAAAGACGATCAAACGCTCCCATTTCCAAGTGAAAATTAATTATTCTTACTTCTTTGTGTCAATAATAACCATAATTTGCCTCCCGTTTTCTTTTCTTTATTCAAGACTTTTTTTGTTTGCTTTGGTTGCATGATAGCGACTGACTGAGACCATCAAAGACGGGCTCAGCATCCCGCATAATGGGAACAATGGCCAAAAGCAGAAACCAAGAAATAAGAACCATATGAAATTAGATCAGATCCTCACTGCTGTATTTGGAAGACGGTTGAAAGAGCTTGAATACCAACAAAATGTAATACTTCAACTTTTGGGATCCCAAAATTTCCCCCAAAAAATCCTAAATTTGAACAAAACTGATCGACTTATCCAGTTTTACACTTTTAAAACCCCTGGAAAAGTTAGAGAGAGCCCCTGTCGACTGTCAACTAAAACCTCATAAAATCACAATAAAGACTTTATAAGGGCCTTCATTTTCCCAATATTGACTTATCAACTTTTAATACTAATTACACTGTTGTATTTGCCTTTGTCACTTAATAATCAGATGCAAATACGCTTTGATTTCCTCACAGCATTCTCAGTTACCAAACCCTGCTCAATTCAGAGGGTTTAGCACACTTCAAAAAGCACAAATCAGTCACATTTCAGCTTTCAGACTTCTCACACCGAACGACTCTGGGGGCCGAGGCTCAGAGCCACGCGAGCCCTAATCGGAGTCCAGCAAGACTCAGAACAAAGACTGGGCGATGTTCCGGTTCGTTCTCTGGTGGCTCGGACTGGAACCAGCAGCTTTTGCAGAAGGCCAACAGCCTCTGAAAGAAACAGCCGCTTCTCTTTTGATCTGAACTCCCAACGCCCGGAAGATTTTCAATTGTTTCGCCTAGAAACAGACGCGTGATGGTTCGAGCTGTGAATGGGGGCGAAAGGAAAAAACGTAAAAACGAAACAATTTAGAATTAAAAATGTGGTTAAAGCGCGATGTTGACATAGGTTCACATTCATTAATGGCTGTGAGTGAAATGAAATTACTGCTGGGTTATCAACTGTTCACACGTGAGGCCCGTGGGAACGCCTCACGCTTGTTTCGACGAGCTTCCTGCCCGGGAGCGCCGACGCTCACACCTCGGCTGCCAGAAACTGTTGAACGACATGAACGCAAACCTCGAGATTGAAATGCCCCTAATTTAACAACGGACGCGCAGCAGGAATGACAAAACACCCTGAACAGCTGTGACCTGCACACAAAACAGCCGGGGAAAGGGGAGTAATCCATGAAATGATATTTCGAGTGTGCATATTGAGTGAAACTGTAGGAAACAACTGTTTATATGATGTTTTTTGGCTGCTTATATAGGGTTATGGTTAGATTTAGAGATTTATATTCCAAACATAAAGATTTATCTTTGGCACACAAAACTGGTTGCGCAATATCTAGCTCAGTTATCTCACATTAGGCTAATTTTTAGCGACCTCTGTTGTAGATCAAGTCCCGGAGAAGCGCGTGAAGCTTCCGGTGGAACGGCAGCAGATGACAAAAGCCGCGCAGGGTGAAATGAACGCGTTGCGACTGTGTAGATCTGATGTGTCAGATCAGGCCGTGCACGCCAGCCCGGCTGTCACGCTTTGTCGGGGCGGAGGAGGAGGAGACGGGCCGCTTCCATGGACGTCAGGGCGGGAGGAACGCTAACGGACGTCCCGACACACTCATCCTCCTGTGGGGGAGGGGCGCCGGGCTGTACAGGCGTACCGGTGCAGGTCGGGTCTGTCCGCTCACATCTGTCTGCTCCTCACATCCACAGCTGGACCAACAGCTCCTCTCCACACAGCACATCTCCTCCTCCTCCTCCTGCTGCTCCTCCTGCTCCTCCTGACACGTGAGCGAGGCTCAGATGAGACGTTTCTATACGCGAGCTTGTCTGCAAAGCGCGTGTTTGCCTTGTGGCCATAAGCAGGAAGTGTATCTCGATACACGCACTAACACACACACACACACGCACACACACACACACACACACACACACACACACACACATACACAGGGTGCAGCAGCTAAATGTCACTACTAAGCAGGAGAAGGAGCTGTCAAGATGAGCAGCGTAACTAGAAAATTCCCCCCACAGGAAATTTCATTAGTGACACAGTGCTGTGCTGCTACAGTACCAGAACTACGTCGACTACTCTTCTTTCTTATTTCTCATATGCCTTCTAACGCTAAGTCAGAGTAGAGCATTTCCTGCCTTGGATTATTAAAATAGTCTGATTCTGATACTCTACCACAAGTACTGCCTCTACTACTTCAACTGTTAGTACTACTCCTATTAATACAACTATTAATACTATTCTTTACAAATACTACTACTTAAAAATAACTGTTTCTACTAGTCAGTGTTGAACGCTGAGCTGCAATGCGGACCCATTCATTTTCTACTTCTCTACGGACCTGACCTTGACATTTGCCTGCTTGCTCTCAACAGTTATGTTAATGTTAATGGTGGAAAAAAGGAAATAAAGAGGAAAAGTAAGATAGACGAGAATAAGGAGAACGACCCGAGAAACAAAGCAACAAAGAACTGCTCATCGAAGCTCTCCAAGCGTAACAAACAAGACATTTCATCAGCATTCGAGGCAACAATTAGCTTGAAACGCTACATCTGAAACACTTCGTCTTTTACTCGATGAGCTCTGAAGTACAGTACCGCTAAAAGCTGCGAAGCCTAATTATGCATCAGGGGTTTCCTCCACAACTGCTCGGTGAATTTGTCGGTGTTGTGCTCTGGGTGTAAGAGGAGACGGGGGAAATAAAACACCGACTAGCCGGTCTCAGGAAATAAATGTTGCCTGGCAACACAAGGTACAACGTACAAAGAAACTACACCTTTTTGCTGTGAACACCTTTTCTTTTCTTTTTTTGCCCAAGAGGAAATCGATGCCTCTGACTGAGACTTCGATCCTGCTGTGAGAGGAGAGAGAGAGAGAGAGAGACAGAGAGAGAGAGAGAGAGAGAGAGAGAGAGAGAGAGAGAGAGAGACAGAGACAGAGAGAGAGAGAGAGAGAGAGAGAGAGAGACAGAGACAGAGACAGAGAGAGAGAGAGGGGGACAGTCCTGGCCAAACTACTTGCTGGTTGCATTATTAGCTGCCATCTTGCCAATTCATATACTGCAGCAACTGTGTGTTGCTGTGTGTGTGTGTGTGTGTGTGTGTGTGTGTGTGTGTGTGTGTGTGTGTAAATCTGGTCCTTTGGTGGGGTTTTCCGAAATATTCTATTCATTTATTTTTCTTTTTCCCCAGTCGCTGCTTTAAACAGGAACATCAAACCCAGGGTTGTTCTGAACCTGCTGCACACTTGAACCTGAATGAGAATGGACTGCATCTCCACACACACACACACACACGCACACGCACACACACACACACACACACGTGCACCGGAAACACAGGAAAAACAAAACACAAACAAAACAAGGTCAACGCTTTCCACGCAGTCAGCCCACACCGGACCGCTCTCAGTCTGAGCGGCGGCCGCGTCATGCATTAAACATCACAGGCAATTCAGGAATGCTCATACAAGACCTGCACAATGTCTCCCTGACATAATTAAAGGGGCTAAAACATGTATATTGCATAATATGTGAAGCCAACATACTAAGACTGGTTAATAATTCACTTTGTAGTCTCTGATTAATTAATCAGGGCAGCCTCGGCACCTCTCTGTGGAGGAGCACAACCGCTGAGGGCAAACGGTAGTTTACGTACAGGACATCTTCTTTTGATGGGATTTCCTTTTTCAGGGCCATAGAATATATAACAACACATGGTTGTTTTGCTGTAATCACAAGAAAGGAAAGTCTAGGAGATCCCAAAACACTGAATAGGGACTACATGCACTGTCTGAGTGGGAAGGGAAGCTAAGAAAAGAGGCTTAAAGAAACATTGAGTATACCTCTGATTTAGGAGCACATATTGGAGTGGACTGGGTTCAGATATGCATTGCATTGCATTTGTGCTATGTCATGATGAGATAAAGGTCAAATATGAGCAAAAACAAGTCAGATTTGCAGACTCAGTCTTAAACTCTTGGACAGATGAAGTTGAGTAGTAATCAGTAGGATAATCACGTCTTTCCAGTCTGCAACCCCACCACTAGGTGGCACCAAACGTTCCACACGCACAGTTTCTAAGATGGTTAGAGAGAAGAAGAACTGGGAGCCTGGAGCGAGCTGTGGGGTTGATGAGAGATGGATTCAGTTCCAGAAAAAAACAAGAAAAAAAACAGACGACACATTTCAACCACGCATCTCACCTTTGGCTGTTTCTGCTTTAACTGCTGCTCCCACACAGCATCCAACACCGATCCGGTCGCCAATTAAAGCTTCTCGCAGTTTTGCCGGTGGCGTGCTTTTAATGTGAAGAGGCAGAGGCAAGAAGCGTCCGCCTTGCATCAGCAGCAGGTTGAGCAACCGCCGCACGCAGGTAAACAGCAGCCAGGCTGAACTCTCAACCTCGATTAAAGTTTCATTTAGACGCCGAGCAGAGAGACCTGTCACACAGGTCGGTTCTGACCTGGGAGACTGAAGATGACTGAGGAGACTTTAAGGTGATGAGGATGATGAGAAGATGATAAAATAAGTACTTTATTCATCCCTGTATGGGGATGAATACACAACCATACATATACAGTACATATGTGTGTGTGTGTGTGTGCGGGGGGGTATATATATATATATATATATATATATATATATATATATATGAGGAGAGAGATGTTGTGGAAGAGACATCTTTCCTCAGATTTCTTCCGCTTTTTGTCTCTTTTAATTTGCTGCTCCCGGGGTAAAAAAAGAAAAAAGAAAAAAAAAAAGAAAAAAGAAAAAGACAATGTCTCCATTTGCGGCCTTGAAAGACAAACCAGTGAGAGATAAAAGCCTGAACAAAAAATGAAGCGATCTCTATCAAAGCCCGAGGCGGACGGCCGACTTGAAAGGGCAGGACGGGCGAGACGGTGATACAAGTGGGCAAATGAGAGAAAGCGATACGGAGTTAAGGCGAAGGAGGAGGAGGAGGAGGAGGAGGAGAACAAAAAGGGAATGGCAAACGCCTCTGGACATAAAACCTGAATGTGGAGCGGTCAGTGAGAAGAAAAAAGGAAGAGGAGCAGCCTGACAGCCGGGCTCAGGGGGTCTGACAACAACGTGGCTTTGATGTAATCACTCTGCCCCGGCCACGGCTCCGGCATTAGACGCAGGGAACATTTAGCTGGGCCGAGGCCCTGACAAATCAGCTGGTTAGGAGCTGTCATAAGCAGCCTCTGTGTGTGTGTGTGTGTGTGTGTGTGTGTGTGTGTGTGTGTGTGTGTGTGTGTGTGTGTGTTGGGTCACACAGCTGGACTGTCTCGCCTGGAGAAGGAGCGGACCCGGGGAGGGCGTCATTAGCTCATTAGCAGGGCAGACACAGAGGGGAGAGGCCTGATGGGTGCTTACAGACTTTGACCCCTGACAGCTGATTACAGAGCTGTCAGGGGTCAAAGGTCACGGGGGTCAGCTCGGCCGCCAGACCAGGTTTTCTCTGGAAGCAAAACAACGATTACCTGCCCAGCATCTAAACAGCAAATGGTTCTTCGCAGGGTAGCAGAGGCTGAGGTGGGGGTATCACTTACAGTTTGTTTTTTATTTCTAATTTTGATTCCGATAAGGTACAGGGAAGAGAAATCTGAAAAAGTTAAGGAACTGAATGTTCCCGGAGAGAGACCAACTTTGACTTTCATCATCAGAAACTGTTTTGATTTTAAGGATTTCTGGGGTGTCAGAATTACTAAACATACTTGATTATGTGAGAGAAAAGCAGATGTTTCACAGTAACTGTGATACACATATGTATGGTACATATATATGTAAAGCAGGAAGCAGAGGAAGCCTTAAAGCTACAGATCAGTCTCAAGGCTTATAATGTGTCATTTAGGCTCCATAATTACCTTAAATGATGCATAATTACATGGTCATTGCATGTGTGTGTATGATCCACTGATCATGGAGCTGTTTGATAGAAGTACGTGGGCTTACTTTTCTTTTTCCTGAAGGAACGAGAGTTAAATGTGAATGTTTCGTCCTTTGGACCACGAGGACCTTGGAGTATGTGCTGTCTAAAAGCAGAAAATATCAGAATTTGTCCTCCACAGACTTTGGGGATCAATTATGATGGAGTAATAACTGAGATGTGGCTGATTCCATCCTTTGGGTGTGCTACCTTATGTTAATGTGTTCTCCTCCATCCACTTCTCACAGAACTCAATCCATTTCTCTCTCTCTCTCCTTCTTTTCACTTTCAAACACTGCCAGATGAAAACTGAGCACATCACAGATCGATCCGCAGAGCCGCAGTCGCGATTATGAGAGTTTGTCGACGGATTCGTTCTGCGTCTGTTTTAAAACCAATGAGAGAAATCTGAAGGAAACGAGCACCCCGCAGACTGCGTTTTTCACATCCTCCGTACAGTAATTTCAGACTTCACTCGCCGCGTTATCCCACCTGGAGTTGTCTCATATTGGAAAAACTCACAGTTCAGAAGGCAAAGTGACTCGGGGCTCCTTAGAGCAGATTGAGGAAAAGTTTCGTCTAAGTTTCCGTCAGAGCAGCGAGGATCGTGAGCTAATGACGGCTGTTTGAGCGGCTCGTTCCCAGTGTCACGGAGAGAAAGGAGCGGGGAGAACTTCTTTGAAATCACAATGAAGTTGACCTTTAGTTTTTGGGATAGGTGGAGAATGTTGTTACGCTGACATTTCATCCAGCTCTATAATTTGAGAGACAATTTCTGCAGTTTTGGAGAAACCTTTTTTTATCTTTTTTTTTTTTCCCTGAGAGACGTTTTGTGATATGATCGTGACCTTCACTAAATTCTAACTCCAATTATGGTGGTTAATATCACAGAAACATGCGACTAATTCAGCTACTACAGCTACTACTACCACAAGGTGTAGACCCGGTCAGAGTTTGCATGTTCTCTCCATTACAACTTTTCCCAAAATAGAGGAAATATTTCTGATACTTTTAGAGAGAAAACTGCTACTAGTTCGCGTGTAGCCTATCATAGCGAACCTAACATATTAGTATGTAATATAGCTCCACTCCACTTTGAGAAAGATGGATGGACATTGTAAACATTTTGTGTTTCCATGACGTTATTAAACTTTTTAATCTGACTTAGAAAAAGTTCAGGATCGTGCCATACTGTACCACACCGTCCTGTTCAAAGTGGACTGACCTCCTACATTATGTCCAGTGACGTGTAAATACATAAGTTTTAATTGAATCTCATCCTACGAGACTCTGTTTTGAGGAAACTTGGTTTTAGATACTTCGATAGTATTTAGAAAAGTAGTTCAGCCTTGCTCCTTATCGCACCCTCTTGTTCAAAGCCAACAGGTCATGTGACTCTATTTCATGCGTGAATAGGAAATAAAAAGGGTTTCCATTACACTTTAGCTGTACATTTCTATATGTATCACACATCTAAAAAAAAAAAAACACCTCATGTTTTAGAGACATTTCAGAGGGCTTTTGAAATATAGGTGTTACCTTTCCCAGTTTTTATCATGGGATATGGGCTTTGCGCATTTCTAGGGGTGATGGAAACCCACCTAGCTACAATCACCCATGACTTAGGGAGGGGGGGGGGGCATGGAGGACACTGGTTAAAATTCCTGTCTTGTCAGATGTAACCTGTGATTCATGTAGAGAAGTGATGGATTTGCGCCCAGGTCTGGTTTTACACCTCTGTGATTCACCTTTCCCTTTCCCGGGCTGCGACTCGAGATGAATCCTAACAAGCAGCCGAGGCAGGAGATTATCCAAACAGTCCGATCATGGCAAGTCGCTCAGCTGTTAACGCAGATAATCTCACCACCGTGTGTGTGTGTGTGTGTGTGTGTGTGTGACAGAGAGAGAGAGTAGGAAAGCTGTAACATGTAATAGGTATGTACATGTTTACCATAAGGTTTTCCACTGCAGGCAGATGCTCTTTGACAACTACAGCTGTGTTTCTCTCTGAGCTGTCAATCACCTCACAGAGCGTGTGTGTGTGTGTGTGTGTGTGTGAGTGATGAAACCGAGAAAGTCCTTGGCGTGTAATAGCGTCAGTACAGAGCATGTACCCCCCCCCCCCACCACTCCCACCACTTCCTGATCTCCACTGACAGTTTTCACGTTTTATCCACAAGCAGAGCAGATACTCACACTGCCGCTAAAAGGCTTTTTTTTCTTCCCTCTCACATCTAAACCACGTCACTCAACCAGCTCCCAACCATGGATGTATTATAAGCACTGCATATCGGACTAAACATGGCCGCCCATTCATTCCTATATGGACGATGCTCGCCTGGCACAAACGACTTGCTTCCAGATCTTTTTGAAACACAGAACATCCATAGATTTAAAATATGCAATGCAAAGATTAGTAATTAGCTATATCCTCTCAACTTTTTACACCCGTCTCTTTTACCATTGCCGTCTATGGGGAAAATGCGTTTTGGGGCCCAATGGGATTTCTGTTGCAATACCAGTTTTGGCCACTGGGTAAAATCGTATCGCCTGCAGAGGGGTGGCGCCCTATCCAGGTCTTATAATAGATCCATGCTCCCAACGTTAGCATCCCTCCATCATTAGCCGCACGCGTACATCAAAGTCAAAGGCTTTGGATTTGCAAAACGCCGTAGCGCGAGTGTCGCTCTGCGAGGGATGAAAGCGGGAAGAAGGAGGGAGAGGAGCAAGAGAGCGAGATAAGAAAAACCACACGGGGGGGAGAGGAAGACAAAAACAGAAACAGATGGACTGGGAGTGAAGACGCAACACAGCAACACCTTTTATCGGCGCAGGTTTTGTCAAAGTCGTCAGCTAAATATTTTGAGAAGCCATCCAACGAGGTCACGGGCTCTAAATAAACTCATTTGCATCAAACGCCGCTTTGTATCAGGTATTTTCAGCGCGTTCATCGCCTCTTAAAGGCACTTTCAATAAGTCTTTCTCGCTAATGCTTTGCTTTACAAAAACAGCTAAAATGTAGCTCAGGCCGTCCTTACAGGTGCACGCTGCAGCATGTGGGATTAACAGAAATGTCCCTGTTGTAGAAACACTTTAAATGGGAACGGTATCTTTGGGATTTTAGGATTAGTGCTTCATATTTACAGGTACAGCAGGTTCTCTTCCTCGATAAACCAGAGACGGCACAAAGTGAAGTTAGAAAGTGTATTTTGAAGTTAATTAATCTGCTGTTTACTTTCTCAGTTAATCAATTAGTTGGTTAGATTGTTTGGATCCTTTCGTTTGACGCAAAATACCTTTAGGAAACTTTTTTGTCCTCATCTAATCAACTTTTCAGTTTCCTATCATAAAACCAGAAAATATTCACATTTCAGAAGCTGGCTCTAGGTATCTAATTATTAAAATAGTTGTTGATTTGTTGTTTGTTGTAATAGTCGATCAGTTGTTGACTCATTTAGTGGTTGCAGGTCTATTGTACCGGCATGCACAAAACATTGGGAATTTCAACTTGTAATGATGTATCAAGACACAATATATATGTCTAAAGAAATATAAATAAAACTCTCACTCTCACTCTCACTCACACTCACACACACACACACACACACACACACACACACACACACACACACACACACACACACACACACACTCCAATCTGGTACTTCTCAACTCTTTGAGCTATAAAGCCCTCCACCTGCTCCCTCATCCCGTTTCAGTCTGGCCCGAAGGCCTCGAGCTCTGTTTTTCTTTTCTTTTTTTTTTGGGAAGACAATTTTTTCCCCCCAAACTTCTGTTGCCAGAGCATCTTATTTTAGAAATGTTATGAAAAACAATGCTAAATCTAATTAATTCCACAGCTCGAAGGACTTCAAAATATCTTCTAATGTGTTTTGTGCCGTATTAAAAATCCCCACGTCCAACTGGTGAAGGCTGCCAAGGTCTGGCAGGCATGGCAGATGTTTAATTCTCCAAATGCTCATGTTTATATAGTTACTAGTTACCAGCACTGGAGCAGGACATATGTGTAGGGAGAAATAAGAGTGTTAGAGCAGCAAATAAGATGAACATCGGATGAAACAAGGTCTGAGCATCTCAGCAACACAGACCAGTAAAACTGCAAATCCGCAAAATCTGCACTGAATCCAATCCACCTGAAGCCAATGAAAGACGTTAACAACAGACGTCCATCCACCTGAACTCACCTCTTGTCCCTTGACTGTATGGCAGGGATCTGTTGGAGCCTCTCAACACCTATCTGCAATGCCTCCTATCTGCCTATACACATATGTGTTTCCACTGTGGGAGGAAACCAGAGAACCTGGAGAAAACCTACGCATGACCAGGATTAAGACTAATCTCATTCTTCAAATCCAGATGTGTGCAGCAGCCGTAATGTGCACATGTTCTTAAACTTGAGGAACAAGTGAAGAAAAAGGAGCTGAACCAGGAGGCAAAGCTCTCGACCTAGTGGGCTCACATCTTTCTTCCTACTCTCATTTATGTTCATCTTTGGAGTAAAGGGTTGAGAACAAGATGCAGACACATTACATGGATTTTCTCTCTGAGCTTTGGCTTTGGCCCTCAGTCACCCAGAAGACTCGCTGAGGTGGTTCAGGTTCTTCTCTATGGATGATACCGGGCAGAACTCAGGACCAAATGGAGATTGTTACATCTCCTCTCACCGGCCGCTGGATAAGTGGCTGAAGACGGATGGATATCGACCTCCGATCGTGTGAGGAACGAATGGGATGGAGAGCAGCAGTGACGCACAGCGAAGGAACATGAAACATCAGGGAAGTTACGTTTTCTGTTAAGTGCTACGAAGCAGCGGCTCACAGTGGTGTGTGGTCTCAGAGGCTGATTTCTCTCTTTCCTTTCTGTTGTTTTCTCTCTCTCTCTCTCTCTCTCTCTCTCGCTCTCTCTCTCTCTCTCTCTCTCTCTCTCTGCAGTGACGGCTGACTTCCTGGAGACGGTGGAAACCAATAATTCACAGGAACCTGCAGAGTAATGAGCTTTCAGAGAGCTTTCCAGGTCACAGCGACACAGACTGTCTGGGCCTTTGACAGACATCACGCACTTCTGCATGATCCAATAGGGTCACACACACACACACACACACACACACACACACACACACACGCAGACCTCACATTTACAGGCCCCTGTAACTCAGCGTTCAGTCGGGGTTCAAAGGCGTGAAGGCGCAGTGTCTTTGAAGGTGGGAGGCAGACCAGCGCTTCTGGCTGTGGCAAATCCAAGCAGGCATAGAATCAGGGTCAGGAGCACATTATCTCCTAAAGGTTGGAGGGAGTCAGGAGAGGAGAGGAGAGGAGAGGAGAGGAGGGGAGAGGAGGGTAGGAGGAGAGAGGAGAGGAGAGGAGAGGAGAGGAGAGGAGAGGAGAGGAGAGGAGAGGAGAGGAGAGGAGAGGAGAGGAGAGGAGAGGAGAGGAGAGGAGGGGAGGGGAGAGGAGAGGAGAGGAGAGGAGAGGAGAGGAGAGGAGAGGAGAGGAGGAGGAGAGGAGAGATACAGGGACGAGGAGTTTCTCCTGTAACTACAGAGGTAAGTGCTCCATCAGGACCTGGAGCAGTGATTGTCCTCTGCTGATCAAGAGTGAGACCAGCTGTGTGTGTGCGTGTGTGTGAGTGAGTGAGTGTGTGTGTGTGTGTGTAGGGGTGTGTGTGTGCAGGTGTGTGTCTTGGCAAAACAGATTAGTGCGTTGAGAAAGTTTAGTGATAAGAGTGCTGACAGAAGTGTTAACATATCTTACTTCTAGGAAACCAGGAGAGAGAAAAACCAACCTTTCACACTCGTTCCCCGATCATCCAATCAGAGCAGAGATAACAGAACCAGCACGACCAGTGAGTCTAGATCTGGTTTATTCCTCCGAGCAAACTCTAGCACTGTCAGCGCAAACTCTCCATTTAAAGAGTTTGGAGGTTATTTTTGGCGCCTTATCAAAGCAAAAAAAAAGCAATAAAGTTGGAGGAGTGCATTAAATATGGGGATCTAACACAGGACTCAAAGCGCCATATACTACCGACATATTTAACAGGCTAACTTCGTCATTTTGTGGTGTTTTCTGTCACAAAAAGCACTTTCTCCATGCACACATTACTCCTCACTCCCGCTGGGTGCTTTCTTCCCTTTTAAGCCAACATTAGCAGCTTTGTCTGGCTCTAATGTGGATTTGGAAAAGTTTACTTTTAAGAAACTCTCCAGGCTTATATTATGTTGAACTGATAAAGCCCTAAAGCTCTTTATGTACTTTCCCCGTGTTCATCGCCTGATGGTCAGAGAGAACTTTACTTTGCTCGGGACATTTTCACCTCACCGTTTTAACACCCAGTGCAGAATCAACACCTTTTAGTTACTCAGCCTGACTTTTTGAACCAACCCACTGACCTGGCTCGGGTTTGGTTGGTTTGGTTACTACAGTAACTCTAACTCTACTGTAACACATGACCTGGCAGCAACAGTTGTTATTTCCAGTAAACACTGTGTGCCAGTCGACTGTTTGAAAGCAGCGATCCAGCAGAAATAAGAGGCAGGCCTGTCAATCAAGAGGTGTTTGGCCTTTTGCATATTCATGAAGCACTGCAGCTTTTTCACAGGAAAAGAAAAGTTAAATTTCAGGAATTCTACACTTGCCACCTGAAGGTGTTTCCATTGAAGGGTGTTTTGCAAATGAGCAAATAAGTCTTGTTTAATCTCGTTACATCCTATGTTTTGTCTACATCTACTGAAGGCTGAGCCTCGCTCCATACTGCTTGAAGTCAAATGTTGTGACCCTCTGCTAGTTCCCATGAATGAACTTCGACATGGAAACATCGGCAAAACTCCATGAGAGTGTAAAAAAGTTTTCTGAGGTGTTTTTTTATTGCATTACCTAAGTTTTTGCATATCAATATAACATCTACAATGATGGAGAAAGGCTGACAGGCAGGCCCACAAACTCTCAGTTCGTTACCTTGTTCCCTATGGCTTTCTTGGGTGGGAAGTTGAAGGTGTCCACCTGTGGGAACTGGACTCTCAGGTGGTTGTGGAGCTCCCTGAACTCGGTGTATCGCCTGTACACGTTCCACTCGTTGTCCAGGATGCGGATGTACACCTGAGGGGAGACATGGAGTTGAAACTGAGCCGAATGCCGTTATCAAGTCTGCAGCGAAAATTGAGCGAGACGTCCGATAATAATAAAATAGTTTCCATCGACAAGACAGACACAAAATCTGTACCACAGACATGAATATTGACATAAATATTGAGGAAACGTTTCTGCACAGATTTTTTTATTGCACTTGGAGTTTGATATCGTTAAATCGAGTGTTTGCTGCATTCACAGTTGTGACGGCCCAGGGGCAGAAACTGTTTTTTTCTTTTGCTCCACTTTCTCCTGTAAGATAAGACGCATCATCGACGTCGGCGTCTTGACGATTATTTCAATCATGCAGAGCCTCCAAGACGAGTCTATCCACCACATCAGCTGCTTCTACTCACAGCGGAGCAGATAGAACTAAACCAGCGCTCCAGGAGTTATCAAATATTCCACAGGAAAGGAAGAAAAACAGGCAAACAGCCCACAGAGGAGCAATAACCTTGTTTCAGCGCTTCACGCAGGTATACAGTAGAGAAGAGAGAGACTCGACTTCCTTCACGTCCTCGTAAATGTGTTTTCACTTACGTACTGCGACGCATAACAAGAGACAGAGCCCGTCTATAGGCATGACTGTGCTGCCACCATTTCCATGCACCATTAGCTGCTTTATTCAGACTCAGGAAAGAGAGAGGGAGCGCAGGCGAGGGAGGGAGGGGAAAGCCTATTACACCAGAGAGAGAGAGAGAGAGAGACAGAGACAGAGAGAGAGAGGAGGAGAAGGAGATGGGCTCCATTTTCACAGAAGAAAAACAACAAAAAACGCACAGAGACAAAGGAGACGGCGGAGCAGCTCGTGAGAATCCAATTTCAAAAGAAGCCCAAAACGAAGCGAGAACAAAACAAAAGACAGACCAGATTCAGGTGCGAAAAACAGAAATTGATTTTTTTTAAAAGAATCGAACAACGCGGCCTCGCTCGACCGTCCGTACGCTCCGTGCCGGGTAAATTGTGGGTAAACACAAAGGGAAGAATGTCACAACATTTAAGTGCGTGTCCCCCGCCCGAGCAAACACAGGTCTGATGGCCTTTAGCGCTCTGTGGGAAACACAGGAAGACAAAGCAGGTGAACACGCTGAACATCATATTGTTATTATTATGACTGCGTGATTCATGTGCAACTCACACAGAGAGGCGAGGAAGTAAGCACGGGTTGACATGCACACTGTCAGTCTCCACAGAGCCACAAATGAGAATAGGAATGGATTTCCAGCAGAGCAGGACTGAAGATTGCTCATATTAGCATGTTTAACCCTGTAAGATCACAACATGCTAAAAAAAAGTCATCTTTTTTTCATCTTTCATATCATCTTATTCAGAAAGATGATATGCATCCTTGAAGTAGCTCTCTAGCCACAAAACAGGTACATTTTTATGTCAATCTGAAACTTGAAGCTCATGCATTAAAGTAGATGATACTGTGGCTATCCCCACCTGCTTCAGGAGGAAGAAGCAGCTATCGAACAGACAGGCTGTACCGCCGGCTCCATCAGCTGTGGAGATATTTCAGTCTGCACTGACTGCCTCCACCGGGCTATAAAAGAAGCTTCTGCAGTCTGGGTCGTGATTGGTGCGAGATAAATAAAGGCTATCGGCCTGTCATCACCCAGCTCTCAGGCACTTAAAAGCCGCCATTTCGTGCAATGTAATTCATGCAGAGCAGACAACAAACTATCAGAGAACTACGTCTCATGTCCATGTCAGCCTGGGAGACGTTCTGATGAACCTGGGGAGCCGGCGCTTCCTCTTCCTCTCCTCCCTGTACCCTGTCAGCCTGAGCGGGCTGGGGTTACGAGGCGGCCGATGGGGAAATTGTGACATTTGAAGACAGCCATTAAGCCGAGAGTGACAGCTGCGGCTTTGTTAGCCGTCCTAAATGTCTGGCTGTTAATATTTCTGCGTCGTCTAGACATCGTTAATGTTCCGACGGAGATATCTGAAGATGACACTTCTGCGGTAGCAACGCGGGAGCGATCTAAAAGCATGCAAATGGACGTCTCTCCTGGCTAAGTGGGAGGTGAGACAGAGTCTGATGCATTTTTATTCTAATCTAATGCTTTCTTTTCTGTGTCTTAATCAAATAACACTCTCCATATCTGCAGCTGAATGGAGGATTCCCGACGCTCTCCCATGTTTTCTTTGTTGGATAATGGTGACAAATTTGGCAGAATTATCCGCACTTTCCCCTCCGTTTTGTCTGGCAGGACCCAACGACAAACTTCAAAAGAAACTGCCCCCCTCCCCACACCTCCCCCACCTCCCCACCATGAAGGAACTGGAGCAGCTGCTGGGAAGCAAAGGGGTAAAAATGACAGTCATGCTTGACAAGATGGAAGCGGACAAGGCCGCTAATGGACGGGAGACCTGTCATCTCAGCACTTTGTGTCTGACCTACACATCGAACTTTTCTCCAACTTCTTTTTTTGCAAGTAAGACGAGGAGTGGCCCGACCCTGTGTGTGTGTGTATGTGTGTGTGTATGTGTGTGTGTGGGTTACTTACTAGGTCATCATGCCTTATTCAGGACGCGAGGGCACCTTTTTATTTTCATACTACGTGCATTTACGATGCTGGCTTTACAGCAGGAAGACATAAAACGCATCTCATCTGGATCGATACCTCGTCATTCAAACTTTGATCTGTGCTTGGAGGATCACCTTATAAACACGTTTTATCACGCGTGTGCGAACGCTCCAAAGTGGAAAACGAGGCCTGTGCTGCACGCTGTGCTGATCTCGGATATTCCATATGGTGTTCTGGAATAGCGAGCTGCACATAAAGCCCTCGCAGGCGTGATTCATCACGAGCCGTGATGCCATATTAACGCTCCGGCTCTAAAAAAGTTTGGGACAGGCTGTGATAACTTCTGCTGGAAACTGCACAAATAAAAAAAAACAATATATTTATCGCTTTTCTCAACCAATTACCACGTGTCCGACATTATTGATTTTTTTTTTTTGTTTCAAACAAGCTGAGGCGCTTGGTAATTTGCATTCCAATAACTAACAATATAAAAATATGAAAAATCAAATATGAGTTTAGTGACTGCGACACATAACTTTACATAATCCAAACTGAACTCATACATAGTCTGTGTCAGACAGTAGATAACAGTGGGTGCGTAGCTCTCTGTATGTAACGACATGTTGGTTAGCCTCGGAGGGGATGTGGTGTGTGCATGTGTGTGTGTGTGTGTGTGTGTGTGTGTGTGGGGGGGGGTGGTCAGGAAACACATCTCGAGCTGTATTAGAGAAGATGTGACGATAGAGTGAGCCGCAGCGTCTGCAGACATCAAATGGCTCCAACACATATGGCGGCATTAGCACAGCCAGCGTAATCCACTTTACTCTGTCTCATTGGTACACTTATTTATGGCAACACATTAGCCTCTGCACACAGCTAACCCCCCCCATCCCCCCTTCTCCACTCACCACAAATAGTCTTTCATTATCTCTGACAACGATCTTGGCAACGTCCAAACTGCAGCATCTTTGAATATTTGAGCACCGGAGCTTTTGATATCTCCAATAAAAGCCGTCTTCAAACGTCGGGTGGAGGGGTGGAGGGGTGGAGGGGTGGGGGGGGTCTCTAATCGCGCTTCAGAGAGACCTCATGGATAAGGGTGGATGGGTTTTGGGCTGTTGTTGAAAGCCCCACTGTGATGGACGCAGTCCTATTGTTGGTGTTTAAATGGCCTGTGAGAATATCTGAGGGAGCGAAATAATTCCTGTGATGAGAAAACGCGACCTCGATGAGGCGACACAGGAGAGGAAAATCCACTGAAAGTGTCTCTACGGAGACCGAGACGTCTTCGCTTCTCAATTTCAAATCACCTCTTTCACCCCCCCACCCTCCCCCACCTGCTCCAGGTGTTAACTCTGTCCGAGAGGCTTCACAAGGTGAGAACGAAAGGGAGAGGAGTCAGAGATGCTCTACAGTCGATACCCCACATTCCCTGCTACAGTAACAGTTTTTTTTTGTTGTCTTTGGTTTGTTTTTTAGCTCATCTCCACCTAATGCAGGTGCAGAAAGTCTCCACCGCTTGCAAATTGATTCTCTCATCGAGTCGATGATACGAAACACCACTGGAGGGAAAAAGGAGGCGAGGAGCGGGAGCTCACTGTGCCGAGGACTCCACATGAATAAAGACAAATGGGTCGAGAAATAAAAAAGTTCTAAAGATGCAAAAAAAGAAGCGAACACAGTCCATACAGTACGTGCTTTACATTCATGGCCAACGTGTATCGACCAAATACGTTTCAGTATTCCTGCTTAACACTGTTGTGTTACTGCACCTGCTGAAAGGTGTTAGAAACACTAATATTTGGCCTCGTAGAGTCGATGTGATGTTCTCCCAGATCGAGCTCGTAGTGAACCGCTCGTTTGCGTTTGCTAATTTTAGTCGCTCCGCTCCGTTCGCGTCTTTTACAGCAGTGAAAAACCTCCTTCAGTCAGAAATCAGCCAGCGCGAACAAAGGTAATTTACCAGCGTGGCCGATCGTGTTAGACGACCCGAAGCCATTAGAGAGAGTTAATAATACCGCTGTAATGTAACATGCTATCAGAGCAGCTAGCGTGACAGGAGGAAAGGTTCAACATGGAGCAGATGTTTAGATAAGATAAGATAAGACGTTGGTACGGGTCTTAAATGACCAGAATCTAGAAATTTTAGCTAATTTGCTGATTTTCTAGAGTTTTCTGTCAGTCTATCAAAACTATCATAGTCATGACAAAACTGCAAGAACAAGGTTTGTAAATTGGTAAAATTGGTAAAAGCTTAGACTCTTTGACTGTCCAAGGACCAGTCAAAGACCAATCAAAGAAACAAGGAAAGTTCTGAGTGGCTCAAGTTCTTAAATAAGATCCAAAAAAAGATCAGAAATCTTTGTTCATGTTTCGAAATAGAAACCTGATGACTGCTGTTTTGTTCTCTGCAGTCTTGAAGCTTATTTTAGGCGCTCCTCGGTCTCAATGAGACTAACTCCTATGGATCGGCTGTCACATTTGAGACAGAACGTCCCTCCAGGAGTGAGATCAGGACACTCACTTTCGGTTTCATGTATATTTATATATATAGAAAATAGCAACTGAAAGAAATAAAGTGCATAGAAGTGTAAGAGAGAGTTCTGCTGTTTTCTACTCCTCCGTCCAGTGAGAGACGGTGACAGCCATCGCACCACATTATCTACACCTGTTCTGTGACACTGTGATGAGAGATGTGCTCTGAGCTTTCATTTATTCATCCAGACCCCCATTAGCAGACCCCTCAGCGCACACACACACACACACGCACACACACACGCACACATCCAAGCGATGCATGATTCAAAGCAGATAATTGCGGGTGTGAAATGTGTGAAACTGTTCCAGCACCTGGTAGAAACCCACACGGAGCCGAGAGAGAGAGGATCTCATCCAGGACGGCTGAACGCAGCAGGACGCCTTCCCTCTCAGAGTGTGTGTGTGCGTGTGTGCGTGTGTGTGTGTGTGTGTGTGAGGTAGCAACCGCTTCAAGAATAAAGATCTGAAACGGGACGTCTGTGAACGGGTAATTGCAGCTTTTGCTTTGCTTGACATTCGGCCCGGATCTTTAGCCCGAAGGTATTCTGACACGCAGGTGCCACAGCTGAGGATTGCAGAAAGTTCACATGGTAATGATGCCTCTTTATCTCCCTGCTGTATTTCTACAGCGAGAGGAGCCTCGTCTGTTCTTCCTCCTCCGTGTCTGACAGGCGGGGATGACTGTCTGAATTACTACAGTGGCAAACGGGAAAAAAAAGGTATGCAATCTGCCTGGAAAATCACTCCATTTCAAAGACAATGCATCAAACTTAACAGTGGTCGAAGATGCTGATCAGACCTGAGGGAAGCAAGGACGACCCGGGAAAAACAAACTATAGACAGAAATGAGCCGAAGGCTGAAAAACAGTAAGAAGAAGGGTGAAGAAATGAGTGGGAAAGGCTGTTAGAGTCTGAGAGAGAGAGAGATGAGTGATAGCGTGAAGTCTTTAAAGGTCTGTGCATATGTGATTCCATAGAGAGAGAGAGCGAGGGAAAATAAGTGAGCCGAAGAGGAGAGCGAGCCAAGTCGGAGCCGAGGCGACTGCCAGCGGAGCATGGTGTCGCACACCTCCCTCTTCACAGATCATTACGGGCCAGGAAATCTGCCCAATTAGGCGGAGAGGAGAAGAGGTTTGGAGAGTAGGGGCCAGCGGCAGAGGACCACAGGGAGGAGCAGGCGTAAACGTGTGGCTGTGACCCCGTGTCCCGGCCAGGAGGGGAGGAGAGGAGCTTCTGTTTATTTCACTCACATTAACAGACCTTATGAAGTGGTAAAGTTCGAGGCAGAGACCTTGTTCACATCCCAAGGACAAAACCCTCGCTGATCGTCAGGGTGACATTTGTGATTTGGAGGGAAAACAAAGAGATGAAAGTGTGATAACTTTGGAGCCTCAGTGGTTGGCACTGTGGCCTCGCAGCAAGAAGGTCTTAGCTTCGACTCCCAGTTGACCTACGGTTTCCACTCGGATACGGAGATTCACCATTTTTTTAATCTTATTCATTTTGAAAATCATATACTACAGTCTAGTAAAGCCTATTGAAACAGTCTAAGTCTACACTAAAACAGGAAGAGAAGCATGGACGATGTGTACAGTAGCACTGGCACAAGCCTGTAGTCGGCCATTGTTGTTGCGTTGCTAGGCAGTGGTTGCTAGGGCTAACGGTCAGAGGGGCGGGGCTATGACATCACTGTTCCACAAGAGTTCCGTCCTGGGTGTCCATACGAATACACTAGGGCAGTGTTATCTGATTTTCTTCCACTCTGGGACCCTAATACACCTTTACTTTCATTCTTCATCCTCTTTCACCGAACTCACGTACACAATCCTACTGTTTGAGATCTTCATCTCCTTTTGTCAAGTCTATTCTTTAAATCTGGAGCAGGAATGAGCAAATACACTCAGAGCTTATTGGAATCATCACAGATTAGACCCTCTCAACCCACCAGGGCTGAAGGTGATAGTGAAGAAGTTACAGATCGATAAAAGCGACAAAGGAAAAAACGTGAAGACTCAGAATGAATGGTCTTAGAAACAAAGCTGGAGACAAAGTGAGGGAGAGGGTGATTACCACCTTGACTGCAGCGAGGATGTTTATTTTAGAGCTCTGCGGCTCGGAGCATCCCACAGAATCAGACAGCGAGAGCAGAGCCGGTAGATGCAGATGAGGAGGGAACAAGGAGGAGGAGGAGGAGGAGGAGGAGGAGGAGGAGGAGAGAGGTGGAAGAAAGTTTTTGGAAGTGTGAAGAGAAGGAGGAGGAGGAGGAGGAACAAAAAGATTTGCAAAACAAGGGGTGACTATAAACCTGTGAGGAGGGTAAACGCTGGGAAAAATATGGGAGGAAAAATGAAAACCGAGCATTGTTTCCATGAGAGTGCTCGTTTCTGAATTAGAGGGGGGGAAATTAACGACTGATTGAACAAAAGAAAACAGCTTCTTGCTTCATTGTGGCAGCGAGATGAAGAGCTGGGTGGCACTTGAATTAAAATAATCCAAACTCTGTTGTTTGGCCTCTAAGTGGATGCGGATGAAAGCAACAAAGCCGCAGCATGAGACACAAAAAAAAACTAATTATGTGTTCGTTTCATTCACTGGATGCTCAGATGCAGTAATGCTGCAGGGGAAATCAGACTCATACCGCACTGTACCGTACGTCTGACTGGGTTTGCCTCCATCACCCCTAAAAAAATGCAAATAAACCAAAATACCACATTAAAAAACTGGTAATAGGAACAGATGACTTCAGAGGATTTCGAAAACCTCTCAGATATCACTCTACGCTCTAATGAGGAGCGCTTTTTTTCCCCACTCGTCATGACCAATTCGGCTCAGACGAGTTGTGTGTTGACAGAGAAAGAGGCTGAACTTTTTCTTAAATCTAATTAAAAACATATAGTAAAAACTTGGAGCTCCAAGAAGAATCTTGCAGGATGGGATTTCATGAAAACTATACGATGAATTTCCTTCTCTTTTCTCCTTTTTTTGGGGGGCAAAAAAGAGCAATCTGTTTATATTATATCATTATTTTGATACCTCTCTGCATGTTGCACCATGAGGATCACAATTTCAAATTGGCAATAAAGATAACTTGGCCTGAATGTTGCTAGAATAGACTATGAGAATAAAAGTTCATCCCAAAATAGAAACACCTAGCAATTAGCAATGGTATTTTATTGACATTTTAGAAATACTGCTTCCGTTTAGCTATAAAACCATAATAGACTTTCCCCATTTTCCCCATTTAATCCATTAGAAAACACAAAGGTATTCACCTTTAATTCGCCCTCTCTGACAGAGGTTGTTGGAGATCGAGGTGAGTGGCTAAACACAGTGGATGGAGAAGGTCTTCCCTCAAATCTGCCTCATCTATTACCTACGACTAGTTTCCCTGTGGAGTGAAACCAGCCACCACCAGAGGGAGGACGTCTGATGGAGAGGAATACGTTATGTGAGTCGTATCTAACAAGCCCTGTTACCCCTGTTGGGAATACGCCGTGCTCATGTCAATAGATCACTTTAGAGTCACTTCTATTAAGTCTGTTAAAACACGGAACAAAAAAAAAACGAAAAAGGAAAAGAAGCAGCTGTTGTTTCAAGACGGATCCCTCTCATTAAAGCGTAAAAGCGAAGAAACTACAAGAGAGGCTGACAAGAGAGGGATTTCCCGCTCAGTTCGCGCAATACCCAGGCTGCTGCTACGGTGCCAGCCTGCCAGAAACGGCTCTTAAGTATGAAAGGCGGAGGCATTATTAAAAATGCTCTGTTTTCTGTTCGAGTCGAGCAAAGAAAGAATGTCACATCTCCCGGAAAACAACCGCACCTGGTTCTAATCCTCCGGTGTCACTCGGAGCCGGGTTTTTGAAGCTTTAAAGGAGAAATTCATTCAAATACAGTCACAGCGGTGCTATTCTTTAAAGGGAATAATGAGAAATATTAGCATTCATTTGTAAATGTGTTTCAGCTGCTCCTCCTGTTTGACATGTAGCATGTGGCGTCCTGCTGCTAAATGTTGCACTATATTTAGCAGCTTTACAGTAAAGGAACAGGTAGAAGGTTTATCAGAGCTTGATTATTCTTAGCTTTAAAACGTGAAAAGGTGGAGATGAGATCTGTGATGGGAAACCAAAACAGCAAAGTCAAAGGTTAGAAAACCCCGGAGGGTGAAAAGAAAGTTGACAAAAGTGAGTAAATGCACTGATTTTGGCAGCTTTAAAACAGAAAAAGCTCATTCTTTGAATCTGAAACCACAAACTGCAGTCAAGGACAAACTGTGATTTCAGAGAAAGTGAAAGAAACAAGGATTTGAGAGGAGACAGCACGGCGGATGAAGAAGATCCTGGGACCTCGACAAGCTGCAGCTACTTATCTCCACCTTTCAGTGGTTAGTTCCTTGTTGTCTTCATCTCCTCCTGCTCCTCCCTCCTGCTCCTCCTCTTTGTGTCTCCTTCCTTAAACACTTGACAAAAAAATTAACTCGCAGTGGGAGACCCTTTCTCTCCTCTCTCCTCTCTTTCTGTCTCCCTTTCTTTCATCAGAGTGAATGAGTCGCTGACGAGTCCTGAAAATTGGCTTTGAGCGGAGCGAGGAAGTTAGTTAATGATTGAGGGGGAGGGCGAGGGGGAGGGCGAGGGGGAGGGCGCTCTGCAAAGTAGAGGCTGGAAGACGGAGGGGAGGGAAAACAGAGGGAAGCACGAGAGGGGGAGGTCGACAATTAGAGAGACAAACAAAAACGGATGGATCTAGAAGGAGGGAGAGGGAGCAAACACCACCTAACAAACTGCATTGAACATCCTGCTCAAATGAGCTAATATATGCTGTTTTAAAAGTAAAGGTGTCCAATTCTAACTGAGAGACTGAGAGTTTTTGAGTTTGAGAGAATATATGTTCAGATTCACATGACTTCATTAAGTAGTCATTGCAATGCAAACTACACACAGCATAGCACATAGGGAAACAGTACAATGTGATGGAAGTGTGTAATGGGACGTTTGACCACTACTAATATGACGACTGTTAATCCCACATAGATGAAGGTGAAGATACAGGTGGGTGGAAAAAGTATGAGTGAGTGAATTTCATCACTTTAAAATGGGACTTCCTTTCCTCTATGGGTTAAATATCTATGTCATATATGTCATATAAAGTCAGTTGTGATGTTGATCCTGGACAAACCAGTTTGAACTTTCACTTGGTGAAATCAGATAGTGTGAGGGAGCAGTGGGTGGGGGGTGTTTGCCAGACAAATTACGTTCCAGCCTAAGATCTAATCCAACGTCTCCAGGCCACCGCCTCAGATCATCACGCTCTCTCCTCGACTTCCCTCGGAGGGACAACACCGTCAAATCGGGCGAGTCCCACCTCTGCCTCTGCCATCCCTGCAGGGAGAGGAGAGCAGAGACCCGGAGCTCCTGGCCCTCGCCTCCCACCTTTGAAGTTTCCGTTTTCTGATGGAGGCCTCCGACTGTTCTCCACAGACCGTGCTTGCTCGGGCGTGTGGAGCGGGGGTTAAAAAAAAAAAAAAACCCAAAGCGATGCAGGTGACACGTCCTTCAATACGCAGGTTTCAGGCAGGAAATGAAGAGAGAGAAGAAAGAAAATCCCCCGCAGCAGACTCTCTATTACTCTAAACGATGAGCTGTGCAGGGATCCAGGGCTTGGTGGCAAAGCAAAGTGGCTTTATAGTCAAATAACAGTGAGCGAGCTCAATGAAATCCACACCTGTACAATTTTGCAGAGACTAATTGCAGTCCTGGAAAAAGAAAAAACTGTGTGAGAGCGATAATGATGAGAATGTCTTGTGACTGCAGCGCAGAAGCAATAGTTGGTAGATTTAGAGGTCGTTTGTGTACGAGGTGCTTTGAATCAGACAGCACTGCAATGCAAAGCACTATAATTATACCTAAAGCACTATAGGGAATGTGTTTGCAATAATATAGTTGCATAACTGTGTCTGAACTGCAGCAACTTTGCATTTATGCAAAACTTTTCCCATTGACTATCTCAGCCAAGAACGTGTGATTGACAGGTCTCCAGGACACCAGTCACTCTCACACTCACGTCTCGGGGTCAAGTTGTAGTTTCCAATTAAATTAAGTCTCTTTTTGAGGTCATTTAAGTTCAGTATTTCCTGCATTGTCTCACTAATTAAAGGTTCAAATCAAGGCCTTGATTTGAAGACTTTTAAAAACTACTGAACTATCATCTTGTTTTGTTTTTCAATTTGATTGCTTTCTGTCTAAACTCATTTTTAGCATAATTTTCCATTATTTGTAAAGGAAAACTTTCTTTCCTAATTAAAAGAAAAACACTTTCTTTGCTAACATAATGAGTGGGCATGTCCTTCAAATGAGGAAAAAGACTGAATCAGTCGCGTGGTTTATATTTCATACATAATCACATTTTTATCCAAATAAAACAAAGAAAAAAAGACTAGTTGTAAAATAAAACGATTCAA
>CM055207.1:4456430-4461430 GCA_029224185.1 Karalla daura | reverse complement strand
TTCAGTCTGGCCCAAAGTGGAACCGACTGACATCTCCTTTTACTCCTCAGCTCTTCCCAGAGCGATAGCTCTCTCTCTCTCTCTGAGCGAGTCTCAGCCGACTGCCTGCACGGCTCCATCCACAGATCCCTGATAACGCCCAACTTTCCCAGCACCTCATCAGTTTCTATATGATGCTTTTCTTCCAGAGCACAATGGTGGACCTAAAACTCACAGGTGATGAAAACACAGAGTCCTGCCTGCAGGAAATGTGTCCGACTGTTAGGTGACAGCCTGCAAACGATCCCTCCTCCCTCCTCTGGTGATGGCCTCTATTGTTGGGAATCGTGTGGGAGGGAGACACTGTAATTCCCTCATTATGAGTTCAAAAGAGGGGGAAAAAGACACACAGGGATGTAAAGATGGAAGGATGATGGCCCACCCGAAGGCACGACGTATCACAAAGAGCAAAAAGGAATCCAGATTGATAATGGAGCGAATCCATCAGTCTCAGTCCCTCCATCCATCCAACGGGCCACGCCGAGCTTTAGATGGAAGTCATTTCCAGGGGGCGGGAGGGGAAAAGAGGCTGTGAGCAACAAAAAAAAAAAGGAAAAAATGCAAAGGGAGAAAATGGAGCACGAGCAGTTCTAGCGATGCCATAATGCCGCGCAATCTGGCAAAGAGGGAGAGGGAGATGGAAGTGGAAGTGGAGGCGGAAAGGGAAAAATGGAGGGATGACGCACAGGAGGTGAGTGAGAAGAAAGTAGACATTTGGAGTTGGGGTGGTTAGATCATTAGATGGGCCCATCTTCCTCTCTGGGTGCTTTTCAGGGACGTTGGAGCTGTTTTGCGAGCTCATTTCTAACCACCAAGGTTGGTGTGACCCAAACTGGCACCCCGGCTCCTCAAACCCTCATCCTGAGCCTCTTCACATGCTCTCCAGATGTAGGATGGTGGGATGGAGCAGTTATCCTCGTTCTCTGGTGCTAATATAGAAGCTATGGAACACATCTGGCACCTTGAAGATGACTGACTGTCTTGTATGAACGTCAAATGAGTGATTTTGTCATCTTTTTTGATCCCTTTGGGACGACTCAATCTGGGAAATTCACATTTGGCTTGGCAGCTTTTTTCCATTGATTCCATTGATTGTAATGGAGCTCTGGAGGGCGAACACATCCTAATATGTTAAAGTCAGGATCAGAGGAGGAGTGGGATACTTAGGAGTCTTCATTCATTTGTACCTGAAATGGAGGCAGGTTTATTTTGGAGAAAATGCAAAGAATGGAGAAGGAATGAGACGTAGGGACGTGTCGTGTGAGAGCTGCGTGGTTAGATCTTCCTCTCTGGGTGAGTCCAGTGACGAGGAGATGTTTGTGGATCTCACTTCCAACCACAAGGTTGCTGTGACCTAACTCCGGCTCCGGCTCCTGAAACCCCACTCGTTCTCCGAGCCGCTCTGAAAGCTGCTCTCCACGCCTCATTGGTCTCATCATCGCAGCCGTATACGTGTGTCTGTGTGCGTTTGCCAGTGCGAGAAGGAGAGAAACACTGAAGGAAAGGGAAGGGAAGAAAAGAGAGAGAGAGAGAGACTGTGATGCAGCCTCTGGAGGGGATTTCAGAGGGACCCCCGTCCTCTCCCTCTCGACGCTCTCCGCTCTTTAAGGCTGTTGGCTCGGTGTTCAATCACCGCAACAAGCTCACCTTAACAACAATGACTCCTGCAACCTTGGCCATCCATTAGCCTGTCTGAGAACAAAAGCTGCTTCCATAGGGAGCCATTAGACAGATATAGCTCCGGGAAGGGAAGTATCCAATACGCCAGATGGGCAGCACTTTATACCGGCTCCAGGAGAGCGTCACCGGGAAGAATCAGAAACCACATGGAAAACGTTCAGCTCGGACGCTGGAGTCCGTCCATGGAGCCCGGGCCTGCAGGTGGACACCGATTACTGCCCAGAGCGTGGCAGATATGTGAATACTCCCAGTGCATTTCACGTGATTTTTAAGCCAAACTATTATCGTGTTTAATTAACCTGAACCGAGTGGGATTCCCTCTGGCAAAACATAATCGGTCGATCCTCGAGAGATTGTTGATTCTTTTATATTTGAGTTAATATCTGTCCCTGAACAACATGTACAACTGTTCTGGAGGCATTTCCTCAATATCAAAAGACTTTTTCTTCACAATCTGAATGGTCTCCTAAAGATAGTGGTCAGAAATTACTCATCTCCTTGTTCTCTTTGTTCTTTTTGTTCAAAAACACATTAAAACTTTGTCCTTTTGCATAGGAATCTGAAATACTGTTGTGGCACGATTTAAACTGATTAATTGATTGACAAAATTATCGATTTAAGCATTTAAGGTGTTTTTTTAAGAATGATTTTGAGAAATTAAGATAGAATCTTAGGTCTTCACATCCTATAATGTGAATATTTTCTGTTTTTCTCAGTGACAGAAAAGCTGTTTATTGTTGAGGTCAGGGGAACAAAGACATTTCAAAGATATTATTAGTTATTAGTTTCTAAACCAAAACAAAACACTAGTCAGTTAAGGTGAGACACGGTCCCGTCCTGCTCCGAACTTCTCTTCAGACATCTTGCCATTTGCAGCTGTAGGATCTGCAGAGAACTGTAGGAAAAACCGCGGCCTCCGAACTGTGTTTTTCTAAAGTGATTTACCTTTCAGGAAGCCGCATGCGACAAGCGCCGATGCTACATTAGAGGCACAAACTGGGTCTGCCGGGGCGACGTGCCGTTATAGTGCCACATCATTCCCCACCAAATCCTCCAAACCGCGCTTTACGACCGCGCCGTAATGATGCACTCAGCTTCCAATGCACTCGAGTCCCGCTGCATAAATATGCCCCCGAAATTGCGGGGAACAAGTCAACGTGCTGCAATCCAAAAGTGGAGCTGCTTTCTGAGCATTTTAGCAGTAGGAATGTCAGAAAAATGTCAATTCTCAATCCTTTTTTTTTGCTTTTCAAAGGTCCAGATCTGGTCTGAATACGAAGACCCGTGAAGATGGGAGTCAATGACGCGGATGAGAGGAATTAAAAACCCCGCATCTCATTTGCTATTGTCTTGCTTCTGTCCTGACAAGAAGATGGAGGTGATATCACACAGGCAGGAGTCAGGGAGCTCTCAGCCTGAGCCCCGGGATATGAATTTACATCTATTATGTATAAGTAGAGCCGGGCTGAGCTCTGCCGAGCAGCCAGTCCTGACTATCACTCAGAGCAGGGGATGTGTCACCTGTCTCTTCACGTCCCATATGGATTCGCCCGACTAACGTTACAGCTGTATCTCCAGGTTGCAGAGCAGATAACAGGCCGCCCTGTGTGTGTGTGTGTGTGTGTGTGTGTGTGTGTGTGTGTGTGAGAGAGCTACTTTGTCTGACAAGTGTTCTGTATTATACAGTAAGTGCGTCCCCCATGTAGGTACGGTTTCTACCACACAGAAAACATACAAAATGGCAAATACTTACATGGATTTTCTTTAAATATAGTTACAAAAGAAAAGAAAAAAAGGTTTTCTTTACCATTGAACGTGTTTTTTTATGCTTTTGCTACCTCAAAGGTACAAAAAAGGACAATGCTGCTCCATCTAAGTATCTCTCACTCTCACTCACACACGCACACACACACACACAATGAGAGGGACAGACTTTGACGTTTCGTTTTATTGCCGTATAAAAGCAAGACCTGCATGTTAAGATTTTCCAATAACAGATCTATTTGTTATTTAAACGATCCTCTGTGTATTTACACTATTTTCCAACAGTTTTTGTCTGTATTTCTTGCCTCAGTGCGCATGGACGTGTGTGTATCCACTCAGTGGACATTATACCTACATTATATACTGTACTATTATGGACATTTGTGTTGAATTGAGTGAATGTGTGTGACAGTTTCTGAGTATGTGTGCGTGCATGTGCGTGTGTGTCTGTGTGTGTGTGTGTGTGTGTGTGTGTGTGTGTGTGTGTGTGTGTGCGTGTGTGACGGCTGCAGGGAGGGAGCTCAGGTGTAACACCTTGTTAATGTGACAGACACAGCAGAACAGTCACCGGGGGGAATGAGCCGCCCTTGTCTACTTTGCTCGATAACTTGACAGATACAATAAGAGGCAGTAGTGCGCTTTGTGGAGCCTCTCTCTCTCTCTCTCTCTCTCTCTTTCTCTCTCTTTCTCTCTCTCTCTCACTCTCCCAATACACCTGACTTGGATAAGTGGCTGGCGCAGAGCTCCGGAGCTACGACTCTGGTTAAGTACAACAGCGGACTGGACACAAATGGACCCAGTAACAAGTGTAAAAGCAGCACAGAGTGTGGCTGTTTTGGGACAGATTCACAACTACTTATGGGACACACAGGTGTGTTGAAGGGGTAACAACAACAGACAGCCATGGCTTGCTGTAGTGACAACTTGTACAGAACATCAGTGAAAACAATAATAATAAAAAGAGGCTATGATTTGTTTTTGGCATGGCAAACAGAGCTCTGTTTATCATATTCATCACTCTTGTTTAGCACATCGACAGGCTGATATTATATGCTTTTAACCAAATGTTTGAAAGTAATGAACACATTTGATGCAACAATGGGGCGAAATTAAAGTATCATCTGTGTATAATCATCCCAAGGCAGAAGAAATATATATATCAAAGGCTATCAGAAATCCTTAGACTTAACCATCTGGCAAATTTCATGCATATCAGCACAAATTTGATGAACCCATGACATTTTGTTGAGCATTTATATAGTTAGATATTCTATTATTTGTTCACTGTTCACGCACCTTGAATCTAAAGTGTCAAAACAACCTATCAAATCCCTTTTAAGATATTTCAGTCAAGAGTAACAAATACCAACAGAGCAACATCTGTATCCCATGATCTACTGGGCAGAGGTACTGAAATCTTTGGGTAAACTTGTAACTTCCTCCCTCCTCACACTGAAACCTCTCTCTACTACTACTACTTCTACTCCTGTTTGCATCATTTATCTTATCCTATACAT
>CM055207.1:4433930-4451430 GCA_029224185.1 Karalla daura | reverse complement strand
TAAACTGCTTAAAAAAATAACCATGGTTGCTCTATATATGCAGATTTACAACAGATTTGGGTGAAGAAGTGAAAGCGTTGCTCGTACAAACACAGATAAACTCCCACACGTCGCTGTCTGTGTTTATTTAATCAGACGTAAACGTTTCCGTGCAGCAGATGTAATCCCTGCCTCTGTGAATCTGTTCGATTCGAGTTGACAGACACCAAACAGCCCGACAGGTCAGAGAGAGGACGTTAAACACTAATTATCATTAACTGCTCGAAACGGCAGAATGGGGAGGAGGGGGAGGGGTGTATGGGGGGGGAGGGGTGTAGGGGGGGGGGGGTCACGCAGAGGCTTCACACACACCGACGTGACTCATCAAACGACTATCGCGCCACCCGCTCCTGCCAAATAACACTAATCATAGCACAAACGGCCGTAACGACCACTATTGTCTATATAATAACAGTAAATGGAGCCTCCGGCGACCGGCTCCGCTCACCAGCCCGGCAGATGCTGCTACAGACGGAAAGTTTCTTCGATTTGTTGTGTTGGTCTGTGTGTGCTCGATCTTAACGCCGTTCCCAGGGCAGAGGAGTTATGAAGTGAATGACAATGTCCATAATCCCTTTCAGTGGCAGCTCGTAACAGGTTCATAACCCTAATCCATCCGGGAGGGTGAAGTCAGGAAGGTTGCCAGTTTGGGAGGATTTCAGTCTCTCGCAGGCAGATTTTTGGCGATAATCACCTTAAAAACTTTGCACCTTTTTGTTTATTCTGTAAAGAAGATTGTGAGATGTTTCACCTCAGATATGTGGTGTTACCTGATGACCCCCCCCTCCCTCCCTACGTTTTATTTCATCTGAATAAAGCACATTCACCAGTGCGCTCAGTCAATACCCGCCTGATTCTTAACAACCGAGGCTTCAGAAATCTCCGGATCAGACTGGGCCGCCAAGCAATAAAGCACAACCGATGGTAATCTCGGGGATACAAAACATAGCCGACTCCAACTGAAAATATGAATCCTCAAATCTGACACCTTAATGTGTCTGTTTGTATCCGGAGAGATGGGAAAAATAAAAATAATAATAAAGAAAACAATCCGTAAAAGACCAAAATCCAAACTCACAGGTGGATTTATCGCCTAGCCAGGTCTATTATCAAGTCAGGGATGATGGGGGAGGGGGGGTGCTACACCCTAAACCACCACCCACCCCCCCACCCCCCCGCCATGTGCTCGGCTCAGCAGCCATTCATCACTTCTATTTATTTAACCACCGCAACTCTTAAATAGGACATTATAAAAGAGGGAATTAATTTTAAGCGTGAAGAAACCCAATTAATTCTCAGTGAGAGGGAGCTAATCAGTTTGTCATTCGACAGCCGTACGTGTGTGTGTGTGTGTGTGTGTGTGTGTGTGTGTACAGTACACCCCGTGTGGCTGCACACGCATGTGAATGCGTATTTAAAAGACTTGCGTGTTAATTCTGCAAAAATAATAATAACAATAATAGAAAAAAAGGGAGAGGCAGTCTATATTAAGCCGTGGCGGCTACGTGCCTGTGAAGACGTTCGGTTGGAGGAGCCGAGTTCATCTTCTCCGCTGCTATTAACACAGAAGTCATTAAGATGCACAAACTGGTTCCGGTGGTCACGCTCTCCTAGTCGGACCTTTTCATGCTACATGTGCGTGTGCATCACTCTGCTCCATTATTCTGGTCTGGCTTGTTTTTTCCCTGGAGCGAAGCGAACACAAAGCCTCGCTTTACCTTTGTGGAGTAACGACCAGCCGTCCCCTATAAAACGTCTGCATCTTCCATGTGTGAAGATGCTGAGCTCTGTTGTTGAGCAAGGAACGTACAGTCATGTATGATGAGTGGCAGGGGAGGCAGCCATCAGCTTGGTTAGCCTGGGGTTGCCAGATAAGCATGAAAGGGTGCAAGGTCTGTGCAGAAATGGGACATAACAGTGTTCTAAAAGGACTGTAAAGTATCAGCTGTAGAATTTCTGATGGAACCGCTTCTATCTTTTAGTCATAATTACCATATGACTGTTTAAGGGAGTGCTGGCAAAACTGCCAATCATGTGGTTGCCAGGTAAGCATGATAGGGGCATCCAATCTGTGCAAAAACAGACCGTAAGTTAACACAGGTTTGTAGAACATTATTTGTGGCAATTCTGATGAAAGTACTGTTTCATAATGTCTTGATTAGTTAAAGGTAGCGTAAAGCCTAATTGTGGTTGCCAGATAAACATGAGAGTGGAACTGTGGGCTGTAGACAGTAACTATTTAACATGTTATTGACTAGGAATGTTTAAAAACCAAGAAACCAGATAAAAAATAGCAGCTAAAATGTACACAGAGGACATCCTATTAGCATGTAGTGTACAAATGGTTGCCAGGTAAGCATGAAACAGCACCAGACCTCTGACGCAACGTTCCCACACCAATTTACAGGACTGTAAACAGGCTTGTAAACTGACATGTGAGGTATTTCTGATTAAACCAGCCTCCCATAGCTTCTATGTAAACAATGCTAGATCCATATGTTCTAGATCCACCTCAGAGCAGACTCATTAAGATTCTGGACAGACCTCACATCGCTCAGCTGGATTTTTGTGTTTTTTGTTTTTCCCCTCAAGTGACGGGCACCCAAAGCCTTGCTTAAGGCTACTGCAGATCAATAAACATTCTCGGGACAAAGGCCAATTAGTGGCTGCGCAAAACTCACTCACCTGACAAAACACACGAGGGGGAAAGAGAAAAAGCAGAGCACGAGGCGGCGATGGAGACTTCAAACGCGGAGAGGCTGCTGCCAGAGCGACTCAGAGTCTAGTTTAACTGCACACATGACAACAAAGTGGAGGCATACGAAAAGATAACCTGACAAAGTTAAATTGGATCCAAAAAGAAAAACAAGGCGCACACACACACACACAAACAAACTTAATGAGAGGGTTAGCCGGGGCATGGGAGCGCGGCGTGTGTGTCTGGGCTGACAGATCGGGAACTTGTTAGTCTGGGAGGTGATGAACTGGCGTGCGGTTTCCTTCAGGCTCGCGCTTGTGTTTTTTTCGAGTCGAAAAAGCTTCCGAGTGCGAAAACATGAAAACGGTGAAACCTGACAGCTCAACAAGTCAGCGGAGCCCGACAGGCCCGCTGTGTGCCGCAGGCGGTCGGGCCGGAGCGCTGCTCCTCCAGGCCGTCCCACGAATCAAAGATCCGGGAAAGGAAAAAAAAAAAAAAGAGGCAAAAAGCGGACCAGGAGCTGTGGAAACCCTTCGCCCGAGGGGCCGGGATGAGCTGACTCAGCACAACGTTTAAAGGTCTGAGGAATTAAAGAGTATCTGGCAGCTTAGTGTGTGGATATAATCTAGCTAGAATTCATACATTGACATTTAGTTATTCTGCTTTTTATCCAATGCGACTACACACAGGAGAAGATACATTCAAGCTAGTGATAAATACTGATCTACACGTCTCAGAGTACCAAGGTGTAAGTAGTAGTCGTAGTTCAGAGGAGGAAGGAGTAGGAGAAGGAAGAAGAGGGAGTAAGGTAAGTGGAAGTTAGAGTCAGGGAGGAAATACTGAGAAAGAGAAAGAGAAATTTGATCAATATGCGAATAAAATGGCTTTAGACAACAATCTTAAGCTTTTTTTAACCAGTTTTGTTTCCTATAAGCATTAATCAGTCAGAGCTTTGACACAATTTGCATCAGATTATCCAGGATCTCAACCTGTTGCACTAAAAGCTGAATATTTGGTTTGAAGACTTTACTCATTGTATCGCTCCAAACTGTCCATGAGTTTCCAGAACTGTAACGTATGCATTGCATGTTAAGACAAAGTCGCCTGCATTAAGTATATTTGTTAGGCATTAAGAAGGGTTATGAAAAGCTGGATAAATCAGATTAAAATGAGGCCAACCCTGAAACATGCAAACCAACATGTCTGTATCTTCTCAGCTGAGCAAGTGCAGACTGGACTGTTGTGTTTACCTCGTTGCCTGTACCAGACATTTCTTTCTGCTCATTTTTCCATTCATTTAATTAAAGTGAGAGAAGCAGAGCAGAGCGTGTGAGAGTGAAAATAATGCAGCGATCTGACCCCGACATGAGTCACAATGACAAATGTACTACATATTAACCAACACCGCTGTCTGTGCTGGTTAAACCAAGTGTAACAAAGACAAATTGTTGTCGTTTATTTCACGCAACGCTGCGAAACGGAGCACCTCGCTGCTTAAAGAGTAAACGCTGAGCAAAGTTTCTATTCGACTGTGGCGTAACCCCAATTCCAGAAAAAGTTTGAGACGCCCCGTCAGGATTAAATAATACAGAAGGCGATCGTTTTCTAACGTTTCCTGACAGTTCTGGAGCTAAAAGTCGAGATATTCGATGTTAAATCACATCCACTTAACCTAGAACGGTTGTAGTTGGAAGCTATGGAACATCAGACCACTTCAGATGCTTTTTTCCAAGCCTATTTTTGCACAGATTTGATGCCCTTTCATGCTTATCTGGCAACCACACATATTTTACTCCGATTGGCCGTCTTGCATAACTTAACGTTGTTTTTTTCCTGAACTGAGCGGTAGAGTGGAGCTCTGACGCAGCTCGAACAGCTGATTTCAGGCATTTAGAGGATTTTCAGCACTCGACCTGAGTGGATTGGCTCTGAAGCGAGGCCCGGTTGTTTGTTGTTTGTTGTTTGCTCTCAGGCGCTTTGTCAGGCCTGCGGGGTCGGTTTACCATGACGCAACTGTGGGCTCTGCTGGAGTCATCACAGCTGACTGCCACCCGGGCGAAGCTGCTGACCAGCACACACACACACACACACACACACACACACACACACACACACACACACACACACACACACACACACACGCTGAATACCTCCACTCCCTCATCCCGCTCCTCACAGCTCCCCTCCCATCTTTTTTTTTTTTTTAACTGAATCTCTTTGTGCCTCTTCCTCTCCTCTCCCCCTCGGTGTGTGATCTGATCTGAGCTGTGCCAAGCTGAGCTGGCCTGAATAAAGCAAAAAAAGAAGAAGAAGAAGAAGAAGAAAAGAAAGCCCTGGCTGAGCGGAAACCCCACCAAAAAGAGAGAGAGAGAGAGAGAGAGAGAGAGAGCTAGAAAAGGAGAGCAGTGATGATATCGCTGACCTGGAACCCTGCGACCTTAATTAGATGGGACAGACGAGATGGACGTCATGGAGCAGAGAGAGACAGAGAGCGGAGGAGCAAACGCGTCAGTTCACGTCTACGGGAACATGTGGGGTCACCAGATGTGCAGCGTCCTTCATGCAGGCTGCACCAGCACAGGGATTTGATAATCAGGTGGAGGAGACGCACAAGTTCAGGCAGAAATAGAAACGTATGAACTGTCTGGTAAGTGTCAGACGGATAGGCAGACAGATCACTTTATTTATCAGACTAAGCTGGGAAACTGTTGTGTTTGACAGCATGATATTACTTTAAAAAATCAATTAATATGAGTTGATATCAATAAAAAATTCTATTTTTTCCTGTGATTTTAACATTACAAAATGTTGTAAGACCACAATGGTACTGATAAGGGTGTTTCAACTCAATTTACTCTTTTTACTTTTATTTATTTATTTAAGGTTTAATTTGAGGGAACATTTAAGTTACAAAATGTTCCACTCCAGACTTATCTTGGTCTTTCTTTTTTTGTATTATTTTCTCTAGAGAAAATTGACTTTTTTTAAATCCATTGTCTCTCCATCACATCGACCCTCGACCTGACCCAGTGAAGATATCACAGCTTGGTCTGAGCCGTGTTCACAGCACAACTTGAAGGGGAAACTCTTTCAAGTTTCTCTTTTTTTTAATCATTTTTTATCATGGTGGAATGGAGACTCAGTCACAGGGAATCAAAAGTTCATTTAAACATCTTAAACTCGGCTCGGACCTCAAAGAGAAGACGTAAAATACCGGTTCACTTTGTACATCCTAATGCAGCATGTGTGTGTGTCTCTCTCTCTCTCTCTCTCTCTCCCTCTCTCTCTCTCTCCCTCTCTCTCTCTCTGTCTCTCTCTCTCTCTCTCTGTCTGTGTGTCTGACTCACTTCAACACAGCTGCTAATAAACATGAAGAGACATGGCTGAGAGGTGGTGGAAAAACGGAAGAAAATGAGGGTGAGAAAAGGACCGATATAGACATCACAAGCTGTGCTTGTGTCCCCTCTGAGGTGGTGGAGGGAGGAAGAGAGAGAGAGAGAGAGAGAGAGAGAGAGAGAGAGAGAGAGAGAGAGAGAAAGGACACAAAAAGAGAGAGATGACTTAAGAAGCGTGAGTGCATGAGAGCGGCAGATGGACCAATAGAAAAGACGGAAACGGACGTTTATAGAAAAGCCTAAATCGGGGTCTGAAGACGAGACTCTTTGTCACAGGCACGTCATAAAGGAAAGCTGTGTGAGCATGTGGCTCACATACATGTGCATATACATACATGTGCATATATAGTTATGCAGTATTATTGCTTCAAAATGGTGCTGACTATTTTAATTTTGGGGTATTTTCAGTGAGAAGACTAAAATCCCTCTGAAACACAGATTTAAGTAGACTGACTTAATCTGTCCCAATACTTCTGGCACCTTAAGACTGGGGGAGCATGCTTAATACGTGCATGTGTGCCAAAAGTATTGGGACATTAGTCTTACATCCCACAGACCGAGTTACTTCCACTGTGGAGAGTCCACATATTGAAGCCGGCGGATTAGACAGACGACAGTCAGCTGATAGCTGTGGATAATTGCGGCAAGCTTTCACTTAGTTAAATACGGATTTAGGTTTCTGAGATTATTAAAAAAAGATGGATTTTTCTTTTTTTTCCCAGTCATAGCAGAGAGAGTGTAGCCAGACGAGGCCGGTGTGTTTCTGCTCTGTTTGGATCCAGTGTGTGAGGAATAATAATAAAAGCAGTTCTCAGCAATAAAAGGAAGAGTTTGCAGAGAGATGTCCTCTCTTTATAGACTTATAACAGTCTAGAGCAACAGTGGAGTTATGGAGTGTATATCTGCTCTAAGGTAAGCTGTCCTGAATTCAGCTCGTTAGTGAGCTTTGTTGGACTGTTTGGATCGTCTCTGTTAAAGTTTGTTATTGCTGTCTTTGAACAGTTTCTCGTGAAGACGCCGGGTCGTGTTTGTAAACGAGAACTTGTTGTCAAACATTTAAACCTGGATTAAAAGAAGAAAAAAGTTCAGTAAATAAATAAACTTTTTGACTGTATGAGACACGCTGCAGTGCACATGCCAGCCCAGTAGATGGCGCTGTGATTTTATGATCCTCTGTCGTTCTCTTAAAGTGATACACCCGCATTACAATTAAACGACAGTCAACTCCACTATTTTTAATTTACACTTTTATAATTTACGGACTAATGAGCTCGATGCTGTGATGCAAGAACAAAGATGATTTATTTTGTGTTACGTATCAAACATTTTAGCCTCGATAGTTCAGTTTTTGAGATGTCAACTCATTCTGATACGTAGACTCGTAAACGTAGACTCTTCATGTCAGATACGTCAGATAAATCCGCTAACAACATGCATGAATCCAAGTTATTTCCATAGCTGGGACGTATGTATAAAAATGTACGACTCCCTGATCTATAGCTGGAGCATTAAGTTTTAATACTGCCCTGTAGGTCGTCAATGATTCATCCAGAGAGGAATTAATTGGCTGCGAATCATTATCGCATCAAACGAACACGTTGCTGCTGTCTGGATCTTACTTTAAATATAAAAACAAGACAGTTTCGGCACAAACAACTGTAACAGGACCTCAGGAAGGCCCCTGCATACTGTCTGTACCTGTAGTACTTCAAAGCGGGTTCACCTGCTTTACTCCTTGCATTATGCAGTATTTTTGGAGGTTTTTTTGCGAGTCACATTCGCTTGCATTACACAGTACAGACACAACTATCGGTCACATTGTTCTGCCTGTTATTACTCACACTACACTCCTCTCTCTCTCTCTCTCTCTCTCTCTCTCTCTCTCTCTCTCTCCGAGAGCAGGAGTTTTCTGAGTCGGTGGCTTGTAATTGTTGTTCTTGTTCTTGATGTTGTTTATGTCTAATTAATGAGCTCGGCGGATCAAAGGGAGGATCCCCGATCCCACCGGAAGTTTCGACCCATATCTCTTCTCTATCCTCCCCGAGAACTCTCTCCACTCCGCTCTCTGCTTATCGATACAACAAAGCAGCAGATATAGAAGTACGCCATGGGAAAACAAAACCTAAATAAATAAAAATAAATAAAAACTCACTCCGCTAGCTGCAAAGTCACAAGAGTCCCGTTGTAGTTCGAGGCCGTTTGTTTATCAGATGCGAGTCAGACGAGAGTGGAGCTGTTTTCAAGGGTTGGTTCTCCTACTGCAGGAAGTCACGAGGCCTTGAAGACCACTTTGCAGGGACAGTGAAGACTCTCTATGAGCAGCCAACGACGTGAAGCAGGTCCAAAAACATCATGATGTCCTCACTTGCCACTCAGAGAAAAAGAGGCATCCTGAGGCCAATCTCCAGAGGAGCTATCTCTCTCTCTCTCAGCTGCTCACACACCACTTGTCCATGCTCCAGAGGTGTCTGGAGGGGTCTCAGCAGCAGCGCTTGATTGCATCATTGTGATGTGATTGTGATTTCATTATTCGACTGCGACTTCCTGAGCCCTGTCAGCGATCCAGCACTCACTCAGACAGGACTCTGCAGCCACGGCCTCAGCTCCTGTCTCCACCAAACGGTGAATAAATTCACCTGGACCAGACACAGTTCTGGACCTGAGAAATCATTTATCTTCCATTATACCTATAGTCATATAAACGCATCCTCATTCCTGTGTAGTTTTTGAATAGTGAGACAGTCAGGCGTAAAAACCAAACCACCTCTGACGACCAATATGATTTGCGTCTGTTCAGGTGGGTATCTAAACGAAGTCTGGAGAAGTTTCTGGTGTAAAATCAGAATACTTGCTCCTGGTTCTTCCTCGATATCCGACTCCTCCTCTGATTCTGGCTCAAACAGAGAAAGCTCTAGAAAGTTCTGCTTTCCACTTATTCAGGAAAATGTTCAAGATAATGGACTGTGATAGTTTCACAGATAAAAGTAGGATTGTGAAACAGCTTGTAAAGTGGTAAAGTCGAGGTGTTTCTTGATGAAACCAGAGTCCCATAGCTTCAATGTTAACACCTCGCTTTAGGTCCATGCCCCTGTCGTCTGGATCTAAATGTCACGCTGTATATTTTGGAGCTCATTTCCCATCAGCTGCTGTGACCTGAGCCTTCAGAGCTCAGCCTCCAGGTCTGTGCTACGCTTTACGTGGCAAACGGAGAAAAAAAACAAAAAACAAATTAGTTTTCGCTGTGATGTTATCTCCTCTCTCCTCCTAGCTCTGCAGGATCTCGGGTCTAATTAGGCGACTCTCAGACAGTAACCTGTTTCGCTTGATGGTCATCGACATAGCCCCCCCACTTACCCCACCCCACCCCGATAAGCCACACAAAGCACTCCACAGATCTTCAAAGCCGCTGGAAACGTTCAAGCCTAAATAAGAAAAAAAAAAATCAAAGCTGGAGGGGAAATCATCTCCCCATATTATTCATCAAGAGTTTAAAACTCAAGAGCGGGGCTAATCTGCTCCATCAGGACCAGAGTGAGGGAGCTTTGATCAGACGTGATGGACACTGATCAAACAACCCGTCAGGTCTGGACTCTGATCCGGACTTCCTGAACCTTTTTGTTCCAGCTGAGCCCAGAACGACTTGGAAACAGTACGTGTGTCTTCCGGCTCTGGTGGGATCTGATTCCATTCAGTTTGATAGATGGGATAGATCGACTAATTAATAATCACAACCATACTGAATACTACATTTATACAGCATATACACACATGACTTACACAGGAGACACTAGGGATAGGAACAGAGGAAACACAAGTGGATTGGTCTGATGATGTGTGCGACACATCTTCTGTTAGGACATAAAAATGTAAAGAGACATGTAGATAGAGATGTAGATACGGTACAATAAGAGGGTTAATGTACCCTTTTATTCCCTCACCCAATAAGAATAGATAAGGAACTGGATCAACAAGCAAATTGACAAAGCCACTGAGAAGTTCTTATCAATTCCCACTCTCGTTTTCAATTTTCAGATATTTTCCATTATTTCAGTTTCATGTGATGAAGAGCGAGCACTGCCTTTTTTTTGTAGCAATCGATCAAACTGTTACGTACAGTAGAGAGTAGTTCAGTGTTTCACCTCATAAAGATAAGTAGGAACACAAACTCACACGTTCTTTCATAGAAAACATATGAAAAGTAGGGAACTAAAAACTGAGAAGACATCTTTAGCATTAACATATTAGCTTATTGTATCATATTAGCATTTAACCCATTAATCGGTTGTTAAGTCTCAGATTGATAACATAATCACCTCTAAAGCATTCAACACAAGTCCTCTGTGTCTCCTCTGTGTTGGGGAGAAGTGGCTGAAAACTTCACTTCTGAAAAGGAGTCTGAACATCGGTAGCGCCCGAGGAGAACGAGACTTTATCATCGTCTGTGTTTCATCTAAAAACCACAACAGAGGAATCTCCGGCGTCGTCCCCCCCCCCCCCCCCCCCCCCCCCCCCCCCCCCCCGCTCACTCGCCTCTGGCTGCTTTTAGCGTTTCTGAGACGCACCGACAATATTGACAACGCCCTGACATCGCTTCTCTCCTACGGCTTCGTTTCGCTTTCCAAGTTGACTTTAAGCAAGTGATCTAAGCGAGTCGAGGGAGGCTGAGGCCTGAGAGTTCAGAGGTGGACTGGACCGATCACCTGACCCTGGCGGCTTGGGAGACCCGATGAGGAAGAGGACAGGAAGTGATGTGACGCGTCGTGTTTTTCCTCAGAAACCTCCACGGACCAGTTAGCCGCTTTATGCGATTTGTTTTCATTACTCGCAGAACAATGAAAAGCAAAACGCCATAAAAGTTGGAAATTAAACATTTTGCGTGCCTCCATCTACAGCATCCCCTGGAGCCGCTGCAGTTTCACTTTCTTCTTCCTTCTCGCTTTGTTTCTTCTTCCCTCTACGTGCGTCTGTTTGTCTTTCAGTCCCTCTCTTCTTTCATCGCTTCACGCCTCCCTCCGTGGGGAAACACCCGGGCGTCCTCCTCCTTTGCTTCTCCTCCGATGGCGTTTCTAAAACCCACTCAGATCAGACTTGCTGCGAGGAGGCCGCGCTCATCCGTGCACAATGAGAGAAACGACACATCTGGCGGGTGCACGCAGGCGTACGCGGGGCACACCTCGTATCGCTTCCTCGGCATCTCGGCTGAGGAGCGAAGGAGTCGCAGGGAGGAGGAGAGCAGCTCCCGCAGTCACCCCAGGCTTAAAAGATGAATGCTTCCTCCTCCAGGAAGTCACTGTTGCACATCCTAGTCAGTTTGGTTAAACTCGGCTTTAAGGTTGAGTTAAAAGAGTAAAAAAAGGAGAAAAAAAAGGCGAGGACGACTCAGGTGAGGCGAGAAACACCATTCCACCCGAAAGGAAGAAGAGAAGAGAGAAATTTGACAAACTAATCCGTTCCAGACCGCCTGAGTTACTCCTGGACAGGAGGAGCAGAGCGGAGGAGAACATCCTGAGACTGTCGAGTCAGCTCCACAGGTCTAATTACAGAGCTGTGCTCCTCTTATGATGCTCAGATCTATCTATTTATCTGTCTATCTATCTATCTATCTATCTATCTATCTATCTATCTATCTATCTATCTATCTATCTATCTACCAATTTGCATACCAAGTTTGTAAGTTATATAAGTTACCATGTTTCTGTCTGTTCATCTATCTCTCCTATGAAATTCAAAGGTTAGGTAAACCATCATCTAAGTGAGTAAAAAATGAAGTAAAATAAGTTAAGTAACTAAGTTAAGTAAGTCTTAAGTACATTGTTAAATGTCTACAGGCAGATTTACTTGCATCCATAGTCTTTATTGCTTTATGTCAATCTGTGAATTGCTGCTCTCAAACAGGCATATTCTGGTGGTTAGATCTAAGAAAACAACTTAAATGATAAAGTACGTTGATACTATACACGTCTGTGCTTCAACAATAGTCCAACGTTATAAACTGGACGGGAAGCGTGGACGACAGAGGGGGACAAACTGGAGGACGGACCTTCGGGAGAGTTGGGAGGAAAAGAGAGTCTCACCCTCCTGACAGAAACTAAACTAAATGAAAATGTTCCATGTCTGCAGGAGGTGTAAACAAACAATTAAAACAAGTTATTATTCTGTATGTTTTCTTGTTAATTGCTTGTTCTTGTTCTTGTCCTAACTTTTAAGCTGAGTGTCCTGCATCACAGGACACTAAACCTAATAAAATAAAGTGAGATTTCTAAGATTTCTGCAAACTTCAGCTGCTATGGACGAGCCCTTAAAGTCTGCACCACCTTGTTTGAAGAGGACTGGTCATGTGACACCTTCTACGCATAGACGTGTAAAAGGAGTTTCCATCACATTGTTGGGAATACCTCCTCCTCTACATATCTGGAAGACCATCCAATGAGAGTGAGTGAAATCCAGCTATGCAGAATGAGTGTAATAAGCTCTTAGAGTGTATCAAAAAGTGCACATTTGATGCTTTGAACGCTGCACAACGTCCTCCAAAGAGTTAAACTGCTCACCTCCACTGAGTTTGGCCCGACTGGTCACACAGGACATGTTCTGTTTCCAAACCCAGAGCGACTGGCAGCTGAGCTCCGTCTGTAAATGACTTTTATCTAGATAATTTATCTCGAGACTTTTTATTGACCCGTGCACAGCCCCGAACGGAGGCGAGAGAGGGGGAAGGAGAGGACGAGGCCGAGGCCGAGGCGGGGAAAAGAGCATCGAGCGCCTGGAGATTTTGGCTCAAATACAAACACAGTCAGAGTCAATACGACGCATTAGCATCATTAGATTAAAACCGAACTGGGTCACAAGCCCGGGCCGCGTCTCCCAGGTTAACGAAGGGCCGAGCCCCGGCCAATATTTATCCGCGTCTGGCGGGACCCTGTATGTATCCAGCCGGGCTCGATGTGACATTTCCAGGAAATCAATAACTCGCCGGCTCAGGTTTTCCTTTCTCTCTCTCAGCGAGACGGCTGAATCAGGAGCACCCAGAGCCGCTCATGTAAATCTCACAATTCATGAATCCTCAATTAGGGGACGATCGGTGCCGCTGACCCTGACTGAACCCACACACACACACACACACAGATTAATTGTAGAAAAACCCATCCGAGTCTTTTCTTTCGTGCTCCCCTATCTCCCTGTTCCCAATTTCATGCAAATATCACGACTCTGCTTCCGAATCCCTCGGAATATTAACAGGAAATGTGCCGCAGCTTCTCGCCGGGAGCTGAGGTGGTGGAAAATACAGAAGACGTCCCGCGTCTGAGCTTCCTGCTCCCTCGGCCACTTCTCCTGCTCTCCGGCTCTCATAAACCCATCACTGCTTCCACCTGACCCTGTCTGTCTCACCTCTAAACAAACCGAGAGGGGGAGAAGTCGCAGTTTGTGCACCACAAGTTTGTCAAAATTATGAAACTTTTCCCCCCCAACTATAAGTTGAATTTTAATTAGCAATTTAGGTTTGTTTCAGCCTAGGGCCGTTTGTGCTTTGCTGATAATCTTGCAGAATCTCGGCACTAACTTGATTTAATTAGACAAACAGCTGTGACACCAGCTGTTTCCAGCTGTTATGTTAGATTAAGAAAATCCATCCATCCGTTATTTTACACACACTCCGTATCCAGCGGTGTCACCAGGGCTCTGCTGGAGGCTGTCTCCAAAGGTAGGGAGCACACGCTGGACAGGACACACACACACACACACACACACACACACACACACACACGCACGCACACACACACACACACACACACACACACACACACCAGTCACCAGTCAGTCTCAAACTATGACTGCAATAAACAATTATTTTGGTAGTTGATCAACTGATTAGTTGGATAGTTGGATTTCGCTAATACCTCTTTCACAAAGGCCAAGATAACGTCTTTAAATGTCTTTTTGTGTCCTCACCTCAACACTGTTCAATCTTCTGTCCATGACGATGAAAGAAACTAAGAAGTCATTAATACCTAAGACTTTGAAATCAGAGAATTTGGACTGGATTTCTTAAAATCCTTCTGTCAAATGTTGCTTTACGTTCGCTTTATGAGTCAACTAATAGCTACTTGTTGCAATCGACTCCAATCGACGTAAACAAACATGTTTTTGGGCTGTGACAGGAAACCAGGGTCCGTCCGGGCTTCCAACCTGTCCTCTGTCCATTAACTCCCAAACTGACTTAAAGATGAATTCCCAAAACCGATGATGACTGAACAACGAGAGCATCCTGCCTCTCCTGTTCCCTCTGGACGCTTGAACCCTTTACCTCTCACTCCTGACAGATCAGGAAGGAGGAGGACACATCGATGACAGGTTCATCTGAATAAAACCATCCCGGCCTGGCCCGGCCCGGCCCGGCCCGACCCGTTCTGCGGAGGAGACCCTGCAGCGCTACAGTCTCCGATCCTGACGCTCCGGGCTCAGAGCGGAAGCCAGATGGAGACTGACGGCCGAGCAAATGGACAAATAAATAAGTAAACACCATTAAAAATGCACCACACATACATGTGCATAAATAAGTGAAAACGTAGTTTGGCCAAACAGAGGCGGGATTATTTCTTATTAAAGAAATATAGAAATGAATAATTCATGCGGGCTCCCGCCACACATCACGCTGCCCATTAGAATAAACAGATGTCGTCTCTGCTTCTCCCTCTGCCGCTGTCACATCTAACGGGGGATGGGGGACGACTGCGACCGTCCCTCACACGGTCTGGAGCCGTCAGGCCCGACTTTAGAGGAGAACGAGCTTCGGGGAATATCTCCTGGTAAGCTTTAGAGTTTTATATCAATGCAGCTGCAGAAAGTACGATTTACTCCTTTATGTTAGGAAGAGAACAGAGTACAGAGTACACCCCCCACACACCAGCCTCCTCCACACTCACAGGCCCCGAAAACCTTTTGAACTTTCATTTCTGTCGAGGTACGTCTGATCCGGATCGTTAAGAACGTGTAAATTCAATCGCGACCAATGGACACACACGCGTTTGGCCCTCGACGCGCTCTTTGCAGCAGCTGCGACTCGGAGAAGGAATTCGGTGAATCTCGTCTCGGAGCAGATGCCTGGCACCAGCAGAAGACATCAAGAGTAAAATGCAGATGGAAAATAATTAGTTTATCCCCTTCAAACAGAGTAAAACTTGAGAGGACGGGTAAAGCATGATAATTTTGACGGACCAGAACGTGGTTTGAGTAATGAAAACTCATCGGGACACACTGGGAATAAAACCTGGAACCTGAAGTGGAAAAAAACATCTAAAAAGAAAGAGAAAACAACTTGTTTTCCTGTTGGTGCCATAAAAATACGCCAGACTGGGTTAGACTTAGCGTAGCTTAGCATAACTAATGGAATTGGCTAAGGAAAGTCTAGCCCCGTTAATTGGTTAATCTGTTTGCTTTAACCCCGACACAAACTGAAACGTTACAGTCGCAATTTGTTTCTGCAAGTTTTATCATAATTACAAGCAGAAAGACAGTAAACTTTTAAATTTAATTTGGACTTTAATTATCCTTTTAGATTGTTTCAGCCTCCAGCTGTTTTGCCTCGGAGACGATCTCATTATTAATATTAACGTTATTAAACAAGCGACGGCGGCGAGAACGGTTTACGACGAAGGCTTGAAGGACGGTTCGTCCCCCGGACTGTGGATCCTGTTCCTCGACATCATCACTTGTGATTTGTCTGAGCGCAGAGCTGCGTAACATAGAGAGCACACACAACACCCTCACCTCTATGAGCTTGCGCTCGTAGCTGGCGGCCAGTTCCTCGATGTCGCCCATGAACTTGTTCTGAGGGACCGGGGCCTGTTCCTCGCTGGAGCGCAGCATGGACAGAGCTAGAGAGAGAGAGAGAGAGAGAGAGAGAGGGAGAGAGAGAGAGAGAGAGAGAGAGAGAGAGAGAGAGAGAGAGAGAGAGAGAGAGAGAGAGAGGGGGGGAGAGAGAGAGAGAGAGAGGGAGAGAGAGGAGAGAGAGAGAGAGAGAGAGAGAGGGAGAGAGAGAGAGGGACAGAGAGAGAGAGACAGGGAGAGAGGGAGAGAGAGAGAGAGAGAGAGACAGAGGCAGAGAGAGAGATGGAGAGACAGAGAGAGAGACAGAGATAGGGAGAGACACAGAAAGAGAGAGAGACACAGAGAGGGAGAGAGAGACAGAGACAGAGACAGAGAGAGAGAGAGAGAGAGAGAGAGAGAGAGACATTAACACAAACTGATATGTGGAAAAACACACACTCTTTCTGGGGAGGAAAACTCTTTCCACAGCCAATTAGAAACCGCCACTTCCTCCCAATTAAGCCACATTGCGTCGTCCGCGGCAACGAGCCGGAGACGGCGGCGGCTGTTTGACGATTCTGTTTGAACAGCGAGAGCAACAGATCTATATAATGTAGACGATACGGGCGAGGAAAGAGCCACGAATCTCTGTTTCACTTAACTCCCAACACGCTGGAAAAACACACACACGTGAATCAGCCAGTATATCCCTGTACACACACACACACACACACACACAGAGTGAGGAAGCCTCTAAGTGATCTGTCAGAATGATAAACTCTGGTTCTCTGGCCGTCGTCTGTTTTACTCTGACGCAGCTTATTGTTTCTTTGGCGCTAGCGCAGCTCGCTAACCAGCCAGAGTCATCAGGACGCAGCCTAGAGCGCCGTCTCCCAGCCCATAAACATCGACTAATCTGGTTCTCTCCGTGAGGGATGGGAGGACTGAGAAGAAGTGGGAGTTGTGTATTTTCTTCTTCTACTTTTGTTTTTTTTTTTACTTTCACCTCAGCAAAAAAGCAAATTAACGCTTTTAGTTCCCTGTCACTGTGCGGTGCTAACACCTCCAGAAACATACTGAGGCTCAGAGGAGAGAGAGAGAGAGAGAGAGAGAGAGAGAGAGAGAGGGGAACAAAATGGAGAGAGCACATATGTCCAGCTCTTCAGGGAGGAGAGTAACCTAGAATGTTCTCTGTTGTTAACATAGAAGCTATGGAACGAAGGATGTTTTCATCAGAAAAGCCTCTGATGCTATGTTACAAACGCTTTCATTCCCTATTTGTAGGCGTGGGATCGTTTCACACAGATTCGGGCGCCCTTCCACTCTTATCTGGCAACCACAGACAGGCTTTACTCTGACACTCACATGAATGATCACGTGACTTCACGCTCCTCGCTAAACAACGAACCTTAGCAACTTTTTGCAACTATTTTCTGGAGGAATAGGATACTGGTTCTGAGGCTGGGAATATAATGCAAAAAAGCCACAGTCCTCTTTAGATTCATTTACTGTGTCTCTACTGAACATATCAGGTAATTAAGAAGTTTATACAAGTTGTGAAAGG
>CM055207.1:4303930-4426430 GCA_029224185.1 Karalla daura | reverse complement strand
AGGATGAATGGGAGCCCTGAGGCTTTTTGCCACATGATGCTCTCACACTGTGTCCCAGGCTTGTGATCAAAAAGCTGTAATTCCAGAGCTAACAGAGGTGATAAGGCTTGATGGAGGCTCTTCTAGTCCAGATTGGTTTCTATTGTCGACACACTCTTATATGTTTTCCAACACCAGCCCCAAGTTTTCCAGGGTTTCCAGGACACGAGCGAACCCAGAGCTGCAACAGAAATGTGATAATTTCTGGTTTTATATCTTCTAACATGTGCTCGTGGCATATGCTCTGAGCTTTGTCCAAACAAACATAACGTTTTCTGACCTCCTGCTGCCAATAGAAAACATTCCCTACGTTAGCGTGTCCTGCGTTTCAGGCAGGCCCCGGTGCGGCGTGTTCCCAGCTTGTAATTGCTTATTATATCAAGAGAGTCTCCATTTTCTCCCCTTCTCATCTCCCGTTCTCCACTCCCGCAATGACCCAGGTTTTCCCCGTGGGGATTATTAAAGTTTCATTTTATCACGGGCTCTAATCTGAAGTACTCAGCCTTTGTTTAGCCTTCACACCTCTGAGCATTACAAGAAGGCACAGTGGGGGGATGCTAGGAGCACAGCTGCATGCAGAAGAAGAAAGAGAAGAAGAAAGAAAACGATGTGACGAGGCATGGCTGGTGCAGTCGGGGGAGGGGCTGACAATCAATATTGGGATTATGTGCGGTGGAATGATTTAATTAATATTTATAGGGAACGCCAAGGCACAGGAAGGGCTTAATCACGCGTACTTGTAATCAGAGTGAGAACAAAAATTGGATTAGAACGTGCGTGTGTCACTGTCAATAGCATAAACATGTGATAAGCACACGGTTTTCACACGTACGCAGATGCCAGATGGAGGAAAACACACACACACACACGCACACGCGCACACACACGCACACACACACACAAATACGCTCTGAATGCAAAAGCCACACAGCTGACTTCTCCCACTCCGCCGTGAAAATCTCATTTCACAAAATTAAACCTGTGGAGAAACTTTCTCCGCTCGCTGCATATTTAGTACCTGGATGGCTTAAAGTTTCCGCAGGGGGAAGGAAAACAGAAAAAAAACCCTGAGTGGTGTCAGAAACTCCACACTCAGGAAAATAAGCCATTTCGCTACGGTGGTCCAAAGTTTTCAGTCTTACTGTATTCATTAAGAAAAAGGAAGACGTCAAACTCCAGCTTCGCAGTTAACTCACACATATAGGGCACAGTTGTTCCAAAACAGGAGAATTTAACCCCAGAGATGTAGATAGTCCGGGTAAACACAGCCATAGAGACAGGATGTGGAGAAAAAGGAGCAGCTGAGATCGAAAGAGGAGGAGTCGGCCTTTCGAGCCCAGAGCGATTAGTTTGTGGTGAGAACATAACCGACACAACTGCATAACAACACAACACAAATCGCATTAAATCGCGTTCATAGTAATCCAGGTGACATGACTACAAACATGGCTGCCGAAGCACTGTGTGTGATGTCTGCGTCTTTTGTGTATATTTTGTTCATTTCACGGACACTGATGCTCGTCCGACTCCTCCAAGGTTCCTGACCGATGAGAGACCAGCTGCTTTTCACTGATGGCATTAGTTTACAAACACAAAAGAAAAATGTTAAAATTGTATCTTTTTTGTTCCCCTCCCAAATTGGAGCAGTTCTGAACAAAAAGTTACACCTGAGTCGATGTTTCTCCTGCCTCCATCCATCATCGCTAGCTCGAAAAACAAACACGAAACGATGTAAAAACTCGCCTCCCGGAATCCACTTCATCACGCAGTATGACTTTGCTCCGTGATTGTAAGATAAGAAGACTCCAGAGGAAGGGAAGACTGTGGTGGGGGGGGGGGGGGGGGGGGGGGGCTCTAATTGAATTTTTGTGGGGGGTTTTATAAGTCTCCACCTTGAGCACAGCAGGCTGGGCTCTGCTCAGCCAATAGGTAACGGTTAAAACAGGAGCTTCCAGAGAGTAATTATTCCCCATTATTCCAGCACATAAAGCCGAAGCTTCTGTTTAAAATCTTAGCTGCGTACATTAAGAAGATCGAGTTTTCGCTAAGTCTTCGACACCGCAGAGCTTTAGCTCGCCTTTTTTTTTCTTTTAATAAAGTCACGGTACGCTGAAAAGCAGGCGTTAGAGAGGAAGCTTCTGTGTGTGTGTGTGTGTGTGTGTGAGTGTGCTCTCGTGTGTGTGTGTGTGTGTGTGTGTGTGTGTGTGTGTGTTATGAGTGGCAAAAGTAGAAAACCTAATTATTCCTGTGATCAAAGCAATTATTATGGGGAGGGGGGGAGAAAATTAAAACAAAAAAAAGAGAAAACTCTGACCCAAAACTGTCTCAGCTGGAGAGCATCACGGCTCAATCTGCTGCAGCCTATTAGCAGAGCTAGCGAGCAGCCGCGGAGCAGCTCGCCCCGTCACGCGTGACAGGATCCACACGTCTGAGGAACCGGTCGCCCGTGAAACACAAACCCAACAAACACAGTGCTCAGGTAGCGTACAGTATGCCTCATCAATGCTCCGGGTCCAGTGACTGACACACCCGCACACGCCGTGCACATCGAGTCGTGCACGACACGCATGCATTCACAAAAACACACATGGAAACTTTCATAACCCTGATTAGATGTTGTATTCCTGGTATAGACGGCTCGGGGACAAACAACATGTACCCTGCATCATAAATCAGCTCTTACACCCACACTTCATCATTTGTTATTCACATATGAAGTACGTACGACGTGTGCCTCCATGCATAGCGAAAGCGTGACATTTAAACTTGGAAAAATGTCCAAATACTGTTCAAAGACAGGCTGACGAACATGTTCAACCTGCTACTGAATTGTTAAAGGATTGTGAAAGTAGAGTAAAGATTGAAGGGAAGGGGGGGGAAAAAAAGCCACAAGTTACATACACAGATTCAGGATTCCCGGTCAGGTCTTAAAATCATTTTCCAGGACTTTTCCAGGACTTTTCCAGGACATGGCGGCTCCCTGTGAACCAAACTCCTGACTTCAAAAAACATATAAACGCATCTATCTATCTATCTATCTATCTATCTATCTATCTATCTATCTATCTATCTATCTATCTACAGTATATCTATCTATCTATGTCACGGTGGGGCTTTCTGTTTACTGACAGGGAAAAAGACGAGCAGATGGCTCGAGTTTTTCCCAGGACATTTCACCTCATTTCTCCTGTTTTCCATCTATTTTCCAGGAACTGTGACGCCTCGTGACGCTCTGCACAAAGCGATCAAAAGGCTTAAACTGTACTTGTTAGAGGCTATTCTAGTCTAGATGGGCTTAAATGGCGATTTTCTCTCACTGCCAGCAGGGGTTGGCGTATCTCGACGCTCACACTCATTGTGCTGCGTGTCGAACCCACACACACACACACGCATGCACACACACACACACCCTCTCAAAAGAAACTGATTCCATCACGTTCACAGAAACCACCGAGCTCCCCAACCTTCACAAACAGGTACGAGCCTCCTCCGCCTGACCGAGGCCAAGCCGCCTATTATCTCGTCTATTCCCATGACAACACCCGTTTCTTATTTCCTGTCGGCTCCGCGGCGCGTTTTTCTCCTCGACGAGGGCCAAAAGGCTCCGATGGCACAACGTGCTGCTGTCCTGACATCATTTAGTCTTGATTCACTCTGCGGATCACAGAGCGCTCCGCCTCTCTGACAGGATGGAGCCGGAACATCACGGAGAGTAAACACCTTTAATTTGCATGAAGAGAAGAGAAGAGAAGAGAATAGAAAGGCCCTTTTCTTTTTTTTTCCTTGAATTTGCCTTTAAAGCCGTGTACTTCTGCCTGGAATGACAAACAGAGACGCACCCGGGCGGACGTGTTCTTCAGAGGAGGAACTTAAGTAGTTTCGCTTGGAAATTTGAAACATGAAGATTAATCTGTGTCTGTCAATCTGGCTCTCTCTTTGTTCTGGCAGGAAGCAGGAGATGAAGGCAGCAGATGCCTCCCTCCACAACAACGCTCTCAACTTCAACTTTCTTTCTTTTTTTTTACTATTCCAAAGACACTTTTGCGAGAACAGGTCTGTTGAAGTTTACTTGTTAAAAGTCTTTGTAGCGTCTTCCAAAAAAAAAGCGCTTTGAGCGGATTTTTTCTTTGTTCTGCAGCGTAGTCTTGAAAGTACTAACCCCCCCCCCCCCACCACCACCCCCCCCCCCCCCCCCACCACCCCCCCACCCACCCCCCAGTCTTGCAGCGTGTGACTGGACAGACATGGATCAAAGAAAGTAAAGTCTTTGAATAAACCATGTTTTAATCAGCCGCAGCTCCTCCGTGTAGACACAGGGACTACCAGTGTAAGCAAAACCTTGCAGGACGGGGGAATTTAGTCTCAAACCGCATCAGATAAAAACCTCTAATCTGTCGTTGTTGGAGCCCAAAACCCTCCCACCACGCGTTAGCATTAGCATTAGCAGCCTCAGCTAATTGACTGCCACCTTATTGGCATCTTATTTCAATTTCTTCTTCGGTTATTGTGTTAAACGGCCTCCTCGCTCTGGGAACATCTCGTTTAATGACGCAGATCGTTTGTTGTTTGTGACCGCCACGTTAGCGCAGATGGCTAATGAGGAAAAGGGTCAAACAACTTCTAATCCACAATGAGATGATCCACATATGGAAGTGTTTTAGGGTAAGTGGCCTGGAAGGTTTTTGGATGAAAAAACTGTTAAAGAAAAATTAGGTGAGATAAGTTAATTAGGGCCCATCCCGCCTCTTAGATGTACTCATCAAAGAGAACAAATTACAAGAGAATGAAAACACAGAAAGAAAAGGTGATTATACCTGGAGTATTAAGTCTGTTTAAGCCTAGGGTGGAAATTCACAGAATGGGAGGGGACTGGTCGTCCAAACAGCATTTATTACCTGTAAACTCGGAATAATCGGACGCGAACAAAACAATTCTGAATTTCCATGTAGTACACAAATATAACCAACTTTAAAGGGGATCTAGAATAAAATAGAAGCGTTGTCTGTGCTGAAGTCAGGGACCCAAAATATCATCATTTTAAAAAAAGACATGACAAGATGCACACATGGTAACTCAGCCAATCAGAGTAGTCTACGGTAGCCAAGTAAGGCATGAAAAGGCACAAGATATGTGGCAAAATGGGCAGTAATGCTTCCATACCAAAGAACTGGATCATAAAAGGACTCTAAAGTAGTATCTGATAAAATACCTTCTATGTTATCAGATAATGCAGATAAATACTCAATTCAATGCAATTTCTCAGTGTGAGAAGTACATCTACCCATCAACCATTGTTGGTATCATTGAAAAGAAATCCTAAAAAGTTTGGAGGTCCGGCCCTATTCCCTTCTGTGTCATTTCTGACATTCATACACGGTGAAATGAATGAAGGCTGAAACAGGTGAAGGATGGAGGCAGAGAGACGAGAGGGTTTAAACTCTGGTCAGAGCGGTCATCTCGCTCTCTCGAGAACAGCGTGTTCTTCCACCCCCGTCCTCAGCTCTGCTGAACTACAGGCGAAGCTCATACTGTAATGTAGAGAGGGAGGGAGGGAGGGAGGGAGGGAGGGAGGTAGAAGGCCTCGCATCACCATGGGGGGGAAGAAGCAGCTCAGACGCAACGATGCGCCCGGAGAACGGCGAGCCCCGACACCCGCAGGTGTGTGACGGCTCCGCCTCCGTGACAGGAAGCTCAGGACGCCATGGCAACGGACGAGCCGGCCCGGCCATCCATCCCTCCATCCATCCATCCATCCATCTAGCTGGCGTGGACCGCAGCCCAGACCCACGCCGAGGAGACGCAGGCCGACTCGACTGCTGCCAGATACACGGAAAACACAATGGAAGCAACGTCTGTGAGCGGGAAAACAATGAATAATAGAGCAGGGACGTGACTGGCAGGGCGGGTTGTACTCCGAGATAAACAAACACTATAACAGAGATGACTAATACCTGCACAGCGCCGCAGGGCTGTTGGGAGGGCTGCAGTCAGCCGATTAGTGGATTGATGACTTTTTTTTTTTAACCATATTTGTAGAAGTTATAAAAAAACATGAGGTAGAGGTAAAGACAGGGAATACACCCTGGGCAGGTCTACAGTCCATCACATCACATCACATCACACACACACACACACACACACACACACACACACACACACACACTCACACAGGTACTTCAGAGTGGACCTGAATGTATTGGATAGAAAAATGAAATGAAACTGGAGTATAAGGGGAAAAACTCATTTAGACCAGAGAATTTGCAAACTCCATCACCTTCTGTCGCTATAGGGTAACAGTGCTACTCACTATTCATTGTGTCGCCCTCGTTGTGAAATATTTGATCATAAAAACAAAAGTTTACAAGCGATTATTTTAGTAGTCGATGGATCTGTGGATTACATTCTCAATGAGTCAATTAGTTCAGTTCATAAAATGACGCAACAACTGTGAAAATTAGGTTTGTTCTTGTCCTCACCTCAATGACATTCAATTTTCTGTCAGAGGATTGAAAGAAATGAGAAACTATCCACATTCAAGAAGCTGAGATCAGACACTTTTGACTTCATTCTCAAAGAAAAAAACCCTTAAATCGACTCTTATTCGTGGATTAATAGTCATTAACCAATCAGCTGCTGCTGCTCTGACTGAAACGATGTGGCTTGAAAAATCAAATCCTCTCCTCCTCAGGCCAGAGGAGACCGAGCCTCCTCTTCTAGGTGTGTCATAAGAGAGGAAGAGGAGTGAGATGTGGAGAGCTTCAGATGGTGTCCTGTGCTCTGGTTTTGTACACCCGCAGGGTGGGTGGGGGGGTGGGGGGGCAGTGGGGGAGGAGGGGGAGGGGGGGGGGTACCAGCGTGGCAGAATGAGCATTAAGAATTGATGTTCCCATCTGGAGGTGAGGAGAGGAGGAGAGGAGGAGAGGAGGAGGAGAGAGGAAACGTCTCCCTCCTTGCGCTGAAAGCACTGATCCTTTCGTTTAGTATCAAATGAAAGGCGATCTGTTCCGAAAGGTAAATAAAAAAACAAAAAAAAGAGATGAGGAAGAAAGAAAGAAAGAGAGGGAGAGAGGGAAAACAGTGCTAGTGCTGCTGCTGCTGCTGCTGCAACCTATTAGCAAGTGTAATTTAGGCATTTCCTCTTTTAGAGTCGAGGGAAAGCCAGAGGGACAGAGAGAGAGAGAGAGAGAGGGTGGAGAGAGGCTAACTGAGAATGAGAGAGAGGGAGGGAGAGAGGGAGAGAGAGAGAGAGAGAGAGAGAGAGAGAGAGAGAGAGAGAGAGAGAGATAGAGAGCGAGAGAGACAGAGGGAGAGGATGGCATCTGGATCAGCAGAGGCTCTGATACTGATATTATCAGTGTGTTATGAGTGTGCGGGGGACAGACACTGTCATGAACCTGTTTCTCTCTCTCTCTCTCTCTCTCTCTCTCTAAGATATGAATGTGATACGTATTATACTATAGACTATACTACAGACTACAGAGTCACACATCTCCAAACATACAGTAGTTTGCATGTACCAGCCTCCGTTAAAGAACGTGAGTAAGTAAAGGAAGACGACTGTGAGTTTGCAGGAGTTTGGTCAAAGTTCTTGCTCAGATTCTGGTTCCTCCTCTGATTCTGGCTCCAACATATAATAACAGATGTGGACGTATCGCTCCATACTGCAGCTGCAGCAGAGCTCCAGGTACCACTCAGTGAAGGAGAACCAGCGGAGGAGCAACAGGTGGATGTTTCATCCTCGACACACCTGATAAAACCAATCTTCCATAGCTTCTATATTACCGAGGATAAACACCATTCTCAGTTCCCTTTCAACACATCCATTAAGATCCATGCACACACAGTATGTGACCAGTTTCATACCCTTCACATTTATACTTCTACATAAGAACCACATGGTAAAACAGAATAACAATAAATAATCAATGAATCTGCGCCACAGAGAGGTAAAAACGGTTTAAGTTCTTTTCATCACGTCAAAGGAAATGAGGCAACAGTTACAGTCACCGTATTGATATTGCATCTTGGGATATATCAAAGCATCAGGAGTAAACGGTGCGTTATAGTGATGCTCAGAGACGCTGACTCTGACTCTGCTCCGGCCTCCAAATCGAAGATGGAAACACATCGTTTTTTGTTTGTTTGTTGTTTTTTGTGAGCTCTGAATTTCAATTAGCACTTATCCTGGGAGATGTCAGGCCTGGTACCCGATTACTTCTGCTCAGCCATATAACAAGATGTCATCTCACAGACTGCGGTTTCTTTTTGATATCGACTCTCTCCCTCCTGTTTCTGTTTCTGATACACTCGTCTTAACGTAACTTTTTCCGGAAATAAGAAAGGAGAAAAGGAAAAATAATTGTAACTGAATCAGAGGCGGTTTTGGATACTGGAGAAGAACCAGGAGCACGTACACGTTTTAAAAGAAACTAGCTAACTTTTGACAAATGTTATTCATCAAAACCAGGGTAAAAACATACCAGTTTTTCATCCTAGGTCCCCATTAATGTGTCTCTCGTGACTAAGAAGTTAATACTAGTTCTGAAAGGTGAAACTAGGAAGAGATGAGTGCAAATAAGGTCCTATTGAAACAGCACGATCTGTCCGTCCAGAAAGATAATTTCACTTGATAAGATGAAGATGAGGTGCTTCAGAGGAAGATTACAGTGTAAAGTTGAACATTTTAACATTTCCTAAAACAAGCTGAATTATCAAACACTACTGAACATACGCTTTTCTTTACCTTGGTAACTGAAATGATTTGATTCCCTCATTCCATTGGTGTTATGTAGAGTATATGTAGAGAGATGTAGATATATGTATATATATATATATATATATATATATATATACACATATATATATCTATATATGTAGATAGAGATGGATGATTTATGTCCACAACCCAATAACGACATATTCTATTCTATTTTGTTCTATTGTCAGTTTAGCTGCCCTGTCTAAGCAGTAATCATTAAAGGCCTGTTGAGTCTGTCAGGTCTGGACCATCGTCTATTAGCAGCCCGAGCTCTGCTCTTCCTCTTCCTCTTCCTCTTCCTCTCTGGTGCTGATCCATAATGGATGACGGAGCCTGACGCAGACCACCGGCTCCGCTCGAGCCTCGGGAACAAAAGGCAGCGTTTAATTGAGGCACAGAAGAAGAAGGAGGAGGAGGAGGAGGAGGAGGAGGTGGTGGAGGAGAGAGGTGTCAGAGCCGCTCGTTACTGTGGAACAGCGACCTTGTCAACAGGTTCAGATGACTCCGTCTGTCTGCTCCTCTCCCCTCCATCCTCTCCTCCCACTTCTTCTTTTTTCCTCTTCTTCCTCTGCTCCTCTGGTGTCATTAGTCACGGCGTTGGTCGGAGCAGCGATCTGATCCGAGGTCAGGTCGCGTCGGAGCGCGGCGAGATGTCTTTCCAAACTATTTAACAGCGTACATCTCATTTCCTCGCAGTCCATTATGGTAAATCTACATTAGGGAGGCCTGTCAGCCTCCCCTCAGACACGTCTACGGCCACACTGCCCCCTACGGGCCGATCCTCCCACACCAGGGCTGAGGCTGGGACTCAAGGTTACACCTTGAGTCGTTTTCCAGGACTTTTCCAGGACATTTTCAGACAGGCTGTCACACCGGACACTTATACACGCCCCATTACCACCCATGCTTTGGAGAAGGGTCATTTTCTGAGGTTTACCTTGCTTTTATGAACATGTGTGCCTTTTTGTCCGTGGCTAATGACGGAGCAAGTCTAGAAATGATTGCTGAGGGGAAATTCATGTCGCTATCACGCTACAAATGACTCAAAGAAGATAATAGTGGATAAATGTGGTTATGATGGGAACATTCATGGAACAAAATGACACAATCTCTCAAATCTATCGTCTAATCTCTACCGATCTTGCATCTCATGTGCAGTAACTTCTCTGTGACATACTATACATGGGTCACTTAATATCTTTTCTTTCATTTTTCACATTCTTGGTCACATTTTGCCACGTGATGATCTGAACACTGTGTCCTGAGTTTTATAATCAAAAATCTAAAACCTTTTTTTCACCCCATCATGATATTCCAGGTTTTCCAGGTCACTTGAGAACCCTAAATTGCAAGTAACAAAACAAAAGTTTGGTTCTTCTCTCACTTTCCATACGAATTGGTCCTTACTTAATCAAGAGAAAGGATGCACTAAATCCAACTTTTTTCGGCTTCAAAACTGAAATAATCAACCTTAGCACTCCATCCACAACCAGAAGCTCATAGTAATATGATGTTATATGCAATCATTCCAGATGCTTTCAAAGAAAAACTCCAGCGAAGAACTTCTTCAGAAAACTTTTCAGGACTCCTGGTTAAAGCAAAGCATTTATTGGAAAATTCCCCAATTTTCCGAATTGAAAAGAAATTCACGAACTATTCCCAGTTCGATACAGAATTTGTCGAGGAGACGCAGACCTGGACGGAGCGTGTTTGTCTGCGGCACAGAGGAGCTGCAGCCACTAATGGACAGTCGCAGCTTTTTACTCTCATAAAAGCAGCTGTGGCCTCCAGAACTGAGCGCTGTGCACTTTCATTATAGCGCATGTCTCAGGGGGATCGAAGCGTTACGCCTGTGTGTTCTGCATAAAGTATGAGCAGCAATACAGAGCGGTAGATATCAACAACAACTCCACACAGGGGGAAAGAGCCGGTGTTTACGCTGCTGAGAAGAAGAAGAAGAAGAAGAAGAGGAGGAGGAGGAAGAGGAAAAAGACATAAAACTGACATCAAAATAAACAGTGTCGGTGCCTTTTACAAGGAACTGAATGCAAATTCGATCCAAAAAATAAAAGGAAAGAAAATCTTAAATGTCGCCTTCAAAAGCTATTAAGGTGCTTCACAAAGTAAACGCTGCAACAAATGACTGTTGTTGTCAACGATTTGATTGATCGGTAAGTAATTAGGTGTCGTAAATGTCAGAGAAATGCTGGAAAAAATGTCCCCAAATGCTTCATTTTGTCCACATCTCAAGAGGGCTGTCGAAAAAGAAATCCTCTAAAACGACTGGTTCCACTTTGATCTGTTCAGTAACTCATTTTTTAGTATTGACAGTTTCAAACTAGTGAGTTTAGAACATGCCACTTAACTTTATTGTGTATTTTTAGCCCTTCAGAGCTTATTACTTAAGCTGCATATACTCAACTCATTCATTAATTTGATGCCAATAGGTCAATACTAAGAGGCTGAGAGTCTAAGAAGTTATCACAGTTTTGTGGATTCATTTTTTGAGTGTAGAGGACAAAATAAACACAGAAAACATCCACATTTATGAAACTGAGAGTAGAAAATCAGTTCATCCAGTCTCACACTCACAACTTTGGGGCGTCTGGAATCCCCCGATCGACAGGCAGACAGTTATTAGCGGATCGATCGATCAGTTGTCACAGCTTTGTGTTTTCCCTCGCACCAGGACAGAAGAGGCTGAGTTCAGGAGCCGTCCCTCCGCCCAAACAAACGCGACCGCCTGCATACGTTATCTAATCAATACGAGGGCCAATTACGCCGGAGATGAGGGGCCGCCAGACGACGCTAATCACTGGAGGGTGACAGCCAGCTTCAATCAGCAGCACCTGCACCCGCAAAAACAACTTTTTTTTCTTTCTTTTTCTTGTTTGTTTGTTTGTTTTCCTAAACTCGTCGACTTCAACAACGAGCCGCTAATGAGCTCTGACACGGTTTATTCGGTCTCGAGCTTATTCCACGGACACAAAGATGACCCTCACCTGACGTTCTCAGCAGCAGGTGTGTGTATAAAACACACACACACACACACACATGCATTCATTCATTCATTGAGCACCACTTCCAGGAAGCAACTTCTCTGATGTCAACATCCTGACACATCTTTCCATATTCATATTTATACAATGAGGAAGAAGCGAAGGATGGGGAACGAGACACTTCAGACGCTTTTCACACATGCCGAGGATGAAAGGCACACGGAGTACGGGAAACACGCTCCAAAGTGTACTTTTGTGTATCTTTCCGCTCGCCGGCTTCCTCCATCACTTCCCGCGGAGGCTTCATTCGCCTGGTCAAAGGTCCGAAGGATGATCAAATATACATACAGCTGCTTATATTTATATCTCCACTCTGCATTAGCCTGGATTATTAATGCAGGGAGATCGGAATAAACCGTATTCTCGGAGGGAAGACGAACAAAATGTGAAGGGGGGGAGGAAGCAGAGAGCGAGGGAGGGAGGGAGGGAGGGAGGAAGAGAGGGAGCCAGGACAGAGGACGGGGGCTGCATGAGGCTCGGCGCCAGTATTCAATATTTCAATCACAGATTGAGTCGCTGTTGAAAACGCTTTTGATCCAGACTCCAAAGGACTTTTTATAAAACAAGCATTTTTCTTTGAGCCGGCTGCAACACAGTGGGATTCACCAAGAGGGAAAAAGTCCAAAAAAAAAACCTCTGAGGGAGGAGGAATAAAAAAAAGAACTTTTCTCACTAAGTGGATTCCCTCCAAGTGAGTTATCTTCATTATGTCGTAGAAAAGTTTTTTTTTTTCCCTTTCTCCTTGAGCAGTTTTGTTCTCATTCAGAGATAAAAGATGCCCTGGGTTTTTCCTTGTGTCTAAAGTGCCGGGGACGTGCTAATTTTGAGGACTCAATTTAATAAGTGTGACAGTTTCAGATTTACGAGGAAATGGGCAGAAGGCAGAAGGATCGAGCGCTGAGATGAAGGTCGGCTTTTAAATGTGCTCGTCTGGATCTGATGTGGTGTGAAGAGCGCGTGTAAAATTGATATACGAGGAAATCGGGGGGTAAAAAACGAGTGGAAAAGAGCGTTATTCCAACAGCACTTTCATGACAGATCCGTACGGTCGATATGTAATTTCAATTTCCTAAACCAGACGTGACATAAGAGGTTATATTTAGAAGTTTAGCGATATGAGGTGAAGAAACCCCAGGGCTAAGGTCTAAATGCTAAGCCAAGCTAAGCTAAGCTAAGCTAAGCAGCTACGACTCAACTGATTCCAGCTACAAAGCGGATAAGATAATGAATGGATGAATAAATCAAGCCACAGTGAGAAAACAAGGATGCAAATTTTCCAAATATCTCCAAAACACGTTTTTCCCCCATTTCGTAATAACGTCTCAATCTCCCTGCCAGCAATTATGAAGCTGAGGGGAAAAAAAGGACTCTTTGCATTTGTATTCATGCAAATGTTGACACAGATGACGTAAGATGAGCGCAGAGACACGTGAAAGATTTCAATCCCGGACGCCAGAGACTGATTGTCGTGCAGAAATCAAGCTGTGAATCGCCCATCTCTAAACCCGTTAATCGAAACTAATATGACGATGGGGCCCGAGCCAAAGGAGACATTAGATTGATCTCCCGAAGCATCCGCACGCTTCGAATACACAATGCAGAATCTCTGCAGATCCGCGAGCTGATTACAGAGGCTCAGATGAATCTTATACGAGCGTCTGATGCCCAAAAACCAAACACACTTTGAAAAACAGTTTTGGTCTTTTACAGTGAACGTGCTGTTTACTTTGAGTCAGATTTATTCACCCAATAACCTGATCTCCACTCACCTCGGGTGCCTTCACGCCTCGGTTTTATTCATCCTTCAGCTCGGAAATTAAAATCTCCGCACCCCTGACACATGTTGGTGTCAAACGGCTACATAAATTATGAGGAGGCGAGTCATCCGTCCCTCGCCCGACAGATGCACCGCTTCACCACTTCATCATCCCTCGTTCTGCGCCTGTGCAGCTGGCTGGGGAGGCAGGTAAAGCCTGGCGTCCCGCTCCAAAGGCCTTCGGAGAGCTCTGCTCATCCTCGGCACAGGTGCAGAACCAGGGCGGAGGAGATGAGGAGCTCTGCAGCTTCATCGCTGCTCTCCACATGCACAAAGCTTGTCCACCACCATCTCTGGTTTCCTGAGTGTCTGTTCTGCAAAGCTCAGATTCTAGGTCAGAGTCACACTGGGTAGAAGCTCCAGGTTTAGGTGGAAGAAATACTCACTAAATAGTGATAAAACACTATTTAGATTAAGTAGAATTTGAGCAGAGTTTAAGAGCTTCCAGAGTCTTTAAGACTTCCACTCAGCGTCTTCTTTGGACCCTTTCCCACCAAAGCATGTCCCATTTCTGATTCCAGGCTACCTCCTCCACAGACCAAGAACAGTCCGGTCCCCAAAGAACTTGTTCCAGAGGAGCACCAATTCTTTGTTGGTCCAGGAGTAAGAACCAGAGGGTGAGGGAGGGGTTGTTGGGACCAAAAGAAACAGGACTTGTAGAAATGCCATGGACGAGACAGAACAGCAGCTTAAGATGCTAAAAGAGCTTAAAACAGGACCTGAGTTGTACAATCCTGATAAAGTCCACTTTGATGTCTTGGACTCAGACCTCAGGAATAGAATGGTTTCCTAGTTTTTATGTAAATAAATATATATTTTTAAAGAAACACATCTGCTTTTCTCTGTTTTCACCAAGCAATGCAATAGTACAAATGCATAGTCTCCCTGCTATTAACTTCCTGATATCTGTTTTTATTTCCGATTGAAAAGCAACCTGTTTGTGAAAGACGCTACATCAACAAACTTTACCCACTCACTACTGAGTCTCCCACTTGAGGCGTAAGAGCGTGTGGGGAGTTCTCTTCCTCCTGTTTTTCCCGTTTCAACGGCAACCCTGAATTCTGATTTCCAGCTGATGCTTCTCCTCACTATAAACGATGTGATGCTGCAGCTATTGTGCAAAGACAGGAGACCTGCGACTGATTTTTCTTTTCCAAGCCTCGGGGCCTTTATTTCCGCAGCATCTGAGGCATCCGAAGCTGCAGAAGCTGGAGCTCTGAGCAGCCTTTGAACACAGGCACAAAACATTTTCCTCCCAAAGAACACACACACACACACACACACACACACACACACACACACACACGCGCGCACGCAGACACACAGCGTGTGTTGCCTTGCCGAATTCGAGACGTCATTCTTTTTACGACAATCAACACTCGGAGGGAGGTCTTGTTTGTATTCCATTCAGAAACTGTAAACTTGTGAGCTGAGTTGATTGTAATCGGTTTGTATTTACACACACACACACACACACACGCACACGCACACGCACACACACACACACACACAGTTCATCTCTCCAAATTTGCTCAAAAGCTGCTATTGAGGTCAACGTCTCTCCACAAGGACTTCCCCTGCTGCTTTCATCTCCATCTGCGCTCCTCAGCCTCGTCTTACCTGACTGCAAACCTGCTTTCTCCGTTCCTTTCAGCCACCCAACAGGCTTTCACACACGCGCTAACACACACACACACACACACACACACACGTACATAACTCCCCACTCACCTGTATCTCTGCTCTTAAGCCTCCCGCTCTTTTGAAGGAGCAGAGAGCATCGCACTCCGGCACGTAAGATGCAGGATTAAGTTGTTTATAGAGCCTGGGCCCTTACCACATAGCACATTAACAAGCTAAACACTGAAAACACACAAGTATATGCACACAAATATGTAAGAGTTGAGGGGGGGGGGTTCTTAGAGGAGGGAGGGAGAGGGGTGAGATGCTCCGAGGCGGCGATGAAGAGATAGGGATTTGCCGGTTTGCTGGTGGCACTTATTCAGGAGAGGGTTGCGGCTTCTCAAAGGCTCCATGGGGTTTGAAATGAAAGGGCCTCCAAACGAGCGCGTGTGGATAGTTATCTGTGTAAGACTCTACATATTCATGCCCGAATCCCAGCAGCGATCCCAAAAAGAAAAATAAAACTGATAATCAAGCCGAGACGTATCACTCAGAACAGATTACTCCCACGTTCGGAGGCTGGATGCGAACCCAGACGGGGAGAACGGCGCCGGTGCATCCTCGATTTTTTACTTGAAAGGCAAAGTAAATTTATTATTATCATTACAGGGACACTGGGGAGCGCTATAATTTGATGTTATTCCCCAGCATTTTCTCACCGCTATCCTGTGCTGCGGTGATTTGTCTCGGCGTCGTGTGTTTCCGGCTCGTATTTTCCTCACGTTTGTCTTCCCTGATCAACGGACAGACGCTCATCAGTCTGCATTCAGCGGAGATTACTCCGGCTACGAACAAGAGGATCGTTAAAGATGTTTGTTTTGCAAACTTTGCGAGCGATTTTTTTTTCCCCTCGTCTTCCAGCCAAGCGCTTTACGTCGCCGGGCGATTACGTCCGTCTGAATTTTCAGGAGCCGATCTGGAATCCAAAGAGTCGTCTCACCCCAAATGCACTCAAATATCATCTATCTTCCATATCATGTGTACGAATTAACTACTAGAAGTTAAAAATGTTCAAACTCACCTGGAAAAGGGGATGAAAGCACTAAGATATAGGACATTTACCAATCATTTTATAACTATTATAACAAAATCATCCATTTTGAGCCTTAATTTACCTGATTTTCCTGTAGGGAACCTCCGACAAGGGATCAATAAGGTTTCTATCTATCTATCTATCTATCTATCTATCTATGTATCTATGTATGTATGTATGTATGTATCTATCTATGTATCTATATATGTATCTATCTATGTATCTATCTATGTATCTATCTATGTATCTACCTATGTATCGATCGATCTATCTATCTATCCGTCCATCCATCCGTCCATCCATCCATCATCACAGTCGCATCCAGTTAACTTCAAAGCAATCTGGACTACGAAGTGTTGAGGGTGCAGTAGCATCATCCTCGCATCAAATGAAACATGTCCAGTCAGTCACGTCCTGACGTGACCTGACGACCACCTGCTCGTTAGCAAACTGCTGCGACCTGCTTCAACAAACTGACTCTTCAAACTTCATTAACGAGTTTGATCGTCTAATCGCCTCCCGACTCTGAACCACGAACCCTTGTGCTTTGTAGCATAAAATCATTAGGGAGGAGGAAGATGGACTGCATACCTCCACCTCCACCTCCACCACCACCTCAACAACAACAACAACAACAACAACAGAGGCTGCATAGCTAATGAGCGGGGCAACGCTTCAGACAGCCATCGAGTAATTAAATTGATCCTGAGACAAGATGTGTGACGACCTGTCAAACCCAATACAAATGAATGATCACGTTGTACATCACGGTTGTTGTAATTAGCCCGAGCGGGAAGAAAGATCAGGAGGAGGAAAAAAAAGAGTCAGAGGGGTGGAGCGAATGATGGAAAACGAAACAGAGAAAACACATTTAACGTAACCGCTGCCGGTTGCCTGAAGTAATCAGGATCAAAATTACCTTCCCAATTTATTCAGAACCTACATTTCGTAAATTGGACAACATCTGCTCCAGGCTATAAACATCTGTAACCCTTTAAAAAGGGAGCAGTCAAAGCACGCTGCCTCTTCAGGCGAGGAGGACGGCAACATGTGAACAACACGAGGAGGCAGGAATCGCAGCTCTACGTGAGGAGACGTTTTCCCCCCTCAAAGTGAGAGATGAAGCAGATGAAGCGCCTCTGTGAAGCCGATGTCCAATCAAAATGTCTCCCACCATGAGGAGATAACACAAACAGGGGAAGGGACAACAGAGACAGACGCTCCTGCGGTTTCATTAACAGCTCAGTGTGTGGCGCCCCCCCGCCCCTCGGCTCTGATTAACGTCGCCCTCGGACCCGCCGAGCCTCCTACCCAGAGTGCATTGCAGTGACTGCGAGGGGGAGGGCGTGGACGGCCACAGGTAGCCGACACACAGCTGCGGCTCTGATTAAAAAAACACCACAACTTTAATACTCACACCGCTGTCGGAGGAGCTCACACCATATTATATTAGAATAAATGTTCTAGAAACATTCTCTCTACATAGGAGAGCGACTACATCACACATGAGGCCACAGGCTTGTCATAAACACAAAGACCGAGTGATAGAGCGGTACATTCATATGCACGTTCATATCTCATCTTTAATGACATGTAGTGATATTTTATTAACAACCAATTTATATGAAGAGTTGTTTTGTGACCTTAATTTTGTATTGTACTCTCTCTGATCGTGAAACAAGATTCAGGAAGCACATGAATGATTTTATAATGAACAGAATGTGTATTTTCTATAACTTAACCTCTTAATAATCTTAAAAGCACAACTCTTTGTTCTTTTTAAGGAGACTTGTTATAATTACGACATACCATGCATGTGTTACAGCTGGTAAATGTAATTTAAATTTCATTAAATTGTGTTTAGAATAATAAAAACTTCCCATAAACTTTTCACAAAAACTTTGGAAGATCATTATGAACAGATAAGCTACAACTGAAGTTACAATAGGGGGTGAAAACAGTACATATATCAGCACATTTCACCTCTGGAGGTTTCACTGTCGAAAGGACAGCATGTGGAAAGAATATGAGGACACTCAAACTACTGCGCCTAACGCTAACGCTAACGCTAACGCTAACGCTAACGCTAACGCTAACGCTAACGCTAACGCTAACGCTAACGCTAAAGCTAGGAAGAAGGTCTCTGGAGCTCCTGCCTATCACTGAGGCGTTCGAAGCTCTGAGTTTTCATTCTGTAAAACATTATTGAATGACTAACGCAGCTGATGGTGTAAAACGATAACAAATGAATGTTTTGAGTCACAACCGTTGTAGTTTCTGTCAACACTGGTGACATCTGTTACACTATGTCGATGAGTCAGAGGCAGAGCTGTAGCCGGTATGTTAGATTCATCTCTCTACAACTCAACACATCTTTCTTTACCTCAGGTGTGTATACATCAACTCTTGGGAATCCTGTAACACTCTGATAAGCTGGATAAACACCTAGAATACCACATAAACCAAGGAAAGAAGGCAGATTCTATTCTTCTATTCTATGAGACCATAGAGCTGCACCTCGGACCTTTAATGCGAACACGCTAACGTTAGTCATCGGTTATTGCTTCCCTAATTGCCACCCTGACACATTAAGTATGGCCAGATTCTCTCTGATTTACAGCCCTTTGTCCTCCTCCACCCTGGCTCAGCAGCTCCTGGTCGAGCGGCTCCCTGGAGCCGCAGGAACTCAGAGTCTGTGCCGTGTTTTCATCAGAGCGGGCGATGGAGCAGTAAATGAGCGGCCCGTCTGGCCTGGGCTAATGTAGCAACGACCAGTGTCTGCACTGGCCCGGGAGGCAGGCTGGGAGAGCTGGGAGCAGATGTAATCACTCCCGAGACGGACGTGGGAAAGCAGACGAGGAGAAGGAGGAGGAGGAGGAGGAGGAGGGAGGAAGAGGGGGAGACAAAAGAGATGTTCAACAGCGAGACAGGTTTTGAGAGACGCCGCTTTCTGGCATAACTCGCACAAAATGTAAAACGGAGTGCTGACAAACACTTCCAGGAAATGTAGAGGTATAGAGATGGCCTGGAGGGGTGAGTGTGTGCGTGTGTGTGTGTACATGTGTGTGTGTGTGTGTGTGTGTGTGTGTGTGTGAGCGGAAAAACACCCGGAGGCGAGGTGAATCTCTGGATGCATCACCTGAGGACTTCCTGTATTCCTCCAGCCCCCTCCCTCCCCCAACCTCCATCTCTCTCCTCAGCCTCTCTCTCTCTCTCTCTCTCTCTCTCTCTCTCTCTCTCTCTCTCTCTCTCTCTCTCTCTTCACTTAATTCAGAGTTGGAGACGGACGCCTCACTCCATTACAGAGCTTCGAGAAGATTGAACAAGAGGGCGCAAATATTAGAACCGTCCTTCCTCCCGTTAATTGAGTCGCACATGACGTGCCCAGAAGCTGGAAAATCCCCTCCGTGCCCAAATGTTAAGCTCCTCTCTGATCTCCCTCTCTTTTTTTTGCAGATGATTTGATGACTAAAATAAGTGAGACATCTGACAGCAGCCGACGCCCGGATTCACCTGTCGGACAAACAGTCTTGTGAAAAACAATTGTATAACTATCACTTCAAACGCTGTAAAGTCTGGGATTTGACTGTAACGTCCACACAGATGAAATATCACTCTCTATCGTAAAAACCCTTGAACAGTTTGACTCAGATGCTAGTCGGAAATCCCTCGGCTGGAAAAAGGTTGGCACAAATGCACAAGACAAGTTTGACAATCTGCATCTTTTGAACAGGATAAGCTAAAGGAGAGTAAGATCTCTCTATTCCTACCTGACACTTTAGACTTCCATTATACGCTGAAATGAAAACCATAGAGGATATAGATTCTGTAAGAGTGTGACTGCTAAACCCCAGTCTCCTCTACTATATCACACCCTGAATCACTACATGACGTTTTAGCAGAGTTAGATAATGCTTAAAAATGTCACTCTGATCCGCCCCTTGATACATAACGCAGCGGTTAATAACGAGACAGCTTGTGTCTGCCAGGTGTCACAGTCACGCAGCAGCACAACGTGAAGCCCAGTCATCGTAAATCAACCCCGCCAGGCTCACGAGCCAAGTATAAATAAGCACTTTTCTCACTCTTTTTATATTTGCGACACGCTTTAACAGTTTGTCACCGAACACGACCAAATATTGCAATGTTTGCGTTCTCGACTCCGGCGACGGCACGCCAGCGAGTCAAACGAGCACTACAGCCAATTAATTAATTAATTAATTAAAGGAAATAAAGACGCCTCAGATGGGGAATCCGCCACTCCCTCTCCTCCCTGGCCTCGCTCCTCCGTGTTTATCTCTGGATAGGGAGGCGGGACGCGCTGACGCCCAGCAGGCTCTGGCACCGGGCGAGGTGATTAAAATGTTCATTAACACCGATATGTCCAGGTGATGAGATCTGCCACGCACCCCTGCCGAGCCCGGCTGCAAAAAGGACGCCTTCGGAGGAGCCCACGTAATCCGGGGCGGTGACCACCTGGACCCACCTGTGACAAACAATATGCCCCACGCCATGGCAATAAACACTCATTTCATTGTAATATAGATATATATATATAAAAATCCACATCTACACAAACAGACCACCCTCTGCAGTCCCTCGCACCTCGGAGCTGGTAAACAGGCTCAATCTGTTGGATTAAGACGTGAGAGGAGAGGCTGAACAATAGGAGCTGCTTCTTCGCTTCTTTCTTTCTTTCTTTCTTTCTTTCTCTTTCTCGTGGAGGTCCTGGAGAGGCTGGCGGCTGCGGCTGAACCAGAACGTGTGGGCACAATTAATCTCGGTTCGCATCGAGAGTGACTCATCCGCTGCTCTTTTACAGCCGGGCCGTGCTGGGATGTAAATAACTTTCCGACATAAACCACTTACACACCAGTTACAACAAGTTTCGTACCCACCTACAGCCGTTAATGCAGTTTAATTTCGGCTTCTCACACACACACACACACACACACACACACACACACACACACATAGTGTCCATACACTCACTGCCCCTCCCACATAAAGACAATTAGCATCGATAGGGAGCAGGAGCACGCACTCGCATATGAAAACTCTGAACCGTGACCTTGTCTTCTTGTGTTAACCCCCAAACTCGCTCACTCACAGACTCTTAATGAAAATCCACCTCCGTAACAACATATACACACACATATTGTACTGTATAGTGGTTTTGTCATATTGTCTGAACAAACTTCTCACTGAGTTCCATTCAATTTGAGGTTATGTTTTGACTGGCGCCTTTTTTCTCGCACTTTTTGGCAACTATTGCAGTACATTCATTACTACTCCTACTCCAGTGTAAAAACCTAAGACAATTCTCCCTTTAAATAGGTTGCAGCTTGAGTTTAGTTCACTTAGTTTACAGGAAATCTGTCATTTTCCTCACATTTACTTCACTTTTCTCACATGTAGCTCATTTTTCTGTCACGTAACTGGTGAAACACAAGAGTTTAAAATGTGTATATATGACAAATCTAGATCAAAATACCAATGTTTCCAATTTTCTATCATTATACATATATATATTATCAAGCTCTAGGTGAGACCCCCCAAGAGAAAGCGTGCAGTTTCTGCTTTTTGGGGGGTCTGACCTGTCAGCTGAGACCCCTTTACACTAATATAAAGTAGGAGCACAGACACATGTACACACCCTGACACCCTGACAACTCAGAACAACTCCCTCCTCTCACTGCTGTGACCTGCTTTTCTCACCTTAACCCCCCAACACACTCACAGACTCATTACTTAACAAGTAATGAAAATCCACCTCCATAATAACACACACACACACACACACACACACACACACGCGCATACACCATATTGCCAGCCAAACAAACCTGCCCCTGTAAACATAATATAAAATATAATTAGACGCGGTCCCCAAAGTTTCTATTACATGCAAGCGCAGCTTCACACTTTAATGCATGTATGAGGCAGATTTGTACACACACACACACGTTTACAGCTCTCTCTCTCTCTCTCTCTCTCACACACACACACACACACACTTGCAGCTGACCTCCCCCGGGCCGTACAAGGGCAAAGTGGGAGCACACGGAGGGACAATAACCGCGAATCTGTGTGTGTAATGAATAAGTTACACAGTCCTATTAGAGGCAGGCAGCGCTGACAAATGCCTCTCATTCACTCATTAGGCCGGTGGCTGTCGGAGGGAGAGGGGGGGAGAGGGGGGAGGAGGGGGGGGGGGGGGGGGAGGAGAGGGGAGAGGGCGCAGCCAGGGAAGCTTATTGGGTTTTAAACGGGCGTGTAATCCATTTCCTTATTGGAGATGAATAAGCTGCTGTCCGCGGCGGGTTTATTTATGGGACGAATTAAGCACGTACGCAGTGACGGGGGCAGGGCAGCAGGATGAATCAAAGTGCAGGTCTGGCCCGCTGTCCCCAGGTAATCCTCCAGAGTACTGCACAGGTGGAGGTGGGGGGGGGGGGGGGGGGGGGGGAGGGGTCGTCTCTATACAGGGGGGTGAGGTGTGAATCTTCAAAAGTGGAGTAAAGTGAAGAAGTAACAAAGAAGGAAATGGAAAGTTATCTCGGAAAAACAGAATTTTAAGGCCAAAATAGAAGAAAAAATAAAAACTGAGCTCCACTGGGAGAGAAAGTGGAAGGATTTGAGTAGGACAAAAAAATAAATGTAAAAAAAAAAAAAAATCACAAAACCAAAGGAGAGGAGAACGACTGGAAGAAACTGGACAGCTTTAATGCAGAAACACGTGGGATTTAACAGCAAGTTATCTCGGGGAAACAGTCGTTTTTCTTGGCTTCAAAGGAAATATCAAACTGCAACAGGAATAAATGTGCTCCTCAAAAGGTCACCAAATCAAATAAGTAGAAGTCCATTCCCTCCTTGCCTTTGTTTCTACAGAGGTCCAGCAGTAATGGGCCGGAATAGAATAAGAACAGGAAGCGCTCGAAAGATCTGTTTTTCACAGATATAACAAACGGCTATCTCTGAAAAACAGATCTGTCGAGTAAATATCAAGAATGAGTAAATATTTGAGTTCTTTACATTGTGTGTCTTTACATTTAATACAGATTTCTTTTCCTAAAATGATTAACCACCTTATAGTTCAAATGTGACACCATTAGAGTCCAGTTTGATTTTTCATTTCAAAAGCAAAATTGTGATAAAGATTAAGAAAAAAAGACATTTTTAACACTTTTGTGCCATTATTGCCTCTGTACCAAGGTGTGTGTGGCTGCAGAGTCACATCCACATCTTATTACCTAAAAGACGGATTAAATGTTTGGATATGTTTCTGATATTAGTACTGAATGTGTATCCAATATGGGACTCCATACGAAAGTGGTCTGGGTCTAATTTGTGCAGTTCAGACATTAATTATGGGTTAAAAAAAGTCAAATTTGGGCCACATGTGGCTGCAGAGTGAATGCAGTGTGTGTGTGTGTGCAGCCACTACTCCCACAAGAAAGAGTGGTAGTTAATGGGATGGAACAGAGGAGGTGTGTGGATAAAAATGAGTGGAAATAGACTATAATGGACTATCGCAGAGCTCCTCCTCTCTGGGAAAATGGAGAAGGAATTCCATCTCCGTAGACTTTCTGCCCTCTGACCTCGCATCGATCTCCTCCAGAGAGTCCTCGGCACACTTGACAGGTTAATCACTCCTGATCTCTGTCCCCGGCCTCTTTTATATACAGCACATCAGGACAATTCCAGCTCCGCCACGTGCACCCACCTACCACCCGTCAGGGTTTTTCTTTTTTGGTTCGGTTTGGTTCCATCTCTGGGAATCAAAGGATCCCCGGCCAGGGGGAGATTGAAACGTCTTGAAGCATTATCATGCGGAGAGATAGAGAGCTTCCAGAGCAGGATGACAGCGCAGGTTCTCAGAGAAAACTAATGTTTTTTCTACACAGTCGCTGCCCTTGATTCCTATCGCCTGCTTCAGACAGAGGCACTCTATCTCACGTAGCGCCGTCCTCCACACTCGCTGTTCCTCGCCCCACGCTGACATCACTCAAGTCCTCCTGCAGCACCTCCTCCGCCATCCACACGACCTTTTCTTTTCCCATTGACCTCCGATATCCAGAGCCAGAGGCAGCCCGAGGCTCAAATCACTGCACCGACTGCGCCAGATGGACCTAAGACACTGCTTTTTTTGTTTTTTTCTTCCAAATAGCTGATGGGAACGTTCTGATAAAGACCAAACTCTGCAGGCGTGACGATGTGTTTTTGAAAGCCACGAGTTTAGCTCACAGGACGCCGCCATCTTGAATATTTGGAGCCAGATGAAACCACATTTAGACGAGAGGGCGGGACTGTGATGCCACCTATTGGTTTGTGAATGTTTGACAACAGTCAAGTAAAAAGAGATAGTGGATCAGCCCTAGTGGATGTCGGCGGTACTGCAAGTACAAGTCACTTCTGCACTGGCTTCACTTCGTCTGTGTTTTATTCACAGTTGGAAACAATTGAAACGCTGCAGTAAATACTCCAAGCCAGTAGATGGCGCTGTGATCATTTGATACATCTTAGAGACACTTCTTCTTACAACCTGACTTGGCAGTTGACTGCAAACCTTTAAGCACATCCCATTCTCAAAATGGTGCGGCTTGTTCCACAGTTTAGTAGTTTGGTACTAAGTGGTTTAGTAACAGTTTAGCCCTAGCACTCGTAGTTACACTCTCATCCATTGGTAGTGTTCTCACTCAACATTAATCCTTCAACATTAATCCAACATCTTTTTTTTTGCATCCACACCCCAAAAACGAAGGTGTGTATCAGATTTCTATGACTTGTCCATCATTTTCCTTTGTTTGTTAGTTTATTTAGCTTTCCACAATTTTTCCAGGTCTGGAAACTGCTCTTTCACAAACTTTTTACTGTCTGCAAGTCTTACAAACATCCCAGCGATTCAGAGGCCGTGCCATCGTTCAAGGCCGCTCGTATACGTTAGGAGAGAAGGGTGCAGATTAACGACGTTTATGCAATAACTTTAAGCGCCTGGAGATCTGGAAAAAAAAACTGGGTCAGAGCTGCTACGAGTGCTACATACGTACGTACGTACGTGCAGCTCCCTGGAGACTTATCTCCACCTGACACTGCGTTACAGCAAACACCGCTGCCACCGCTACGCTACAAGTCCTCCGGGCCGCGGCTGACTTCTTCTCTTAATGACGCAGAGAACAAAAAGCACACACACACACACACACACACCTTTCTATGGTGCTCAAATATTCATCTGGAGCAACAACTCGTGCTGACATGGGAAGCGTTGTCTGCAACATACGCGGATTATCCAACACACAGTTTCGTTTAAGGGAACACGTATTTGACTCATAGAAGTAGAACGAGGAGGGAGGGGGGAGGAGGGGGGGAGGAGGGAGGGGATCTCCTACCCCACCCACCCCACCCCACCCAGGCAGCATCATGCGGGAGAGGGGAATAATTACGGCTCCTCTGAAACAGTACGGGAGAAGGAGCGGCGTCTTTAGTGGGATGTCAGCGGTGCTGACAGCGCCTGAGGAGCGGGAGAGATCACGTCTGCGGTGCAGTCTTCAGACAGGAGGGGTTTGAGAGAGGCAGCGCACTGATCACGGAGGAAAAGCGCCATGACAGCACATGAAAAGGGGGCGCTTGTGCATCAATTCATCCCTTTTTTCTTCTTTTTTTTCCCCAACCCCTGATTTTTTCTTTTTTTTTGCTCCTTAAATTGCTCAAACATTCTTCCTCTAGTCCCAACACATACACACTGACACACAGAGTGTGTGTGTGTGTGTGAGAGAGAGAGAGAGAGAGAGAGAGAGAGAGAGAGAGAGAGAGGCAGACTGTGGTAGTCGACATCAAAGTATGATGGAACGAGGCACATCATTAGCAGGAGAAGACAGAGGCGAGGGAGGATGAAATCATTTAGACGCCGCTGTGGAGAGGGAATTACTACGCCTGTCGGGATGAGGGGAGCGCGGATGGAGGGAGAGGGGAAAGACAAGGAGGATGAAGGAAGGGTGAAGAGGAGAGGGAGAGAGAGAGAGAGAGAGAGAGAGAGAGAGAGAGAGAGAGAGAGAGAGAGAGGGTACGAATGAAAGGGGGAGAATAAAAAAGTCAACAAGAGCAGGAGGCAAACCTCAAGGAGAGTGGAAGAAGGAAGAAAGGAAGAAGGGAGGGAAGAAGGGAGGGAGGGAGGGAGGGAAGGAGGGAGGGAAAGCTCGATGACAAACCAGAACAGATTTGTCAGGACTGAGCAGCTGAGCCGGGTGATGGCTATTTCCTGATAATAAGGGGCCTTTTCATGTTCGAGGAAATCACCATCCAATCATCACCCCCCCCCCTCCCCCTCCCTCCTCCATTGTCAGCCCCCCCCCCCCCCCGAGCTCCTGGGTGTCGTCGGGACCGGGCGGCCTCAGTAATTGCCAGGGAAGCGGAGTGATGAAATGTGAAACCGGCGGCCATGTTTTAAACATGACGCCGCCGAGTCGAGTCGCACAGGTTGGAGCTCGGTTAACAAGTGTCAAGTCGTCACGATTTGACTCGTACCGAAGGATAATTAACAGCAATTCAGCGTTTCTGGCTCCCAAAGTTATCCTTAAGTTCCAGAAACTACAGTGAATATCTAGTGCTACCTGAGCTATGGCATCACTGCTCCACTGGCACCTAGGCTTCACTCTGATTGGCTGTCTTGCCAGTCACTCACATGAATGATCACATGACCTTACATCCTTACCTGAGCTAGGTGGTAACAAAAGCTTTGAAGCAGCTAGGTAGCACATGCACATCCAGCCTCATATGTTGGAGCCAGAATCAGAGACTGAGGAAAGGTAATTTTTCAAATTGGATCAGTTTTGCATTTCTGCAAATGTTATAATGGTTAAGTAAATAGGAACTAAATCACAACAACATCCATAATGGATTTACATTGTATCGTTAGGTTGTCATCCCCGCCTCTTTGAATAAACAAGCCTGGTATCACACACTTCTACACATGGCTTTACCTCTATATCTCACACTCACAAACACACGCACAAACCCTTCAGGGTGACACAGATAACCACTCTCCCTTCTCTCCCTCAAAATGCAATTAGCCACTTTGTGGCCCTCTATAATCTGCCATGTTCATTTTATTTGGCTTTGATACAGCAGGGGAAGCTTATCTCGCTCCGGTCTTTACACAGAGCACCGCTTTACATCCCCCTGCAGCGCCGGAAACAAAGTCAAAGTTATCAAATCTGCCCCCACCAAAAAGGGGAAAACAAAAAAAAAAAAAGAGGATAAATGAGAGTCAGAGAGCTGTGGCTCGCCGTGTGACGGTACTTCACGCTGCAGAGGAGGAGGGAGGGCTGGACGTCTGAGCCCCGGAGAGGAGCAGCAGAGCTGTGATCTGGGATGTGGGGAGGAAACTGATGACCTTATTTTTCAGGGTGTGCATCTGCGAGCACTTCTTTTTGAGAGCAAAATAGATGGACTGGGACACAGATATGAAATCTAATTTCAGGTTATAATGATGCACTGATGCAGTGTGTGTGTGAAGGAGAGAGACAGAGAGAGCGAGAGAGAGAGTGTATGTGTGTGTGTGTGTGTTGTTTACCGTCATTGCCCTGGCTCCCTTCTCTCTTCAGCATCTGTACCGCCCCCACATACTTCTTCAGCTGGACCTTCAGGACCTCATTCTCCCTACACACACATAGAAATAGGCAGTTTAGAGCAGAACACTTAAGCTATGGATGCAATACAACATATGTAAACATTTCAGACAAACTGTCAAACATCTTGACTGTAACTCAGAGCAGGCTGCATCGAACAAATTGATAACCTAGTGGCTTTGGTTTCGAGGCAAAGAGAGAAAAGTTGAAGAGTGCAGCAGAACTTTGTCTGTCAATTATTGTTAGTTTATAGAAATGTCACTCAAAACACTCATATTATCAATATAAAGTCAGATGAGATGAATTAAAGATGACAATGTAACTGTGGTGGTCTAAACCATCTCGTACCAACTTATAATGACGTCCATGTAACAGTCTTATGGCTGCCACATTCATCAGAGTAAAAAAATGCACTGGTCCAACATCCAGATTCATTCAGCACATATTCAGCGATGGATGCACCAAATTTGGTGCTTTTATCATAAAACGAACAATAGTTAATCTATGCCGCCCAACGAGAAGAGGTAAATCCTCTATGACCAAGAGAACTGGAGAGAGTGAGACAGATGGAGGAGGCTCATAGTAGAGCTGCTGCTCCTCTGCACTGAGGGGAACCAGCTGAGGAGGCGCTGCAGTGATCATATCTCTGTCTGCTGGAGAGTCGGTGCCGGTCGAGTAGGTAGAAGATGGAGGTAGAGGAGTGTCTGGGCCGCTCTTCTGAGACTGCTGCCTCCAGCGACCCGGACGGGAACAGAGCAGGACGGCGCTCATGAAATTTGCAACGGCGGAGTCCTCCTCTATGTCTCCCCTCATGCATATATTAAAAGAGGTAAAGGGTACGTTATGACCCCGTTTTGGCAAGTGAAGGCGAAGCTGAACTCAAGTTTTTTCAGTATCTCACAGACGAAGTGAGAGAGTAAAGTAACACGGTCCATTAACCCTAGAAATGCATGAATCCCTAATAGAAATAACTCAAATGTTGCACTCTCACGAGGCGAATTTTCATATCAAAGTTTGTAAGAAAGTGTAATGGAAACACTGTTTTCATATTTACTAGTATTCATATTTACATAGTTTCAAGTGGTGATCGGAAAACTGCGATGGAAAACAACTCGAGTCAAGGATGAAACTGCAGGTTTGTGACAGCCCTACATATGGACAGTTCGGAATAAGGGTGTGTATGTGTGTGTGTGTGTGTGTGTGTGTGTGTGTGTGTGTGTGTGTGTGTGTGTCCCACTGTGACAGAGAAGTGAGCAAACCGTAACCGCTTGAACATCATCGACTTTGGGGAGGAAATCAATCAAAGAGTTGGAGTGTGGCTTTATGCCCTCAGCAGTTAAATTTAACAGCCTTTGTCTTGCTCCTCCACCACCACCACCTCCTCCCCCACCTCCTCCTCCTCCTCCTCCTCCTCCTCCCATCCTCACCCTCCCTCATTCTCCGCGGGTGATTCTTCTTCTTCTTCTTTTTTTTTGGTGCCCTGCTTATCAGCACTCATTCCCCACCAACAAAAGAGGCGTCTGCCGGGAGACCTCTCGAAGCCACACGAGGAGCTCTCCGAGGAGCCGTCCACGTGGCCGTTATCGCAGCCTGCCGCAGCCCAGACTCTGTTCCAGGCTGATTAAATTACAGCTGATACACGCCGCCCGCCTTAACACTACGGCCGAGTGTGTGTGTGTAGATATGCAGACATTCAGACACGTCTCGTCTTCTATGGAGAGTCTTCAGCCTTGAGTTTGTTGTTCTGGCGGTACTCCTCAGACGCTGAGCGCAGGTTGAAACCGACACCTGACACTCTCAAAGCCTCCGTCTTTCAAAGCTCTTTTGTTTGGAGTGTTGTGACTCTGAGAGGACGCTTTTATCCGAGCCGATCCGACAATCAATCACGAACACGCAATCACACGTGACGGGTTCGAGAAGATGCTCGTCCGACGTTGTCACAGGTCTGTTATCGGGTTATGTTGATCAATAGTCTCGTTTTAAGCAGCGATCAAATTGCAATGTGCCCCTCTCTCTGTGATGTCACAGAGTGGTGTGTGAGGGGGCGCCGCCATCTTGAATCTTTGGAGACAGAAGAGACCATGTTTAGATGAGAGGGCGGGGCTTTTGACCTCCACCATCCTCAACAACACCTCCACTGATCCATACGATCCATACTGGCTATCGGAGAACAAGCAGCTTAAGAGACAGATGTTTATTTCAGTAGTAGATAGAGACCATGAACAGGGATAAAAGGAGACAGTAGTGCACATTCACAAGGTGGTGATTGATACTGTACATATCATATATCTGCAATAAACAATTATATTTGTGTTTGATCAATCGGTCAATACTTTCTCAATCATTGAATTCGTTGTTTATGTTTATAAAAGGGTGCAAAATGTGTTAAAAATTGCTAGTTTGTATCTCATTAGCCAAGATAAGGATTTTCCATCCCTTAGGACTTAAAGAAACCAGAAATTTTTCACATTTAAGAAGCTGAGAGCAAAGAATTTTCCATTCATTTCTCAAAAAGACTTCTTAAATACTTAAAATGTCCCCATTGTGGGAACAAACAAACGAAGTTTTCATTTTCATTCTTAGTAGTTGTCAATTACTTTATTAGTCAATTAGCTGATCAGTTGTTGCAGCTCTACCACCCTATGGGTTATTTCAGTGAACGCTGAGCCCAATCACTCAAACTACTATACTCTCATGTTTGCACGGCTACATTTCTATAAAACTGCAAATCAGAATTCAAAAGTACTTATCGGAAGTTTAGCACCGGCTTTGCTCCGTCGATTCCTCACCTCGTCTTCACAAACTTCCAACAACTGCCGGAAATGGAGCCGGCGTGGCCACGGGGGATCCGCAGCCCTTTTTAAAAGCCTGCGATCCATTACGTAACTACCTCGCTCCGACACTTCTAATGGCACGATAAATAATTCCCAGCGCTGATTCGGGAAGACGACTTGTTTGTTCACAGTCGTTTATCTGCACGAGATTTTCATCTCCCGGAACAAATGATTCCTCGGAGCAAACAACGCGTAGAGATGGCATCTTCCTTTCAGGTCACAAACCTCTTCATAATAATAATAGTAATGAACACCTTGTGGTGAATCATTGATCGGCCCCGCCTGTACAACCGGAACGTGTCCAGCGTCTGAACCACATGCATCGAATCGACTCTCTGTAGGTTTGTGCAAACAGGTTCTCTACGGGGTTTGAGGAGACGCAGCGAAACGATAACCAGAAGACTCCCGAAGTCCTGACTTCGGAGCGGATCACACCTACGACGCGCTCAAGCGGTCTAGAGGGAAATCGGGAGGGGGAAATATGAGGGAACATTGCTCTAATAACAGCCTCGCATGCACAGTACATTTTCAAATCCAATTTCGGAGCAGACTGATAAAACACGACCTGGAGGTGTAAAATACACCCTCTGTGTCCTGTTTGCGTTTGAGCTGCTTCCCTCAGGTCCTACAGCGGCTCGGGCTGCCACGCGCTAAATCAAGCGCAGAATTTCTTGTTTTTTCCCCCCATGTGCCATAAAGCTGCTCATTACAAGCGGGAGAACTGCGAGCCGCCCGCCTCGACATCATCACACATCCGCCGCCGAGCTGTCGCTGCTCGCTTACACATATTTTTAGTTTGTTTGTCGGACTGAAATAATACAGGCAAAGAAAGGTGGGGGGGGGCAGACGCAGTTTCTAGGGACTCTGACACTGTGTCCGTCTGCTTTTAGTCTTCACAAAGTCACTGAGGTTCATTCCTCAAGGTACAATAAGTACCTTAAGTTACAACCAGGAGTAAAGATTGACTTAAATATGGACCAGTTTCTCAGAAATGTTTCACTCTGGAGGAAACAGATTCGACCTCGGACAAAAAAGCATGAATGAGATGATTCAGAACTACAATCTCCTCTTGGGATCAGCGATTTTGCGACTATCTTCTTAATCCCGAAACTACAGGCCCAGCCATCTTCCGCAGATTGCGATCCATTAAGTTGTTAGATGCTTTTTCCTCGGGTCGGGTCGCGTAAACGCAGACAGTTTGAAACTCATCTGAAAGTCGGACAGAAGGCTCCTCTGCCTCGGGGGTCCTTGCTCGGCATCTCTGCATCCCTCTGCCCGGATGATGCCGGAGCCACTTTCTCATTAAGGGGCCCGACGGCCTGACCCCGAAACATCGTTAGCGGGAATGTCCGCTCAGAGGATATACGAGCCCATTTATGAGCCTAACTACGTAGGCTCTTAAAACTGTTGAAGTCATCTCGTCTTGAAAGTCAGGACGAGATGGGGCACGAGAAGATTTATAGAAGAGTTTGTTTTACGGTGGAGAGAGCGAGAGAGAGAAACCCTGAGAGATAAACATAGAGAGATAAACGAAAACTAACCAAGTAAACAGATAAAGGAACTCTAAACAGTAAAGGCGATACGTAACTGAAACTTTAAACTCGTAAAGCGCCTGGGGTGACTTTGAAGGAACGCACGGACTGGACGCTGCCCCCTTCTGGACATCGACAAGATAGCAGGGCATTTAGAAAACATCATTCCTCCCAATTCTTACATATATTTACTGTCCAGACCATAGAAATGGTGACAACACTAATTCTCTCTCTAATTCTCTCATCTCAGCTACTTAAATATGAAGATTTTCTGTTTTTTTACGTGTATAGGACTGAATATTTAACATAATTGAGGTGAGAACATGCGAAAGCCTTCACAGCATTCACAGTTTTCTCATCACTTTCCAAACTAAACGACTATTTGATTACAAAACTGATCAGAGTAACTAAACTCTGACACCCAGATGTGTTCAGATACATGAGGACGTGGCTGCTCTGGTTGATGTTCCCTCGCTCTGCGTTACCTGAGCTTGAACGATCGCTATCGCTGGGAATGAGCCGACCGTGTCTGAGCACGACGCATGATCTCATCTCCTCTTGAAGAACAAGCGTCTCGAGAGGAACGCTCCGACGCGGTAATTACTTAAGTCGAGTTGAAAGCCCCTGGGTGATTCCTTCTTTGTTTCTCCCTCCCTCCCTCCTTTCTTGTACCACCACTTCCTTTCATCGGCCCGGTGTCGAGCAGTCGTCTTAATGTGCGGTAGACGCAGCTAAAGCGGCTGCTCTTTGGGTACGATCCGGGTTTGTCTGGAAGCAGCGAATGAGGCCGAGGTACAAAGACGCCTTTGGAGACGGGCTCCTAAGTGCAACTTACTACTCAGCCTCTCTGAGAGGCACAAGTGCCTGATATATGTAAATACCTACATACATATACATACATATATATAGCTGTCTATCTAGCTAACTATCTCTAATTTCAGGAAATATGTGACAAAAATGGATAGAATTAAGTGTATATGTGTAATAATAATGATAATAGTAATAATGTGTTTATGTGTATATACAACTAGGCTACAAAAAGGGAACCCTACTAGGTGAAAACTTGAGCATCGGAGGAAAAAGGGAACATAATCGACTTCCCGAGGAAAGCAAGCAGCGAGTCCAAACACCCCCGACAAGAAAAGTAGGCGAACTTCACAGCAGAACTCGGATCAGTCGTACCAGACAGCCTGGAAGAAGAGACGGCCGCGCTGCCAGCTAAGAAAAAGGCATCTGCTCCCGTTTATTCTGCGTGTGTGTGTGTGTGTGTGTGTGTGTGTGTGTGTCGGCCAGTCCCGCCGCCCCCTCTCTCTCCCAGTGACGAGGTACCACTTCCTGGCCCGAGCCCACTCGACTGGCTCCCGTCCCATCTCCATCTCTTCTCTCTCTCTCTTTCTTTCTTTCTCTCTCTCTCTCTCTCTCTCTCTTTCTTTCTCCCTCTCTCTCTCTCTCTCTCTCTCTCTCTCTCTTAGAGCGAGTCCTGCTTTCTGCTCTGCCAGCTGACGTCCGAAAACGGGGACAAGAAAGAGTTGTGAGGGAAAGAGAGAGTTTGAAAGAAGAGAGGTGTGGGTGTGGGTGCGCACACACACACACACACACACACGTGATGTCCTGAGGGATTTTTCTATGTTTTTTTGAGGGCGAGACATTCAGAGCGAGACCGTTTTGGTTTGGAACATTTGTTTTTAAAGACTCAGTTACTACAAAGAGGAGCTGGAGCCAGATATCACGTGGGATTGTCGTCACCGCAAAATCATTTTAAACCTAAAGCTGGACTTCACACGTGTGTGTGTGTGTGTGTGTGTGTGCGTGATAACAGGCAATTAAAGTTACCTTATAGAGCTGCAACTCATCTTTTTATCAACTAATACAATAATCTCTCGACTATTTTACTAACTGATTTAAGTGTTTAAAACCTTTTTTGGGAATGATTTTAAGAAACTACATCAGTATTCTCTAATCTCAGCCTCTAAAAGCAGCTTCTCAGCTTATTAAAGGTGATTTTTTTTTATTATTTAGATTCTGTGATGGAAAACTGAATGTGGTTCGGGTGAGGACAGAAATCGAGGCGTTTAAAGACATAATCTTGGCCTCTGTATGACAGGCGTTCCCCATTTTCACAGTTTTTGTGCTAACTAATCTATTAATCAAGCAATCAGCAGATTAATCAACTACAAACACAGCCCAAGAACTTTTTCTGTGCTCATTTCCTTTCTTGTAAAACATTTATGAACATTTGTAAACAGAAAACCCTTTTTTTGGGGGGGGTTTAAAGAATACTTGATAAAATCTAAGCTTTTTATTTCCTCTCTGAATGACACACAGCGTTATTACTGGTCAAGAGCTCTACGGGGTTCATTCAAATCCCATTTCCACTGCATTGAAATTCATTGAGGGGTGTACATAATATTATAAACCCGGTTTGTTTTGTTTGTTTTATCTGGTAGAGCAGACAGCATTTCAGTAGTTCAGCATTCAAAATTGACCAACAAAACAGATGTTATGTTAAATAAACTACAAATACTCTACAGAAAATGCACTTTTATGCAAGGGTATGCATATATAAGGGAACACACCTGCACACCGGTCCAACTATGGATGACATCACAGGTCACATGACCGAAGAAGCACAGGTGCAGAAAGCTCAAAGAATGACTGAAAAACGCATAAAACATAAGCTGTGATTATCCACACTCGGTACTGTAGGTGAGGTCTCAGAAAAGCTGAATGCAAGTTTAATCAAAGCCTGGGAACCTTTGAACTTCAAGGTGGAGCCTGATCTGAGAAGGCTTTTCATATTCACGCCCGTTGGAAGGAGCAAATGTTTTGAGGAGTGAAAAGAGGAATCAAGGACGCGTGCAGAGGATTAAATTAACGCGTCTGATAGTAAACGAACGCATTGAGGATTCAGTCGACCGAGAAACGTCAACAAAAAGAGAGAGGAAGAGGGTCAAGATCGAGAAAGAAAGGACTCAGGTCACAACTTCACATCTCATTCATTCATTCATTCTAACTTCTGGAATAACTCCAAACTGGTGTGTGAGCTGGAGGACTTCAAGACTAACTTACACCTTGTGTCTTTACATCATAGACTAAACTATTCATAAACTGACAAATCTTGAAATGTAATGGTTGCATTGAAAGCGATACATTTACCTTTTTTTTTTGCAGTTTTTCACATCTCTGGACATGAGGAAAAACACACCTTGTGTCTCTAAAGCGCCTTCAGGAGTCTAACTAGAGAAGTGCTGGAGAAGCGGGTCTGTTTGTTTACATACAGTACAACTGTTCTCTGAATCGATTTCCAACATGCCTCGAGGTTCCTCCTCAGTAGATTCCTACATTAGGACTGTAACCACCTGGAGTTTTGAGGTATGGAGGGAGGCAGTGATGGGGGGGTGTGGGCTGCATGGATGTGTCAGTGCATGAGTAAGGGTCTTACATTTCCACGTTATATTTGGACGTGTGTGTGAGTTCAGGGTCCTGGCTGCTTCTCTGAGTTTGCTGAACACTTTGGGCTGTTTTTAGCCCCCCCCCCCCCCCTTCCCACCACCACCACCACCCCCCCCACCACCACCCTCTGCCTGAGTCTACGTCAGCGAGGAGTCTATCTATGGAGGCTTCGCTCGTCCTCCGCCACCCCCGTGCCCACCCGGGCTCGAGACAAAAACACACTTCCTTTGGATTTTTTTTTTTTTGGCTCCGGCTCTACTATAAAAGCAGGACCAGTCGAGGAGGCGCTAAAATTAGCCATGATGACCGCCATCATCATCATAACCGTCGTCATCTTTTTAAAAACCAGGCGACACCATCTGGGGTCGAAGATAAACATTTTTTCACGGAAAAATGTCCGTTCTCGGAGCAAAAAGTCAGCGCAGACTCGATTATCTCCTCTCAGATGTTTTGCTTTTTCGTTTAAGAGCTCCAGCGCTCCTTGTCTGCAAACAAGCCGGAGCGTCCTCGTTTTTGTTTTTTCTTCTCGGTGACTCGGTGGCTGCTCCGTGTCACCGGCTCGGAGTCCAGAGACCGGTGGGACGCAGAGGAAGCTGTGCCAGTCGCCCTCTGAATGATGCCGACAGCTCCCAGCCCTCATTCAGGGGCTCGCTGCTCCTCCGCTGGTATTTATAGCCACTATTGATCGAGACAGATCTGGCTGAGGAGGGAAAGCAGCACTTGAGATTTAGTGGCGGACTGTAGCGCGGGCTTTGTGTGCCTGAGAGTGTGTGTGTGTGTGTGTGTGTGTGTGTGTGTGTGTGTGTGCGTGTGTCACAGTCTTCTTGCAGGGAGAGTGAGTGAAATTATAAGAACGACCCTTATTCCCCATTTGGAGTCGATTAAATTTGTCCGAGCGAACAGAACATGCACTGCAAATGATTTAGTCCTTACCGAGATTTGAAAAAAAAAACTTTATCTGGTTTTAAGACTTTCTCATGTTAAGTCGTTTAGACTATAACCCTTAAAACTAATTTTGTGAAATTATCTGTCCATGCAGCAGGATAATTTGGCTTGTTCTGAGCATCTTTCTCCTCAGATTTTGTGTCTTTATCTTGTTTTAGGCAGTGAGGACTTACAACCCAAAGCTCACAGGTACGAACCCTCATACGGCCTTAGCGAGGCACCTCACCAACATTTAATGAAGAGCACCCTCTCAAGGGTTGCATCACCCACTGGATGATGATATAAAAAAGCATCTGTTCATTTATTACTATTTGTTCGTGTAAAAATCATGAGGAATCAAATCAAAAGGCAAGCAAGCAAGGCGGTGTTACAGCAGAGTGGGTGGAGGTGGTGGCCCTGCCTGGCTGCAGGAGGCTGGCCGGGCCTCGCCGCTCGGCCTCTCTGGATGACTAAGCCTCTATTTAAAGAGCTCGGGGCATCGCCGCAAGACTCGTGGCATACGCGCAATCAATCGTAGATGCGGAGGTGACGCAATTTCACTTTCAGGGAAACTGTAGGTGGCCACTTACTGGGATTAATGTGCAAGTGTGTGTGTGAATGTGTGTGAGTGTGTGTGTGTGTGTGTGTGTGTGTGTGTGTGTGTGTGTGTGTGTGTGTGTGTGTGTCTTCCGGAAGTGCACATACAGGAGAGTGTGAATAACGTCCCCCCTCCGTGTTTTCCTGACATTCTTCCTTTGATAGTGAACTGGGTTAAAGGATCTTGGAATGATAATGGCGCTGCAGACTGACCTGGAGTGGTTGAATTGGTTGTATTCATCCTGGTTCTCTGTGGATTCACATAGAAGCTATGGAACACTGGTTTCATCAGAGACGCCTCAGATGTTATTTTTTAGAAGAGGTGTCACTACCTTTGACCTCCTTTAGCCATATTAGCTGCACAAATATCATTCCTGAGGTGCAAGAAACCTCGATCCAGGTCCTGAAACGCGACCTTTGACCCGGTCAAACCCTGTCAATAACACTTCAATATATGACAATATATGTGTATTTCTGCCTTCGTATTTCCTTCCTTTGTACTCAGTACCTGAAAAGTCTGTTAAATCCTGCGGACGGACGAGTAATTACACCTCAGATGATGTCACGAGGCTCAAAACATCCATTATATACTCGGCGGAGGGCGCCGATAGGTTAATGCCACGTAACAATGGCATAATTGTTACGGTGTCAAGTGATTCAAATTTCTGCTTTTCTAAAATGTTTTTCCGGCTCTGATTCCTCCCACCAGCGATACAAAAGAGCAAAAGGCCTCGTCGGCCGGCGGGAGATGGACGGTCTGTCCTCTAACAGGACTTTATGACTTTATGTTGTGCGGAGCGGACCACACGCTGAGCCTGATTACAGCCGCTGACGATGTTTCTTTGTAGGGAGAGAGAGTGATTAGAAGCTGCAAAGAGGGGGCGGAGGAGTGTGTTATTTTTGCAGGTGGACACGGAGGAGGATTTGGTTAGAGTTGAAAACACTAAAAGGCAACATTTTTTAAAATGTTTTAGGCTTTGAGAGCAGGTCCGTTCTGGTTTTATCCCGATTTGTTTAGCGAGGATTGAAGATTCAAGAGGTTTATTTGTAAATTCTGCCTCAGAACTGAAATATCTTCTCCTTTAAATTGATTCAGTTGGTCAAACAATGCTCTTTTGATGGCCCCATTCACACTTTGACCCATGTGACAACTATCTAGGATCTCAAGGAGAGAACAATGACCTAGAGTGGTCTCACCTTAACTACTCATATGCTAAAGATGCTGGATAGTCTGGACTCACTCACTAGTCCAGGTGGTTGGTTCAGAGTTGATTGCCCCAACTCTGGATCAGACTAAAGAGCCGAACTCTGAAAATATGAAACCCTGGAGTGAAAGCACCCTGAAAACCAGGGGACTCCCACATCAAGTCAGACCTGAGGAAGAAGTCTTTTAGATGGATGAGACACTAAACATCTCAAACAAAAGATGAGATGAGATCTACTGTAACTGCTTCTGTCTTTATCAACTAAAACAACAATGATCTGGAAACTCTAGATGAGGCTTCTGCTCGGTCCAAACACGTTTCAGCTCCTCAAACTGAGCAGCAGCCAGAGGTGGAACGGATCGCTTCGTTTTCCATTCTGTACGAATCTGGCCGCTACACTACGGACGTCATCAGATACCGTCTGTCTGCAGCTGCAGCTCTCACCTGGCCAGAGCCTGGACCTTGGCCGTGTGTCTCTCCTCCAGCTCCGCCAGCTTCCTCTTCAGCAGGTCGGTCTCCTGCCTCAGGCCGGCCGAGTGCTCCATCTCCCCATCCAGCAGACTGCGTAGAGACCTGCCAAACCACGACACAATCACAGCACCTGTCTGCACTCCACACACGCCTCCACGTCCTCTCTTTGTTTCATACATTCAGAGATACTAAAATGCTGACATTCTGGTAATGTCAGCGGGTGGGATAAACATTATTAAGCTTCTTTAATTGCAGCTGATGACGATGATGGAGCTGGTCTGACTGAATCAGACTCGCCTGCTAATCAAGACAACATCTGTGATTACGTCTCCTACGTTATCTTAAACGCATCCGAATCAAAACAGAGCTTGGCAGACGGCTCCTGTTTATTTGGGATTAATCACAAAGGTGTGTAAACAGAAGCGCTTTGATTCGCTTTTCTGTTTTTTTTGTTATTGGAACTGTGTTTTACAGTTTTTCTCAGCGTGATCCTTGTTTGCAGCTGTTAAACGTGTGAATCACAGTCTGGCAGCTTAATGCCAGACACAGACACACGACACTTTCCAAATCAGCACAAAAAAAACCTCTCATCCCAAAATGAGCTGACGCAGTCACACAGAAAGGTCATTGGATATCTTGCGTGTGTGTGTGTGTGTGTGTGCGTGTGTGTGTGCGTGTGTGTGTGTGTGTGTGTGAGGGTTTGCAGGCAGCAGATAAGGAGAATTTTTCCTCACGTACGCGTTTTGTTCCTCCAGCTCGTCCTTCCTGTTCATCATGGCCACGATGGCCTGACGCAGCTCCACTACAGAGAGGACAGAGTAAGAGAAGAGTCAGATCTCTGCACACACACACACACACACACACACACACACACACACACACACACACACACACACACACACACACACACACACACACACACACACACTAATAACATCTCGTTTTCACATGTAGTGAACTAACACGATCCCATTTCCGCGCCACGCTGGCAGGATTAACGCTGCTTACACTTTAGTTCCCGATCCTGCAGATTAATTATTCCGATAAGTTCAGGTTTCACTTTTTATCTTTTTTTTTTTATGCTGACAGAAAAGTCATCCACGCTGATCTCTATCTGACTCAGAGAGTTACTGTTGTTTCGGAGGCAAAACTGGAAAAGAAACTAACATGGCGCCTTGCGTAAGTGCCACCATTACAAATGAGTTACAGTCATGATAAAAAACACCTTTTGGGCTTTAGTTTGGGTATCAATGTTTAACATTTACCACACACTAACTCAGCAGGACAAGAAAAACAGCATCTCCCGTTTCCACACCAGATCGTTTCCAGCCAGCTTAAATATCTGACTACATTGAAACCAACACATGAAGTAATACTTATTAGAATATAACAGAACCGTTCCTAGAGAAAAGACTTCACCAAAGCTGTTTTAACTCTGGACATCTTATGACCAGACACCGATCGGAGAAGCTGTTTGGAAAATGATGATGGGGCTAAACTGACAGTCAATCACCACATCCTCCAGGACTCTTTGTCTGAACATTATGAACATCCAGGTCCACACATCCAGTTTTTTTCCTTGACATTTTGAGCCTGGAGACCAAGCATTTGGATCTGGCGACCTCTGGATTCACTTGTGTCTGCTGGAGTCAGCACATAAGGCGAAAGTAGAGCTGTAACAACTGTTAACCACCTAATAAAATAAGTCTGAAATTCTCTGATCTGACCTTCTTAAATGTGAATTTCAGCTGGCTCCTTTGGTCGTCTATGACAGAAAACTGAATGTTGTTGAGTTGAGGACAAAGAAAAAGGTACTTAAAGAGGTTCCTGAACCAGGCATTGCCTTTTTGGCATCATTTCATGAACCAAAACAACTAATCTACTCAACAAAAACAGGTTGACAACACCAACCACTCACTTGTAGCATCACATATGTGTGGATATAACCCACAGGGATGTTGTGCATGCACACAGTGGCATCACAGTATCTGAATACTCTGAAGATGCGTAAACTGACACGGGAATCTCCTCTCGGTTTCGCTCAGCTTCCACTTCTCGCTGTGACGTTTGAACAAGACATCAAATGGCAGCAACTTGTAAAATCCTCGGCATCCTCCGCCGACTTAGAGCCGGGTGGAGCTGTATGAGCTGCAGCTCCGTCTGCGCCCGCTGGCACTCCGCTTGCAGGCTGATGTTAATCTCGCTCCTGATGCAAAGATTTGGTAGATTTGGGCCGGGACCGTGTGGCACCCTTACGCTCGGAGGTGCACGCCGAGGTCTGAGAACCCCACTTTCTGCAGAAATGACGAAGGGGCGGGCTTTAAAAGGCCCAACACGATATGACATCATAACACTACATGTCGCACCACAGAACTCCAGAACAGTCCTGGACACTTTGATGTAAAACACTTGTGCATCCTGCTATTTGCAAGTAGTGCATCTTAAAAAAGGAGAATTGAAAACAGTGTCCTCAGAAGACCTAAGAGAGGTAACCATGGAAACATAAAATGTTTCGGACATCCATCTTCCTCAAAGTGGAGCCTCACTGGATGAGAATTAACAAACATTATGGGACGTTCCTCAAAGACATTGTGAGAGTTACAACTTGTGCACACGTGACACCATTCGACGGAGATAATCTCCTTTTATTTTGGAAAACAATGTACTGGAAAACTCAGCTCACACCTGCAATCAACAGGCCTTTAAATGCAGATTTATTTATTCATTCATGTGTTTATTTTTATCCCGGAACACTTTAACCATGGTGGGATGAGGGGAAGAGGCCACTACTCCATCTGGTAACTAATGTCGGGTGTCGATAATGTACCCGCCCCCCCCTCCAACCCGACACAAGTAGGTCTCCTCCAGCCCCCGGGCTACAAAGAGCCTGGTTAGAGGAGGAGGAGGAGGAGGCATGTGATGAAGAGCAGAGGAGGAGAGTGGAGGAAGTCTATTATCTCCACGGCTCCATTCTCCACATCAGCAGGCCAGAAATAAATATGACCTTTAGTCCGACCACGCGTTCGCAGCGGGTGCCACAGACGAGCCATTAGGGACTTCAGTGGAGCCAAACGCCCCTCTGGCCCAATGTGGGGGGGTTGAGGGGGGGGGGGGGGGGGGGGGGGGGGGGTTGCTTTATTTATATGACACATTCAATACAAAGCAGAGATTGACCCGAAGTTCTCTACAGAAAGACAAAGTGGAAAAGGGGGAGAAAACAAAGAAATTATGATGAAATTTTGAATTATATAAAGGGAATTAAAACCAGGTACTGGTACATTTAAGGACTGTAAAAAGCAAGGGAGGAAAAATGAGTTTCAGGGTGTCATCTGAAGGACCAAACAGTCGGGTGGAGGATCCGATCCAATCATGTGATCAGAAATCGGGGCAATTGACGTAATTTCTCAAAGGATTGGATCAATTCTCAAATTTCTGACTGCCTGGATTGCCAAAGTATCGCATCAGGACTCTGTATTGACAGACACTCAAAATCATATGACTTGGAGTCAAAAAAAAAAAAAAAAAGCAATGGGGACATCCCTTATGATATTACTGGGCTCTAGGGGGAGGTAGCTCAGTGTATCGTCATCGTAACAGTGGAAGTCTGCACATAAGTGTGTGAGTGCATGAAGCACCGTTTGAACAACCTTTGCAGAGTGTGTGTGTGTGTCTGTGTGTCTGTGTGTGTGTGTGTGTCCACCGGAACCCACATGCTCTTGCTCGATTGTTCCAATAATAGATGCATTAGCAGCGAGCCGGGCCATGTAATTGAGGTTCCTTGTGAATTATAGACTCCATACTCTCCAATCAATGGAGCGCTTGGCTTCACACTCCGGCGGAGCTGACGGATCGCTGCTCTCTCCCTCTCTCTCCCAGTCTCTCTCTCTCTCCCTCTCTCTCTCTCTCTCTCTCTCTCTCTCTCTCCCAGTCTCTCCCACACACCTTGAAAAATGAAAATCCAGCAGCTTCCGTATCCATCTACACATGTGTGTGTGTTTTTGGCACAAAGCCTTAATCAGGAAAAGACGGAGGGGGGGGGGGGCAAACACTATGATTAGTTGTTTCTTTTACTATTCTTAAGCAATAAACATGCACACAGTGTACAGTAGGAGCTGATTTCCTCGCTTGTATTGTTTGCATGGGATCGGCTGCACTGCACCGGCAGGCTGGAGGATTTTCGGATGCGAAAACCAAACATTCCCACACTCGGCGGCCTTTGACCCCGCTTCTGTGAGGATATTAGTGAAGAAATGAGTTCAGCAAAGTGAGAAAATTGTGTTTGACTTGCTTCGAGGCAAACTCCACAATTAGATATTCTAATGAAATGAAAAGTGCTTTCTAAGAATTTTTTCCTCCCAGCCACGCTCCTCGCTGACCCTCTTCTTCCTCAGCGTTTTTTTTCTTCTCTTTTTTTCTGTTATGTTTCCCAGAGTCACTCCGCACACACTCCCGGAGGAGCAGCACTTCCACAGACGTTGCTCGGAGGTCGAGCCGCTACGTCAGATCTCTTCACACACACAGGATGCAGAGTCAGCCTCGGCTGCTCTGCGTTCTCGTGGCTTTCTCCCCCTCGAGACCGATGAAGGTCTGGAGAGGAGCTCCATCTCCGCTGTCTGAGCCCGAGGCAGCCAAGCCTGAAGTTAGAGCGATGCTGCAGCGCTTTTAACAGGCGACCTAGAATGAGCGTTCATCCTCGCTCCCTGGTGATGATAAGGCAGGAAGGAATCACCGGTTTCACCAAGAAATTCCTTTAAACAATCCATGTTTCTGCTGTTGAAATATTACAGTTTGTTTCGCACAGATCTGGCAACCACACGCAGGTCTTACCTGCCAATCACATCACATCCCTCCCTAAACAAGGACATAAGCACGTACACACCCAGCCTCGTATATCTGAGCCAGAATCGCAGAATAGGAGGAATAGGAGTTTATGCACGTTAACTAAAGTGGGAGACATTCCATCTCTGTTCAGATTGACAGTTTTTACTGCAACTAGATGATGGGGGATTATATGCTGCAGGGGACCTAGAACATCCTCCTTCCTCAATGATGACATAGAAGCTACATGCGGAGCACTGGTTTCACCAGAAATCCCGTTCATGATCCCTCGTTGTGGAAATATTATATATAGACTGTCAGATCTGGCACTTTTTCATGCTTATCAGGCAACTACGTGTCATGAATAATCTCGGACCTTTAAGTTCCTTGCCGAACAAGAGCGATGGAGTGTGTAGGGATCCACCTTAAAAAATTCACAGTTTCTCTATGAATGAGGATGTGATGATGGTTTAGACATTATAATTATTCAACAACATCCCGGTAGAGGCTGCAGGTCAGCTGTTTGACCTTCCAGCTCAGCCAGGCCCTCCCTCCGTCAACTGCTCCATATCGAGGGGTGAACGGATCGGACGACGGCTCGATCCCCGACACTTATGGGCGGCTCCGCTCATCTCCACACACACACACACACACACACACACACACACACACAATCTAAGGAATCAAACAGCATCGGTGCGATCATCTAAGAGGCTGATTAGCTCCAGGGCTCCGAGTGGAATGCCGGTATGTCAGTGTCACACACACACACACACAGACACACATACACACACACACACTTATCAAAAAGCTTTTTTAGTAAGATTTTTTCCCCTGTGTTCACACACACACGGTGATGTAAATCTCAAGCACTCGCACAATCTGACTTTGTGTCACACTCACTTTTTTCCTCATAAGCAGGAGGCAGCCTACGTGTGTGCGTGTGTGTGCGTGTGTGTGTGTGTGTGTGTGCACAGATACAGTAGGCTGCGACTACTCTGGACCAACAGTGCCACCTGGTGGACAGAAGCAAACCCTCTCTTGGCACGAGGCTCGTCTCACAGAAATCAAATCAGTTAAACTGCAATGAAACACACGACTGTTTGGAGAGACAAATGAGCGAACTTTGATTCAATTTACCACCACACGCCGGCCGGCGTGTCAGGACTTCTCCGCAGGATTTATTGTCGCGGAGGCAAAAATTCTTGGCTTGCTCCGCACTTCCCCCGGATTAGATTAGTCCTCCTGTTAAAACCTCGGGAGGAGCCCGTGATACAACAGCTGCGATTTGCATGTCTTCAGGAAGGTAAATCATCTTTACGTGTGATTTAATCTGTCCTCTACAAAGAAACCAAGATATTTCACTATAAAGCTACAAGACTCTATGACTTAGCATCTACAGATCCAGGTTCAAGGATCTTGATGTTTGTATCCATGAAACCTCTGCATCCACATTACACACAATCCGTCCTACACATTTTGCCGTTTTCTGCCATCTGTCATTCAGAAAAGGCTAATCTCAGACATCTTCCAGGCGTCAGGGACGATTATGAATAATTGAAACCCTTAACAGCAACATTTCAGAGCAGCCTCTACTCCACCTCAGCTTCCAGTATGTTAAAACCCATTATCTAGGATCTAATTTGCTCCGAGTCAAGTCGAGACCGGCTCACTGCTCAGCTGACTTCTCCCTGGCTCAGGTTCAGCCTGATCATGCATAATGCAAAAAAAAAAAAAAACCTGTTTGGGCACAAAGTGACAGAACCAGGTGGAGAGAGGAGAGCACTCACCCACTGTCATGGAGTCTGGCAGAGCAGATGTTGGCAGCGTGGCGGAGAGAGGAGCCGGCTGCACAGGCGGACTGGACTCCATCCTGGAGCACGCAAAAACAGGGAAACGGCTACTTCTCAGTCTCAGTTTTTAACCAGACATTTCATTAAACTACACACATTACACATAAAAAACGACAGCTTTCAAGAAAGCGATCTTACGTGAAGGTGAGCGGAGACCTGCCGCCCTCGCAGTTCCCTGCCGGGCCCGAGGACTCGCAGCGAGCAGGAAACGCAGCCGTGTCCTCTACAGAACTCACTGAGGCGCACAAGTGGAAGTGAAAGTGAGACGGGCCACAAAGAGAAAGCACCGAGAAGTCCCTCACAGCGGGCAATCAAACCATCGCACTGATCAGACACTCCGGCACAGACGCTGCGAGCCGCTCTTATCAGCGGGAGAAACAGTTACGCAAACCAGAGGAAATGTTTAAAAGAGGAAGGAGAGGAAATCTACTCTGAGGGCTCGGGAACCAAGGCACTGACAGGCAGAGTGGAACCAGTTCTCCACTGGATCAGGTATTACAAGTTCTGCAGTGGAAGTTAACTATTAACTATTATTATCATTATTACAGAATCATACTATAATCTGGTTACACATCCACATCTAGTACGCAGAACGTACAAATGAAGTATAAATATAAATATCATAATTCATTTCATACTAATGTGATCACAACTGTGACCTAGGATTAGTTTTGACGCATTTAAGACAAGTACTTAGTAAGTAAGAAAGTACTTTATTATGACCCAAGGAAAATTGATGATTTATATCAGTTATTTAGTTTATGTAAATTACTTGTCAATTATTGCGAAAATAAAATATAATATAATATAATATAACTAGTTAACTATAAATAATAAATAATACAAAACAAAAAATAAAATACAAAAATACAACTTAATTAAATTAAATTAAATTGAATTAATATACAAAGAATAAATCAGAAGTACATAAAGGCTTCAACTTTAAATTTCAACTTTATATAAATTTAAGTATTTTTTAAATATCATCTATGGCATAAATAGTACAGTATAGTATATATAGAAATGGTGTTTTTTTTAATGTTATTTTTTGACTATTTTTGTCTATTCTCGCTATGTTTGAATTTACAGCAGCAAAATGTGGGAGAAGTAAAAGGCTTGGTCTGGTATTGTGCAGAAGCTGCAGCTGCGGCTGGGACGTCCTACCTGGCTGAGGGTCTGTCGGGTTGACGGGGATCAGGATGTCCGAGCTGCTGTTTTCCGTCATCACCTGTAACGGGCTCCAGGTGGACACGCTGGACAGGCTTCCCACCACCACCCTGCAACGAGCAGAACACGTCAGCTCCCAGCCGGCTCTGCTCCGACAGGTCACACTGTAGATCAGAGGATCAGGACCATGTCGTCTGGGCCCTGATTCAATCACACCCAAAAACAACTGCCCCAGTCACTCTTGCTGGGATGTAAACAGTGAATATAATGTTACTCTGGCCTCAGTGGAACAGTCGCTTTATGCAGATTTGTGTGTGTGTGTGTTTATTTGCATTGGACACAGCAGATAATGAGAACACTGTTCATGTCATACTAATGTGATCACACCTGTGCCTTTATATTTAATATATCTGCTGTTATTCTGATACATTTAACATGAGTACTTTAAGTTATTTTATCTCTGAGGGAACATTGTTGATATATTTAAAATATTAGGTTTATGTAAATACCTAACAAATACTTAACTGCTTCAATTATTATTGTTTATTTGTATTATTTAAATTATTTAAATAAATGCAGATATAATCTGTGTGTCACGGCCACTTCATTGAAGTCCATATTTCACCATCTCATTTTGTCTAACATTGATTGTTTTCCTGCTTCTGTTTTTGTTTTCTCATTAGGAAACGGTTTCATTTACCCCAGAAGGAACTGGATTTTGGATCCTATTAATTACCCGGAGCAGCAAACAGAACAAAACAAAAAACAATGTGAAAGTTTCTGAAAGTTTTGGGCATTTCATAAATGAGCTCCGTGTCTGCTGTGCCCCAAGCCCCCACGTTCATTTCCATCAGAAAATGTCAGAAAAAATGTCACAACTCACTGATCAGAGCTGGTCCTCTCCTCCTCCTGAGTTTGGGCTCTGGGTTTGTACATCTCCTCCTCTTCCTCCTCCTCCTCCTCATTGTCTATGCTCTTGCTGTCAGGCAGAGGAGGAGCAGGAATGGGTGTGGGTGTGGGTGCGGTCCTGGACGGGTGGGGCGACCCCACCCAGCTGACGATGCCTGGCTCCACCATGCCGTTCTGGGCTGGAGACTCGGAGAAGACGGGCTCCAGAGGATCGATGCCCTCCTCCACGCTGCTCTGGGCCGGGGCGGTGTGGCTCTTCCTCATGGCTACGCCCACCTTCTGGGAGTCCTCGTCGCCTTCCTCCTCGTCCTCGGCGCCACCGTCCAGGTCGTCGTCGAAGGAGATGATGTTGGTGACTTTCTTTTTCCTCCGACGCTCCTTCCTCAGCCCTGAGTCTGGATGGAGAAAGGAGAGAACATAAAAACTTTGGTGATAAGTGAAACTTCGGGTGAGTTCAGCACTTTTCACCCGGCAAAGTTTAGTGCGCGTGGTCAGCAAAAGTTCATTTCAATTAGGAGTGTAATAGACTGAGGTTCAAGCTTTTTCTTCCTCTTTAGAGCTAAAAAGTCCAGCTGTGCACGTCTGCAGGTCTTCAACCTCCAGGAAGCAGAACAACGAGCTCAGAATTTAATTTACATTCAATATCAGGGGAAACTTTTAAACACCCCGAAGAGTTAAAATTTAAAAGCCCGTTCACTCCCTCGTGGCTGCACATATGGGGAGGAATCGGTGTGAATATCCCCCTCGGGATGGACCGGGGCAGACGGCTTAAATGAGGTCAAAAGAGGAGCCTGACATCGTTTTCATGGGGGGTTCATCACGGCTGCAGATGCTTGAGTTCCTCCCATTAGATTTGTTCTAGCTGCACATTCATTATGCATGCTCAAAACCAACCACATGTTGTCCAGGAACATGATACAGAAGTCATTAAAAGGGTGGACAACCTCAAAAAAAAAAGCCCCCCTGGAGACAGAAAGTGTATCATTTGTGCTGAAAGACCTTAGCTTTACATTCCTTACGAGTCTTTTATTCCTTGTTGGCACAATGTGTAATAAAAAAAAAAAAGATATCAACTATAGAGGGTTATCTCGCACTACGATATAGAGTGTATGGTAATATCACACTAGATTTTCATACCTTGACATGTTGTATTGGATTATGTTCACCATGCTAACAGTAACTTAGCCACCTTTCTGTAACATTGCTACAATAACTGACAGCCCAACTGTCAGAGTGTAGGACCGAAAATTCTACAAGATTTTTCTCTTTCCACGCTGCTCCAAGCCACAGCTTACACAGTAGGTGAAATATATTTTCCCACTTTGTAGGAAAATTTGTGCTCTTTCATACAATGTGCTCCAAAAGGCTGAGCTACTTACTGAATTTAAATGACGAGCCTGCGACTGACCCCCACGTGGGGTCATGTCCCCATAAGCAACAATGCATTTCCTGTGTCATGTGAGCCAACTTGAATTTTTACGCTTTAACTTGCGACAGTGGCGTCAATATTCATAGTACAACCATGAAATCACATCAGTGCGTTCTGGAGGCATTCACCTCCAGGGCAGTGTGTTTATATTCCTGAAAAGAGCAATTGTTGTCTCCCTACAGCTAAGTGTTTGAGACTCATGCACTACATTTTTTTCCCATAAGAATGAATGGGAAAAGCGGGGAGAAAAACCACCCTCAAACAACCATTAGTTGTGTCGCCATACTTAGACATAGAAACTTCATTTAAACTTCAAAATGGAGATGAACTCGTGGTCTGTTTGTGTTCTTTTAAGCATGTTGATAGGTTGTATAGTTTTTCATCAACGCCTTCTCAAAGACCCCGCAGTCGACTCTGTGTCCCCCACAGCTCAACAGGGGTCGTCACCACGGCAACCTAAAGGCACAGGCTGGTTGCCATGGAAACTCACACAGGCCCAACGGTCGCACACACTTAACAAAGTGCACCTGGGCACTCTCCAAATGTCTCCGTGGGTATTTCTCTAGTTCGACTAGTTCCTCCTACCGGCCGAGGTGCTGCGGGGCAGCACCGGCAGCGGGTCCGAGGCGCCGTCCGCTCGGGGGGTGAAGCCGGGCACCACGGCGGTGGCGGTGCTGATCTCCCTCAGCAGGCTGCTGACGCCCTGCGTGGACTCCTTCCACAGGGAGCCGATGCCCTGCGTCGACTCCTTCAGGAGGTGCGAGACCGAGGAGCCGGCCACCCGCGTCACGCCGCCGTTCAGGTCGCTGTTGTCGATGTTGATGGCGAACAGGATGGAGTTCAGACCTGGAGGACGAGGACGAAGAAACCATCGGCTTTATCAGTCAGTGTACAGCTATATGAGTCAATGTAGTTTGTATAGCAGCAGAAAAAAGATCTCTGTTAAGACAGTAAAATATTAGCAAAATTCCCTTACTTTTGTGAGATACTATATGCTCTTATACTTTAGAAATTATTAGTAGTATTATTTTTACTAGTAAAAATAACACCAACTGTTGTTGTTGTTGCTAATAATACTAATACTACTACTACTACCACTACTGCTACCCATAGTAATGATAATCAAAATAATAATACATAATAGTACCCTGTTTTTTAGCTTCAAATCCTGAAATGTATCCAAGAATGAGGGCATGAGGATGTATTTAAACCTGCATCTGTCGCTGGGAAGACACTGTTACTATTCACCAAAGCCGACGTTTTCGACTCTAGGTCCCATTTAAACAAGAGTCTGCTTCAATAAGATGACGCTTTCTGAACTTCTGCAAAGTGCTCTGTAAGCACCACACACACACACACAGTGAGAACAGGCAACCCGAGCTCAACCCAGGCCATCTGCATGTGTATGAAGGCAGAGGCAAAGCTCTGGCAACAGATCAGTGGTTTGTATTTTTAATATTTTAGAGTTTGTGCTCATCCGAGTTGCACTCATCAATAGTTCAGCAGCGAGACCGCAGCCATTAACGCTAAACTCTGCCGAACGCGGTCAGGCTAAATAAGTGCACAGTCAGATAAATAACTGCTTTTACTGCAACCCCCCCTCCATCTGTGTGAAGTGTGTTTAAATTTCAGTGAGACCGAAAATGAGGCTGTGATACTCATTATGTAATATAAGACATGATTTTTTTTTGCCTACAAAAAAACTGGGGCTGGAACTTTGCTGTTTCTCCATCATTACGACAAGTGATAAAACAGCCTGAGGTGAAGAAAAGGCCACGAGTCGAGAGGGTTTCCCCCTGTAAACAGGACATTCAGATATCAGATTTTTTCGTAATATTAAGTAAACGTTCAGTTTCCCTCCATACCAGACCAAACAGTCACGTCTAGTGATATATGTGTGTAAATGTGCAATAAAAGTGTTGTGTAATAAACCTCTATATCAGTACGCCACCAGATGGGAGAGTAAAAATGTTTTTTAATGATATCCGAGAGGTTTTTTGATATTTAGGTGTTTCCATTACAAGTTTTCATTGCAATATTTAAGTTTTACGAATGGAACGGCATCTCTAGTCACACATATATCGCATATAATCACCCTTGGCTGGACGCTTTACTCGTTTTAGTTTAATGTCAACTGACATAAGCATATGTTATGCTTATGTCAGTTTTACAACCCGATTTCAAGACGAGTGTGATGTTCAACACAAACCAAGCTGTGCTCGAGTGCACTGTCAGCGGTGCTTTACTGCCTCCCCAACATTAAGATATAAAATATTAACTTTATGCAAGTTAGAACACCATCATTATCAACGCCTGCTGTTTCAGCATAATGTGTAACATTAACTCTTGCAGGTCAACAAACACACACACACACACACACTCACCTGCAGCCATTGTGGGAAGCATACTTGCTCTCTCTTCATCCAGAATAAAAGCCCAGTCTTCATAATAAGTCCTGGAAAACAACAGAGAGGAGAGGCTACTGTCACAACATGAGTCAAAGAATATTCTACCATATTTGCTACTGCTCATATTCTACTGTATACATTAAGCTCTACTCCCAAAAACTACTGCAAACTCACTTATAGAAGCAGAATCTATTCAGAATCTAGCAGATGATACTGTACAGACAACTGTAATTTGTCTCCATTTGCACACTGCATAACCTTTAAAGCTGCTTTAATATCACTGTCACTACTTCATCATATCTCTGCTGGTTATCATTGTGCATATATATTTATATCCGCTGTATTCATATGTATCTATATGCATAGACTGTGTTGTAGGTAAACCCCCTCTGTGTTTACGTTCTTTGGAGCGTCAGAGCATGAGCTCTACTGTGTTGTACTCCACTGACCCGAGGCGCGGGCGGTCGGCCAGCAGCGTGTGCAGGTAGCGCTCCAGCGAGTGCTCGTTGAGGGCGCAGCGCAGCCAGGCCCGACCGCGGCCCAGCTCCGAGGAGATCTGGTGCAGGGAGTAGAACCTCTGCAGCTCGTGGCGGTTCAGGTGCTCCTTCACGTAGAACCAGAAGGTGAGCTCTGGAGGCGGGGACGGAGAGATGGAGAGACGGAGAGATGGAGAGATGGAGAGAAACACAAGCAGGAGTGAATTCATCTCATCTGTGGGAGAGGAGTCACTTCGGTAACACCTTCAGCCTCTCATTAACAAACAGCCACGTCCCAGCTTCCCCTCTGTCACCTCGGCTTATTTTCCACTCACCTCTCTCTCTCTCTCTCTCACACACCATTTTATTATTTCACATAACACAGACCCAAAAGATAAAAGACCTAAGTCCTGTGTGTCCCTGTCCAGGTGTGATAATTAATAGGAAGAGGCTGTTCTTTAGCTCTTTAGCACACCATTAGCATATAACCCCCCCCAGAACAGAACAATGCTGTAAAATTTACAGCACTGCTATTTCTGGCTGGGTCGTGAGCGCTTGGCTTCATTAGGAAGTCTCCAAATCCACGAGTCCGGCCACCATCCTTTTTCCTTCTAATTGAGTGTGAAGCGCAGGGAGACGTCAGATATGTTAATGGATATTAGGCCGCCGCCATTACAGAAGTCATGCGTTTCTCCAGTGAGTGGAATTAATAGGCGTGAGGTTCTCCAGTAGGACACGGTGGAGACGATTTAGCCTAATGTGAAACCGATGTCTTTCAACCCACAGAGCAGACTTTATAACCTCTGAAGGAAGGAGGAGGAAAATACTGTTTGAGTCCACACTGAAAGGTGCTGTGTGTACGAGTATGAAAAGAAAACGTCCAAATAGTGAAATAAGTTATGTGAAAAATAGGCTGTGACCAAGTTTCCTCAAAGTATGAAGGATTACAAAACATAAGGTAAGTTCTTTATTGATCCCTGAAGGGAAAGTATTCAAATTTACTTTTTACTATATTTCTAAAAAGAAAAATCTTTTAAATATCTCAAATTATTGTGGAATTGGTTGGCATAAATAACTTGTGCAAGCAATACGGTTAAACAAAAAGTAACAGCAAGGTAAAAAAGTTCCAAGTATTGATGACAAGCTTTTAAAAGGCATAAGAAGGAAAATTGTGAAGGACGATACAACAACTGGGTGTAAATCGTTTGTCTGCATTTTCCTACACCAACGCTGAGTGAAATGAGTCATTTCAACCTCTTCTTTTTCCACCAGATATGACTACATTTCTTCCTTATTCACCTCACCACAGGCTGTTCTCCATCTTAACAAGAACTGAGAGCAAACTTCTGCAAGTCTGAGCAAAGTGTGACCTGCATCTGTTTTGACTCCTCACCACACCTTTTTTCCTTTTAGGAGAATGAAGCCACAGACGGAGGTTTTGGACGACTCAGGTGAGTGAAACAGGGAAGTGCAGACCTTCCCCTCTCTCCCTCTCTCTCTCTCCCTCTCTCTCCCTCTCTACCATTTTGAACCTGTTCTGCAGTCTAACCATCTGCTCTCACAGCCAGGCCCAAAGCTTCCCCATCGACACGCCAACACACAAATCCCATAATAACAGACATAATAACGAGGTTCAAGGCTCATGCGTTTCTCTCTAATCCAGGCTAATGTCAACTTTGGACCCAGGTGAAGCAGCCTGGCTGAAGCAGCCTGGTGGAGCTGGTGGAGCTGGAGGAGCTGGAGGAGCTAGAGGAGCTGGAGGAGCTAGAAGAGCTGGAGGAGCTAGAGGAGCTGGAGGAGCTAGAGGAGCTGGAGGAGCTAGAGGAGCTAGAGGAGCTAGAGGAGCGTCGTACCTGCTTCGACCTTGCTGCTGAAGCCTGCAGCCTGCTTCAGGGCAGCTGCGGTCAGGGCCAGGCCTCGGCTCTTCCTCAGGCCGTGCTGTAGCACCGCCTCAAACTGGGCACACAGACAGATCACCCTGCAGAGACACACACACACACACACACACACACACACACACACACACACAGAGATCAGCCCACGGGTCAGCACTACATCCAGAGCTATTTAGTCCTAATAAATACATGATATTAACCAATTAAGACACGACATGACAATAAAAGATTGTCATGACAAGATAAGACCAGATACAATACTGTCAAGATTCATGATCAACATGACAAGAATGATAATCGACGCTCTAAAAACATAATCCGTAACCTCAAAATGAGCTCAGAGCAGCACAGGATATGAATTTTTAATGAACTGTTTCTAATCTCAAACAAGGCCGGCACACAGCTTTTTTTTCCTTTTTCCTGAGCATCAATTAAGTCACAAACAGCACTTTCTGACTTGTTGGACTCAGATGGAGCTCAACACAGAACCCTGTTTCAGAAACCATGTCCGTGTCATGATCCTCCAGGCCGGCTCTCTGCCAGGCCCGGGTGGATGGGCAGGAGAGTCCAGCCTGAGAGTCCAGAGGGGCTGGAGAGGTGTGGGCTGGAGAGCCTTACCTGCTGTCTGAGTCTGTGGCGATCTCCTTCCTTCCTCCAAAGCGGATCTGGCACTGAGAAGATACGACAGGGGTGAGAAGAAGAGCGGCCGGTGAGACACTGACGGGATTTATTGCATCATGCAAAGTTCCTGGTCCAGTAGAGTATGTAAAGTTTACATGTTCTCCCAGTATCTGGACCAAAAACATGCATGTTTAGACTATACTGTATGTGGTTGTTGTAATGGTTGATTATATTATACAGAGGTCACATAAGAGTGAGGGCATGTGTGCTGAGAGGGTTGTGTAACTGATTATATTACAGTGTCTGCTCAATACAAGAGGTCATGAAGAACAATGGAGATCTGGATCTGTATGTGACACTGAAAAGGAGGAGGCAGGTCAGCATGATGAGGAGGAAGCAGACCCCAGGAGATGACCGTCATTAATCAGTGATCACAGTGACCACTCAAAGACACTTCCAGGAGGAGGAGATCCCCTTCAGGATAAAAGACTGGGTCAACCATAGAGCTTTGAGCATTGGGACAAGCTTCTGCAGGTTACTGGACATACTGTATCCTCTATGGACTGTTATTAAACCTATCTGAAGTCGAGTCACTAAATTTCCTTTCTTTAAATGCTTAATCCTCCAACTAATCAATTACTGAAATAGTTGACAAGTATCTACTATAAAACCAGCTACAGACCAGGAGCGCTACTCTCCAGATGGGCCGCTCTGATGCAGCTCTGGATGTGATATCTGAATCTGATCTCCGTCCGTTTGGCCAGCGGCTGCACAGTCGGAAGTGCTGATCAGCAGCAGATAAAAAGAGCCGCGGATGATGGATTATCTGCACCGCTGCCACCGTAAACAACGCCTGAACGGCGGTGAATCTGTTTACACGCTCTCCTAAAGCTTAGTCCAAAAGCCTCAGATCTCAAAAAAAACCCCTGAGGAATAGACCTCACTTCCAATGATTAACCTGACAGGAAAACAAAGTCCTGGTTCTGTCTCTCTCTTCACCTAAAGACTTGAAACAACACAAATTCCACGTATCTTGTCACATATCGACATATTTGCCCTTATTATTGCTCTTTATTTTCACTTCAGTTTTTTTTGTTGGTGCAAGTGGATAAAGGAACTGAAGAGTCTGCAGACGCCACAAACTGCAGCTTATGCAAGCCTGCATCTGCTTCTTTAGAAGTCTTAGTTCTCTATTTTCTTCGGTCTTTCATTGGTCGTCCATGATTACATGTCAGGTCTGGATCATGAGTGGAATTAGACAGACAGACAGATCAAAACAGCTGGTATAAATATAAGCAAAACACCTTTCTCTCCCACGTTAAATACCCCTTATTCACAGTGAGAACTTGACACCTGCAGCATGTTCCAGCCCAGTGAGGAGAGGGCCATGAAAACACTGGGAGAGTCGAGGACTTTCCAGCCCGGAAAGCGCTCCGACTTCTCGGATGGTGGGAGAGAGCGTGCAACAGTCCGACGACTCCTCGAGTGTCATGAGACGCTCGGAGTTAATGGAGCGTTGACGTTCACACACTCATTTAGCACAATCATCTGTTTTCTGTTTCCGCTTTGTTATCTCAGAGAAAATAATAGCGCTGCACCAGTTTCTCAGCTTTAGTCCCCAGATAAACAATTACACACACTAGTTTAATGTTTCTGCACATTTTCATTGTTAATCACCTTTAATAGAATAAGAACACTCCACAGAGGTCAAAATTTCTGATACTGCTCTAGTTTCTAAATCTTGGACACAGTGTCCTACATATAAGTAGAAGAGAGAAACAGTGAAACTAGGAGGGTTTTTTTCATTCTGAAGAGGCTGAAGCAGGAAACAGCCTAGTTTTGCAAATATTTAGACAAATTAAGTCAAAAATCGAAGAGGAGGGGGGGAGAATTTCACTCTCAAAACATCAACAACAATTCTTGAACCTAAAATGTCTGACACAAACTTCTCTGCATACACTCACGCAATAGATAATGAATTAATCAGTTTGAATATTAACTACCTGTTCACTACATCATGTTGTATTTGACTGAACATGAGTCAAGTGGCCGTTACCTGTTTGACAGCGTCCAGCAGCCTCTCCAGGAGGTGCTGCCTCTTGGTATCGCTCTGTTGAGTGCCTGCAGAATCAAACGGGACAAAATTCAGTTTTCACGAGCAGGAAAATGACTGCAAGACACACTCAGGTCCCTGCGTCTCTGCCTGCACCAGCACCTGTCCAGTATAGGAGGAAGGTGATGAAGGACCTGGAGAGTTTCTGTTGTTATTACCCCATCAGAGCACTTTGTTTCAGCCTAAAAAAGAAGTTTTGACATTTGAGTTCTGTCTACATGAGAGATCAATAAACTGATATTGATGGAGATTGCTGCTTTATTCTAGCAGTATATACCATTCTCGGGTTTCCCTGTTGCACACTTAGACTGTTATATGGAAAGAGGAGAGTCCTGCGAGCTGCTTTGCATGCGGGAGGCAGATCAGATAAAGAGGAATGAGAGCTGGAGCAGTCACTCCGCTCCACCCACACACTCTCATGGGGTCCGGGAAAGCAACTCAAGGCTTCTTACACCATCACAGTAACTTTTCCCCTTCAAAATAAAACACCATCAGGTGTTTTGTTTTGTTTTTTTCCAGTATGAAAAAGTGAATTGAAGCCTGTCCAAACATGTCTGGAGCTTAGAAAAAAGGGGCCATCTTCTTATAGATTGACATAGCATTGAACAGTCCAGAGAGGCAGTTCACTGGAAAGGCGCAGAGGGATGAAAGCTGGGAAGTGGTCTACTCCACCCACATGTGCTCGTCAGATCCAGGAAAACAACATTATCAGAACCACAATGAAACATAAAGGCTGCTTCCGGCAACGCGCTGACTGAAAGATTCATAGGGTGTTTTACAGGGGAATGCGACAGTGGATCGGAGTCACGTCTGGAATAATTTGACAGGTGTTTTTTATCAGAAGCAGCTTATTGCACGTAGTAGAGAATGAAAATTAAAGTTACGTCATCTAGCAAATCTTAAGAGTGGCAATAAAAGAGGGAGTGTGCAGCTGTCTATGTTTTGGTACGAGTGCAGCATTTAAGCATGAGTTGAGAGTAGATAAGAGAAGAAGAACGGATAAGTGAAGAGCTTCTGGAAGATTGAAATGGAGATCCAGCCTCATGCTGGCTAGTCACTTCAAAATAAGAGTCGTCAGATGTTTTTCAGGACGCAATAGAAGATCTATTGACTATCCAAACATGTCTGGGGCATTACATTTGCCTCTTTACATACTCCCATGGGCTCACACAGGGTTTAACAATCCACAGAGGCCTTTTGCAGGGTGACATTGAAAGGTAAAGTTCAGATCGGCTGCAGAGGGATGAAACTTGGAAAAGTGCACAGTGCACAACTGCAGAGTTTCATCACTAGTTTAGAGGAGATGACAAAATAAAAGTGCAAGTTGGGTGGAGATGTTATTGAAGATAAAGATGAGAGATCCGGCCTCATGTTGACTGTTTCCTTCAAACTGTGTTGCAGGATGCAACAGTGGCCTCAGAGAGAGCATTTACATTTGTTTTAATGTGCACTGTGAATGCAACCAAAGATTTAACAGAGCAGAGAGGCCGCTAGCTGAAGCACCAAGTGTGCAGCACGCCCCTAACTTTCTGCCAGAGACAAGTGACTCATTCCAGTCCTGCAGCCATGATTTGACAGTTTATACTTTAATGAGTGAACAGTGAAACTAAACGCTGAACTCACCGTTCATTCTGACAGCACCCGGACAGCCACATCCAGGATGAACACAGTGCGATGGCTAGTGCTTCATCCCTCTCTCTGACTCCCTGTCTCTCAGCAGAAGTCAAGCAGCGGAGGGATGCTGAGCCCCGGGGCCCATGCTGCCCCGAGAGGCCGAGCAGGACGCACCCAATCCGGGCAGAGAGGACCGGCGCTGCCGCGGTGACCGGAGAGGCCTGCGGGGGGGTGGGATGAGGCTCCGGGGACCGGCAGACTACCGGACACAGGCTGGCATGGAAGGAGGAGGGCCCGGGTGTGGTATCCGGGCAGGCAGAGCCAGCAGAAAGAAGCGGAGCGGACTGTTAAGAGGAGAAATGAGAGGTTTACAGCGTGGAGCCGCAGCGCAGAGCAAACAGGGAAACAGACACGGTCACGTGACCAAACACACTGCTGTCATATGACGCGCGAGGCACCATGAGAGTTGTAGTTCTGCCACAGTCCAGCACAAACAGCTGCAAAAGTCACCTTTCATGCATTTAAATGTAGCTCAATAAAATAAAATGCACAATAAAACAAAGAAAAAGTAAAACTCTAACATACGCACACCTTTCACAAATAAAACACACAAATCTCAAGACAGATTTCAATATATTTATCTTTCATCATGCACAAAGGTACAAGCCATGCAAAACAAGAGAGAAAGCATACATTACAATAACTTGTCATCTATCAGGTTGTATATAAACATTATGGTCCACATGTTGCTATTGATTTCTACGTATTTGTCATACATCTCTTGATATATAGTAGCTGCAGTAATAGAAGTGGAGCTGTACAAGGATGTCCTGTAACTTCTTGAATATTTCTGGTGTTCAACTCATTTCCATTTACCTCATTGTCAACAGTCTATTTAATTCACATCAGTTATAACATGCTAAAGATCTCACTAGATAACCAGCTTTGTTGTACAGTAAGTCATTTGTCAGATCTAGCACCTGCAAGCGTAAAATAAATTTCAATGGCAAACATAGAACCTCTTGGCTTCTGAACACAATGTTAAGTGCATCGTCAAGTGTGACGAATGTCCCTGTTATAATCAAACTTTGGCTTGTATATTAACCCGTCTGTAGGCTTTTAGTGATTATTGATGAGCAGGAATAACTGTTCAACACAGTCAACACAGACTTTGTCTTTTCTCATTTACAAGGACGAATGGAAGGCACTCCTTCAGCCAAAACAAAAGTAACAGCAATTGGAAGTACCATTATATACAGTAGATCTTATGCATTCTCTTTTTGCACTACTGTATTGGTTAATTGATCATGTTGAATCTGAAGTCTTAATCTATCTATCTATCTATCTATCTATCTATCTATCTATCTATCTATCTATCTATCTATCTATCTATCTATCTATCTATCTATCTATCTATCCTACATTGTAATATCTATACCTGACCACTAGATGGCGGCAGAGACTGTATAGGGGGCGTGTGTACCATGTTATGACTGACTGAAGTTTCCTTCATGTTCTGTGTTCTTCCAAGTTAAATACCGCACTAAAATAATATTAAACACAACACTGTGTGTCATGTACACTCACACAGCGCCAGTGCGGCGCGTCCCGCTGCAGAAACGTGTTAGTTAACGGGTTAGGAAGGTGTCGTTTGGAGGCGAGGAAGTGAGAGAGGAGGGTTTTCCGGTTAAAGTTTCCTTTGTGATTCGGAAGTGGAGGTGGTTCCGATGCCAGCACCGTCCATCCGCACAGACACAACAACACCTGGGACGACCATGAAAAGTAAGCCGGAATATCCACTAATCAGACAGGATAATTAAACAAAACGACAGGGATCAGGCGGAACAGTGAGGTAGCGTTTAGTTACAACTGGAGAGGCTGTGGTTAGCGGCACGATGCTAACCGGGAAGCTAGGTCGGGGTGTGCATGGGCACAGATCAGGGTTTTAACACAGATCTAAACACCGTATCCTGCATCCCGTAGCCCTCCAGCCCCAGGTTGAGTATTTAGTGCTTTATTAGTGCCATAGCTTGAGTTAGATCTGCCGCTAGAGCAGCTTGACTCCCATCCAGACGTGCTAACAATAGCTTAGCACGCCTATGTTTTGGACAGTGACAGCTGCCCCATGACATCTGTGGCCAAGGCCCCTTCTGCAACGTGGATCTGCCCTTCTTAATCTCCTTGTTCTGCCCCCATTCCCTTCTAAAATGACCTAAATAAACATGCATCTATACAAACTGATTGCACCCGGGTGTCTGCCACAGGTTCTGGCATGGGAGGAGATGTTAATCATGCTCAGCTGAGGGTTTTATTGACGTGTTTTCTCTCCCATCAGATCAAGTCAAAAGCCAGTCCTGCTGAAATGGGAGAACGCCCCCTCAATACATTATAATTAAGGTAAGAAAACATGCATACTTGCAGTTTGTTTGGTCTTACAAAGTGTATAAATGTAGCCCTAAATGTGGATAGACAGTGTATGTTTATGTGTATGTATCACCTCATGTCATATAGCACATCATCATTCATATTCTCTGCTGGATTTTTGTTTTTAACTTTCTCTTATTAGATTTCACTGCCTCTTACCTCATGTTTACTATCTTTATAACCATTGCTTGCACTTAATATTTACTCTCTTTGTTTACTTACTGGCTGCTGCCAGGACCTTAATCATCAGCTGTGTCTCATTGACAATAAATGACAATAAAAAAACAATCTTAAATCAAGTTTGGGAAAGTGAAGACAAATTTCAAACGTCTTAATCCGAATTTTACTGCTATTTACTTTTTTTGGTATTAGGCTGAAAAAGTTTGATTGATTGTAGAAAGTTTGGTGTAATTATGGTGAATATTTGTGTGTCCTAGTAAGATGTGTTACAAGCTACAGCTTGAAATGATGACAGGGTCTTGGAAGTGTTTCTTGGATGAAGTGTTTAGGAGGTGTTGAAATCGGCTGAACTCTTCCTGCACATTTACGACATCCAAAGTGAGGTGGAGACCTCGCCCTGCATCCCCGATCACAACTCTGAGAAGATTGCGTAACCCTCAGAGCTGTGTTGTCAGTGAAGCGAAGCAGCTGTCAGGCGTGTGCCTCCATGTGCACCTTTGTTATTACGTCCCGTATCTGCAGAGGCGAGTGTGGGCGCGTAGACAGGAATGCTGGAGCACTCAGTGTTTCTCTGCATGCCGGAGCAGCCGCCCTGCCGATGTGGCAGCAGAGCACCTCTGGAAATCCATCCCGATGAGATGTTTGGGTTAATTAACCGAGCAACACCTGATATCCAGGTCAGCGTTGTGGCCTGCGCCTTGTCAGGGCCAGATTATCGAGGTCACCGTGCACTCGGCAGATATAAAGCTGTGCATGCCGTCTTAGGCCGTGGCGATAGGAGATATACATCTCACTGCGCTGCCACGACACTGTCACGTCAGGCTAGTAAGTGCACGGTATGTCCTTACACTAGATGATACAGCTGATATGCACTGTTACTCAAGGTAGCGGCTGAAATGGTTGGGAATAAAACACAAGATGCCTCATTTATTGCTTCTCTTTTTATTCAGAAGAGACAATTTACGTCCATCTCCTTTGCTTACATATCTATAATTTTAACATCTTTTTAGACCAGTATAGTCTAAATGAGATAGATAGATAGATAGATAGATAGATAGATAGATAGATAGATAGATAGATAGATAGATTACAGACAGACAGATTACAAGAATACAGAATCAAGCAGATCTATTGAAGGTGTGTTGTAAAGTAGCTGATCATCTTCCTCCTCCAACATTTTCCATGTCTGACTTTATTGTTTTAGCAAAAACAGCAAAATGAGCAACGAAATCAGAGCATGCTACAGATAACAATCAGATTCCAATTAAAAGACACAAAATAGATCGTAGGCTTAGACATACTTAAAATAAATTCAGTAATATCATGTTTTACCTTCACTCTTTAAACCTTCGGGTTTGTTTTTCTTCGGTCTGAGTGGAAAGACTCGGCTGGATCTGTTTCCGCGTATCCAACATCAATAACATCCGATTTCACGGATGTAATATGACCAGGCCAAAACAAAGACTGGTCTGTGTGCTTCTTACCTGCTGTGATAGATCTCGTCCTGGGAGAAGGTGAGAGGGATTAGTAGGTTGACTCAAGGAGGTCGCTAGCAGTCAATAAAAGCAAACAGTTCATCTTTTCCTCTTGAAACAGCACATAACTTCACATGGGGGAGGGCTCGTACCTGGAGTTTATTATGTGCCTGGTGAAGATGGAAAACGCCAGGGTGTTTTTTTTAACTTTTATTTTAAATTAAACATTGATTTCCTGTGAGATGAATGTCCATAATCTGGAGATGAGTTTACGCTCCCAGGAGAATATGTCTCTCTATCAGAATGACACCCGATCATGTCTTTTTTTTCTTCTCCCCTCCCCTCACACTTCTTTCTCTAAATCTGGGGTTGTTTTTCCTGTCTGAGCGGAAAGACTTGTGACTCCCTCAGCTGGATCTGTTTCCACGGATCCATCAGTGGGAAGATGTGATTTCAAGGTTGTAATATGATCGAGTATAAACGATGATGTAAAACTCCGGTCTGTCTCTCATGCCTCCTGTACCTGATGTGGGAGAACCTCTCCAGGCAGCAGGCGAGAGGGATTAGTAGGTAAAGTAGAGGATTTGCCCACTGCTGCTGTCATGACTTTGTATTGGCAAGGTGAAGTCGGTGTAATAGCGTAGGAGAAGCTCTGCAATGTCATGACTGAGGTAAGAGCTTTTAGAGAGATAGGGGCATTTCTCTCATTTTATGGTTTTTTAAAATCACAATTTCTCATGGGAAATGACTCCAGATTTATCCTGCAGATGCATTCAAACTAGCTTCGCAAAAGCTCCTTAAATAATTGAAACATGTCAAGATAAAACTTGTAGACACCCTGAGGCCGGTGACATTAAGTATACATTTAGGCTGTGGTGTGCTGCAGCTCAGACATGTATGTGTGTGTGTGTGTGTGTGTGCTGGCATTTAATTGTGTGTGTGAGAGCGAGAAAGAGAAGAGTGACATCTCAGACAACACTGCTTCATTGTTTTGTTGTGCAGCAGTGACAGAGTCCCCATCAGAACCCCTCAGCTAGAAAAGGCATATTTGCAGAGAGGGAAAGGGAGCGATCAACACACAGCGCAGTAGCAGGGCCCGCCCGCCCGCCTGCCTTTGTAAACAACCATTAGAGATGTGCCGCACAGGCTGCTGGCTCCATTCAGAGCAGAGGAATGTTGCATGAAGCCTGGTCACAAAAGGGGGAGAATCTGTCTAAATCTGACACCGCACCAGGCAAATCTTAGTCAGGTCGGGCTTCTTGAAGTTAGTCCGACCAGTTTTACTCAGTGGAGTATAGGAAGGAATTTGCATCTTCTGCATCTGTTTCCTCCCACAGTCTATAAACATGCATGTTCAGATGAACTGGGGGACTTTACGTTTCAGCTTTATAGAGAAAGTATGATGGGAAATGAGTAGATGCAGATGTTGTTGCACTTCATCCAAAGTAACTTTGGAAGGAAAGGCAGGAAAAGTTGAGAATCCACCATCTTTATGACTGAATGTTGTGTCTGCGTGGGTTTCCTCCAGTTTCCTCCCACAGTCTAAAAACATGCATGTTCGTGTCAAATGAAGAATGTTACTACATATAATCCAAAATGACAAATTGAGCTGCAAGTATTGAGTTTAAAGTTGATAAAGTATGTTCTCTGTGTTTGTGTGCATTAGTTTTCTCCAGGTCGTCTGGTTTGTCCAAACACATGCATGTTTAGGCTCATCTGGGACTCTAAATTGCCTCAAGGTGTGAGTGTGAGAGTTAGTGGTGTGTGTATGTGTGTGTGTGTGTCCTGTGATGAACTGGAGACCAGTCCAGGGTGTATCCTCTGGAGATACGCTCCAGCAGAAGTCTCTGACTTTCCACACAGCCTCATACCAAGTGTCTCAGACGATGTCTGTCTGCATAGACATCTGTAGAAATACTGTGTGTGTAGAGCATTGAGGATCAGCTGTAGGGCCCCCATCATAATCTTACTCTATAATGCTTGAGTTATTCTGAATTCTCTGTTGGGAAGCTGTTTAACTCTGGGTTTTGGTCCCAGTCAGGTCGAGCTTTCCCCAGTAAGCCCCGTCTCATTGCCTTATTTTCTCAGTGTTGCCATAACCGTGCCCGGCGGGGGCGGGGGGATGTGTGTGTGTGTGTGTGGGGGGGGGGGGGGGGTGTTTGGCCACCAGACGCAACACTGAACACACACATAGACACAAACACACGCGTCTTTTATAGCTCCCTTTATGAAACGCCTCCAGCTCCGGGCGGCTAGGTTTGTGTCAGATAGGTTAAATGCAGGGAAATGAGCCTGTGGTTGTTAAAAAAAGGTAAAGAGGAAGAGAGAGAGAGAGGTGGTGGGGAGAGGGGGGGGGGGATCCAGTCAACAGAGTGATGTCTTTGTAAAGCGGAGGCCACAGCAACAGTTGTAAAAGCTCAAACATGCAAAAATCTTCCCTTATGGCTGATTTAATACCCCTAGCCTGCAGCCTCGCATTCCTCCTCCCTCCTCCTCTGTTCTTTGCGTCTGTATGTGTGCGTGAGCGAGACAGAGCGAGAAAAAGAGACAGAGATGTTCGGGTTCCTAGGACTTGCTTGTTGTAACCTGTGAGAGTGCCTCGGGTACAGCTTGTCTTTTTTTTTGTATTTATTTCACTCTTGTCCTCTGTAGTCCTCCCTGCTTGGGCAACATAGACAATCTGATGTAGTAAATCTCTGAATACATAACACTTCTCCCTGATGAACTGATAAAACTTTAACCTTTTGGAAGGGAAGAAAAAGAAACCAGTGCCTGTCTGAGGCGAATGGAACAAAGGTGGGGGTGTAGGGCGGGGGTGGGGGATCATTGTTCTCGGTAGACTCGTTCCTGGTTTTTAGGGCCGTACTAAATCGTCAAGACGTATGAAGCTGTAACCTGGGTGGAAGCCGGAGCTGCTCCTCTCTGATCTGAGCGGCTGACGATGGCGATAATGATGCTTTTCGCTGCAGACTTTATTTTATGTTTTTGAAGTTTTGCATCTGAACTGAGCTTTGATAGAGAACCGCTCCCAGTCGGGGGTCGGCGCTTTGCAGCTCACTGGTTTTCGCCCTCTGGGTTGTCAGACGTATCACCTGATACCGCCTCAGACAGCCGGGCCAATGTTTCCAGGTCTTCTGACTCCTCAGGTCCTGAACCCCTTCAGTAAAGGTGTGAAGGAGTCGCCCAGATATTTGGGTGACAAGGTTTCCCCTCTCCAGGGGCCGTAGAGACGAACTGACACTCGGTTTACATTGTGTGTCGCTCGCAGCAGCTCCGCCACGCTAACAAGGCCCCTCTTCATTAGCTCTCTCCCTGAATGAGGTTTGTAGCCTCCACGCTGAATAAGTCTCTGTTAGAGCAGGGCCGCGTGGAAGCTGCTGCTACTGGGACGCCCCGACCCTGCCGCAGGGCGTTTAGCCTCGCAGCTCGACCAGTGGCTACAGTGTTTTTCTGGCTTTTTCCATCAAGCTTTTGCAACAAATGCATGGATTGTTGTGGTGTTTTTTTGAGGTTTTTGAGTGCAATGACTCTCTTTATCTGCTTTTGTTTAACTGGTGGGAACCATCTCGATCAATCACTCTCTATATTTATCAAACTAGCTTAGGAATGAGTGCATATTCAAGTATAAAAGTCACCATAAAATCCTCAGGCTGCATCATGTGTCTGCTGATTTAAAGGTGGCGTATACAAGGTCAGACCTGGGATGATATTTGGTCGTATAACAACATATACTCAGTTTGTTTGAAAACAAACTGGCCGTTTGGGTACACAATCATTCTGTGTAACCTTGAGGCTCCGGATTCCCAGAAGTAGAGAAGTCGGCAAAGCCCAAACTGAGCCAGGTTTGCGGGTTCAGGTCTTGATAATGTGGTGACCTCGGGTTTGTCATTTTGCATCAAAACAAAGCGTTAGCCAGCAGGAGCTCAGTAGCGCTAGCATAAGCTGCTTACCTGTCCGACAACAAAAAGCCACCTCGGCAGCAGACCTCAAGTTTTTTGGAGGTTTTAAATCCAAGATCTGATTAAACGTCAGAGTTTTATTCCATATTTGATATAGAGATACGGCTAAATCCCCAGCATGTGTTGGATTTGACATTCTACAGCTCATTAAAGCTACACAATCAGTATTAACGACTCTTCCATTACACTAACTATAGTAATTCATCCTCAGTGGTTGCTGGGTTTTTTTTTACACCAGATGGGGAACTTTATGGTTGTATTAAAGTCTGGTCCTCTGCCACAGGTCCCACCGTCACCCTGGCAGCGCTAAACCCACAGAAAGGGGCGGAGCCTAGTCCTGGCAGCATGGAGGTGTGCGGGCCGCCAGGCTTGGCCCCGAGCCCTCAGAGCGAGGCAGTGACCAGCGAGCTCCAGGAGCTGTCCCTGCAGCCCGCGCCCGACCCCATGCCTCTGCAGGAGAGGAAGAACGGTGAGCACACACACACACACACACACACACACACACAGCCTAGGGAATCATGCAAAAAGCTATTTGTGTGTTTATCCTTGTTCTGTGACGCTAACCTAGAAGCTATGGGAAGCTGTTGTCACTAGAAACGCCTCACATGCCATTTTGAAATCATACTCATCTGGACAGATGTGTTACCTGGCAACCCCACACAGGCTGCACTCTGATTGGCTGTCTTGCCTGCCACTCAAATGAACAGTTTCCTGAACTAGACGGTTATGGAGTGTGTACCTTCTCACCTGCTTTGTACTGTGGAGAATCCGCTTGTATTTCACCAGAAACGTACCTGAACGTAGGCCGGTACATGCAAACAGTTTAGAGGTCCAGGCCAATATAGTTTGCATCACACTCCTATTTACATCACACCCTGTCTCTCCTCTTTTAGATGTACAAATTAATCCGTGTATGAGGACCTGATGATGAAAATTATTCTAGGTCTATTCTAGGAGTGTTTTTTTTTCTCTCCTCCTGACACAGCCATCATCGCTAGACACTGTCTGGTGGCTTTCCCTTTTCAGCACATTAAACCTCAATGTGCCACATCGTTTTTTTTCTCTTCTCCTTCTTCCTCCCCTTCTGAGCCCGAGGGTGGCGAATGTAGTGAAAACACATCGCACAAAGCTTTCCTCACCGCCTCCAGCTAGCCAGTTAGTATTTTGGCGTAGCGGCACTCATCCTTCACCGAGGTGGCCCGACTCCAGCACAGATTCCTCCCAGCTAAAAACGCACGCACGCATGCAGAACGTGTTGCATAAGTCGAGGCAAAAAAAAGAAGAAGAAAGAGAAAGAGAGAGAGAGAGGGTGGAGAAAAAAAACACACTTATCAGCCGGGTCTGTACGTCCCGTTCAGTTGTGAGAGACGGGCTGACTGAACCTCGCAGCTGGTGGTGAGAGAGAGAGAGAGACAGACAGAGAGAGAGAGAGTGAGAGAGGGAGAGAGAGACAGACTGGGAGGAGGTTAAACTGTGTGCGTGTGAGGAAAGAGGCGAGCGGTGCCTAATTGGCTTGCTTCTTCGGGCTGACCTCTCACTGCAGTAGATTAGACCGGACCGGCTCACTCACAGCCAGAGACTTCTCCTGGGACCCCCCTCAGTTTAGCCTAGCTAGCTTAGCTTAGCTTAGCTTAGCTTAGCTTAGCTCAGAGCCTGCCAGTCAGTCTGCAGTGCAGCAGCTTCTAAAGCCGTGTTAAATGTGACGTAACAATTCTGCACTTGATTCAACTATAGAATAGATTCATGCTGCTCAGAAACTGGGAAGTTAACGTAATGCTGGTGGTGTCTGTTACATAATAAGTCGCTGTGCATGTTGAGCAGTTAAGTCATCGTTGTTGTTGTTGTTCTGTCCATGCGGGTCTGTTCCAGGCCCTGAACCATTCACACAGGAGTCATATACAGGTCACATGTGAAACGTAATGTCAACAGCCAAACCAAAATAATTGGATCTGTGCAAAAAAAGTCCTAACTGAGCCGTGTGAACGTCACCCGAAGGCCGCGTCTCTGTGCTGTTTATCTTCTGAGTGCGTCAGTGTTTACAAACTAAAGTCACATGCACCTGTTTATCGGACGGAGTTTCGTAAACTTTAGAGCTTTTGTTGATGCGGTTTATGAATTCCATGTAAGGCTTCATGAGTTGTGATTTCGATGTTAACTGAGCAAACTGAATCAGAGCAGATGCTTCAGCTAACCTGATTAAGTTGCATGTGTAAAGTCAGTCACAATAGATGATAAGCAGTGGCAAAACTCAGACATACTTGGGCGATGAGGGGGCCTTGTAGGCTAAATCAAAGCTGTAGCTTTAACTAATTGAATCAGGTATCGTATGTGAAATTTTGGCCCCGAGGTGGAAAAACTCTTTGTTTCGGAGTCTCTGTTCACATTTTGTCTAGTAAACCAGTGTTTCCAGTGACTTTCTGCCATCTCTGGGTAAATTTCAATAAACCTACCTAGTAACTCGACCTTCATACTCATGAAACTTGCTATTTTGAGTTTCTCCTCAGCGTGGACACACTGTAATAACCTTCGTCTGTTGTGAATTTCCGACTCCGCCAGATTCACAGACTCGACTCGACTGTGTTCGTTGGCAGTTGGACAAAACGTTTTAAGCCCTGACTTTGAGCTCTTATGTAAAGAGCAACCATGAAATTACGTTGCGGTATTTGGTTCGTGTAACTACATCGTTTTTTTATTTTGTTTTTTTTCCCAAACATCAGCAGCTGCTGGCTTGCGGATGTAAGCGTTTCAAGGTTGCTTCCTGTCTGCTCGGGTTACGTCACCGCATCACACCACAGTTGGGTTGATAGAGATCAAAACAAGCGTTTTTGCAGAGCTCCAGAGTTGGAGATCTCGCTCACCTGCTCTAGAAAACCCGCTCTATATAAATGCACAGCTGTGTGCAGGCAAACTTCAAAGACAAAGCAAGTGGACTTTATCGTGAAATCTTTGACGTGATCGTGAATGACTCGACTAAAGTAAGTCTATTTAAACGTGTTTTTTAAAGTCAAAACCACCCTGTCTCAGCTCCATAGATGTGAATGTTGTCACACTTTAAGACCCGGTCACTGAGCTGCTCTTTCAATGTAAATAAACGTGTCGGTCCAGTTGAACTCTTGTGTTTCTGGTTGCTGCCTTGAGCCGGGCGTTATACCTGTTTTCACAGTTTTTGCATGTATTTATTTTTTATGTATGTATTTATAAACCAAATGACAGATTGAGTGATTAATATATCCTACAATAGCCCAAAAGAAGTGTTGAAAAACACTGATGTTATAGCGTGTTCCGGGTAGTTTTAACCGCAATCCAAATATAAAAACGTTTATTGAGCAACATTTCAAGCCAGAGTTGCGACATTTCAATTAGAGAATAATCGACTGTTGATCAACGAATACAATTAGTCGATTTAACATTAATTGCAGGAAAAAAAAGATGCCAAAGTTGAAGCTCAGTCCAGGTGGTTTTAACAACGAATGCCAAATATAAGGATTATCTATTTATGGTTCTTGACCAACGTCCCAAGCCACAATTACATCATTTCAGTATGTTTTCAGAATGAGGGCCACAAGTAGTCACAGGACCATTTTGACCACACGCACGCACACACGCACACACACACACACACACACACACACACTCTAGCACACACTCTAGCACACAGCCTCGGGACACCACTCCCAAATTTAAACAACTCTGGCTTCTCGTCGGCACGTTCCTCATGCACTTCTCTGTTCGCTAACCCCGGAGCGGACATGTTGCTGCAGGCACGGATGGAGTTGGTCTGACACGGAGATGCTTTCAGACAGAGAGAGAGACACATAGAGAGAGAGAGAGAGACAGAGAGAGAGAGAGGTTGCATGTGACTGCATACATCTGTGTGCCGGACTGCCCTCATAGTGGAGCTCGTAGATCTCTGACAACACGTTATGCAATGTGTTTATTCCTCCTTCCCAAGTGTGGGGAGATTTATTGTTAACACACACATTTGTGTGTGTGTGTGTGTGTGTGTGTATAGATTGTCAGGATTAGGATAGGAGACAGATGTGTGTTTTTGTACGCAGCAGGGTGTGTGTGTTTGTGTGTGTGTGTGTAAGGGATTAAAAACAACGTCTTCAAGTCGTCTTCAAAGAAATTGATATTTCCAGTCCTCCCAGTCACAAACCCGCCTCCGCTCACGCTGGAGCAGCCGAGCCGTGATAACGTGACTGATACGATTCAGAAAATTTAGCAGAGACGCTGGTTTACGTGTGAGAGCGTGAGGAGGAGGAGGAGGAGGGGGGACGGAGGAGAAGAGGAGGGATAGGAAGGAGGGGGGAGGTCATGGCGTCTGAAATGGCAGTATTGCATAACTCAACCAGTGAGGGAAGAGAAGGAAAGCGAGGGAAAAGCAAGCAAGGAAGGAAGGAGGGGGCGTGTTTCTTTTGCATCTGAGGGAGGCTCGGCTCGACTCAACAGCGGCTCGTTTTCTTCCTTTTGTTTTAGTTTTTTTTTTTGTTCAAGTTTGATATGAGGCAAGAGAGGAGGAGTGAACCAAAAGTTTCTTTTGCCCGCGAATGAAACGGAGGTGTAACCACTCAGTGAAGGATAGAGAGAGAGAGAAAGAAAGAGAGAGAGAGAGAGAGACTGGAAGACTGGAACCTCTGGGTTGGGCTGTGTTATCCAAGGAGACTCGGCAGACCTACACACGCCCTCTCTCGCTCTCTCTCTCCCCCTCTGTCTCTCTCTCCCTCCCTCTCTCTCTCTCTCTCCTTTTGCCGGGGCGTGCACACACTTGTAGCCAGCAGACAGTCAATGGCAAGGAGAATGTGAGGTGCGCTACCTGTGGAGTTACCACGGCTCGGAGAGGAGCTCTCCGCCTCGGCAGCCACTGTTGACTCTGGGTTCCTGCACACTGTCGACTGTGCACACGTTGGGATAATGGCTCGCTAATCTTTGCCCGGGAGCAGGAGTCTTCCCCACAGCATGGTGCAGAGGGATATGACTATTCCGTCAGGTAAAGTCCACACAAGTCAAGCTGGAACTCTGTGTTCAACTATGAACTATGTGAAAACCTTGATTGTGAGTGAAGCTGGACCAGGTGAACCGTGGCAGTAAATGTAAAGTGTGTTGACTCTGCAGTGCGGAGTGTTTGTCCAGGTACTGTTTTGAAGGGCTGCTCTGCGCTGGTACATGTAAAGTTCACGTATTGACTGACTAAAGATAAATAGATAGATCGATAGATACATAGAAACTTGACTCCTCAGGGAACTCTGAGGAATCTGAAGAAAAGTTCCTCCTTTTGTTTCATAACATAACATGATGACAGTTTCAAAGTTTCTCTCAAGTTTGTAGAGATCGACTAAACTCAACAATCAATTAGTGGATTCAAGGGTTTAGACATTTTTGTGGAGGTCAAAGTTCTCTTATCCCAGCTTCTTAAAGCTCCTGGTTTCTGTAGTCTCTGTGACAGACAATTCAATGTCATTTTGATTGGGCCAAAAGGAAAGAAAGTGTGTGATGGTGTGTGAGTGTGGTAGCCAGGGTTTCACCTCGGGGGTGGTGGAGTCTGCAGAACAAAAGCAGAGCAGGCGGGGCAGCCAGGCCAGGTTCTGCAGGGAGTCTCCCCATTCTCTCAGTGAACGTAGCTGTCAGCCGTCCAGCCACCGAGGCGCTGAGCTGACCCCGAGCCAGGGCCGCCCTCCAGCCGGGGCCAGGCAGAGGTGTGGAGGTCAGCTCCAGCCGAGGGAGGAGGAGGAGGAGGAGGAGGAGGAGGGGAACAGGGGAACACGCCGGGCCTGGAAAGTGGGTTAGTCATGGCAGACTGTGCCTCAGATGTAGGTGAAAACGACCCGGTCAGAACACGCTGTATGCACGCCCAGAGCCTGTAACACTGCTGTAAAGAAGCTTTTAGCTCTGAGCCAGACAACACTGGACCAGAGCCAGCCTGGATGCTGAAGAACAGAGAGTCCAGAAAGCATTGAAATGGCACAAGCAGACTGGGGCTGCAACAACCTGTTATTATTATAGCCTGTTAATCTGTTGATTGCTTTCTCAGTTCATCGACTAGTTGTTTGGTTCATGAAATGAGATGAAAACAGTGAAAATGGTTCATGCCTGTTCCACAGAGGCCAGGATAAGGTCTTACATGTGGTAATGCTCACATTCATGGAGGATCAGGATTCTCAAGATATGATCGAATGCATTCTGTTTTCTGTCCTTGAGGACTAAAGAAACCAGTTTAGAAGCTGAGATCAGAGAATTTTGTCTAAATTTCTTCAATCGACTGATCATGTCGTCGTAGATTATGTTACTCGTGGACTAATCGATGAGTTGCTGCAGCTCTGACTCGCTCTTACTGGACTAATGCCTGAGTGCAAAGGAACAGCGAGTCCAGAAAGCATCAGATGACGCAGTACGTCACCTCTCGTACAGACAGTTCCCCTTAGTGGACGCGTTCCTCCGAGCACGCCTCGGACAGGAAAGCCTCTGGTACCTTCAACCTCTCACCTCTACCTAGACAACTAGCAACTCCAAATCACCATGCTCAGACGGGTAGAAGCGAGCAGGCCGTGTACAAAGGGGCCCGGGCTGCTCCAGATTGTGACACGGACTGCGGCCGCTCCTGCAGATAAGCCACGACGACCATCGTTCGCAGTGTGAAGCAGCGACTTTGTAATCGTCGTGCTGCCAGCCGAGTTCCAGACGATTTTCAGCCATTATCGCACCTTCAATCCGGCTCCCTGTCCAGACCGCTGACATCAGTGCCTCCGGGCCAGTGTGTGACGCGTCTCTGCCGCAGTGGATAGAATAACTTGTCTGCCGACGGGAATAATTTAGAGGTTAGGAATAGCAAGGTTGGCACTCCTTGGATTAATGAAATTGGAAGCGCGACTGGAAAGCAGAAAGCATACCAGGGTGCAGACGACGACGACGGCGGTAACTAGCTTGTTGTGGAGTCAGGGGAAAATTCCATCACTTTGGGATTTCATCACCCGCACTTTAAAGGCGCAAACGAGATAAAGATCCCTCGTCATTCCCACTCTTGCGTAATCGCAAAAAACAGTACAGGACAGGACAAGACGAGGTGCGAGAAATGACCTAGAATGAATCCAATCTGAACCCACACACAAATGTGTTACTGTCAGGCCTTGTTTTTTCTTTTTCGAAGATGCGATGGGGAGATTTGCAGCCCGGAGAGCGGCTAGCTTAGCTCCCGGCAGTGATTCAGGGAGGCTGACGGCGCTGTTATGTAACGGCTTGGGAAGGAGCCAGCAGCCAGCAGCAGAGAGGCCCCTCAGCACTCAGGCTGAGAGGAGGACGAGATGGAGGGAGTGATGGATGGCAGGAAAGAGGAGGAATAAACAGCAAAGGGCTGGAAGAAGAAGAAGTAGTAGAAGAAGAAGAAGTGCATGAAATTGGAGTTTAGAAGAATTAAAACGGGCTGTGTGGAAGCCGAGGTCAGGGAGGAGGGAAGGAGGGGTGGAGATGGTGCGTTTCGAGTCACGTCCAAACTCCCAGCTGCAGAGAATGAGATCCAGCTGTGGCGTCTCTTCCCCAGGCTGCCATGTCTATCGTGGCATTAGATAATCTCAACGTTCCCCATGCATAAAATGATCTGCGGTAAGGAGTGGAGGGAAGGGGAAAAAAGAGAAGAGAGAGAGAGATGACATTCAAGGTTAATTGACGACAGGATCAAACATGTCGGGGCAGATTTGGCCGTGTTGCGAAACAGGTTGAATGAAGGCGGAAACGTTGTAAACAAACGTAAACAGCTAGAAAACGTAAACAGTAACAACAGTAATGAGCAACATGGCTACCAACACATTTATGCAGCTGAGGCAATTTTTTTTGTTTTTTTATAAGAATTCGAGAGCATTAAACACACCGTTCTCACACCCACAAGACTGCAAATGACTCACCAGGTCTGACACACACCCCCGCACACACACACACACACACACACACACACACACTCTCACACACATTCAGATAGACATTTCACAACTCATGTCACCGTCGGGACCTGGACGTGCACTTACAGGCTTCGGTAGCCGTCTGTTCCACACAGTGTGTCCTGACAGAGCGAGCACTAACACCACTCGCATCTTTGATTTGTGCTCCAGTAAATTCCTGGTGGATAATGAGAAGAGATGGAAAGAAAGGAGAGAGAGAGAGAGAGAGAGAGAGAGAGAGACTTGCTCAGATCTGTAGCCTGGAGCTAAAGAAAAAGGCTCTTTATCAGCTTCGCAGGTTCTGCTCGTAGCAACAGGAGCGCGGTGCCAGCACACCCACAGGTACAAGCCCACTCACGCAGCTCCGTGATCTTTCTAAACACACACCTACAATGGCGCACAATCACACACACACACACACACACATGTTGCAACACTCCAGTGCCACTCCGGGGCATTTAATTTAGCAATACTCTGAGCATGCAAACACGCCAGGTGCAGTAAATTTAATACCTCGCTCTGTGTATGTGCACCTAATAAGTTGTATGAGCGAGTCGGTGCAGCTGCAGCACACACACACACACACACACACACACACACAGGCTCAGATCTGCTCATTTAGAGTCAGTGTTGTGGGCAGCAATGCTGAGGATTCATGCAGCGTCTCGTGAAAGATGCCGTGCTCCGATCGAAATGTGTTCAGTAATTCGATTGGCGGGGTGTTTCTCAAAAATGGCAGCACAAGCTGTTTTGCTCGTACCGCAGCTTGCTTTCAAAGGGAGGAAATGGTGGGGGTTAAAGAAAAAAAAAAGGCAACAGGAGCAAGTGACAGGATTTGTAGCGTAAATACTGCTCTGCTGTGATTTCTAAACAGGCTCCCAGGCTTCCTGAGAGACCCTGCAGACTGGAGAATGAGAGAAATGTCTCAGAAAGGCCTGAGTTGTTCTCCTCTTTCTGCACAGATCTACGCATGTGTAATGTGTACATTTGAAGAGTTAGAGGAGTCTTAAATCAGACTTCTGGGGGTGGTTGAGGAATAAACATGGCAAGAAATCTTGGTAAATGTACAAAATGCAAAGTTCTACTGTCGAACCTGACACATATCCAAAGCCTTCGGGTGTTGAAAATATTGAAAGATGTCCTGGATAAGAGAAAGAAAAGGGAACCCTGTGAAGCCAGCTCAACTACAAACCCACTACTTCACTCAATGAGAGAATGATGGTGTTATGTGGGATTCTCATGCAGGTGCTTTAGAAGGATCTAAGCCTCTGTCACAGACCTGGTCCCTCAGTCTCTGGCACAGCCAGTCCTCGGCCCTGTTGCTGGGTTAAGGTCTCCTGCCGGGCTGGCTGTGATGTTTCTGAATAATGGAGCCTGTGACTCACCTGTTAGCTCAGTCTGAACGTGTGTGGGGGGGTGGGGAGTGTGGGGGTGTCACAGAGGTCACCGCCTCTGACTCAGATGCCACAAGCTTTCCCTGCTGGTGACAACGTGAGCTCGTCCACAGACCCCGAGTCACCGGCCCGGCGTCCATGACGTCCCGCCAGGGTCCCGTCCTGGATCCGCTCATCCCTCCGGCGACGGTCACCCGATGCTGCTCGTTCTCACGGTCACATGCCGTCCGTTTCCACTGCCGCGTCTTTGTCTGCAGCCTCAGTAACGCGTAGCGTCGCTAACGCAGGCCCGGCGTTAAAGCTAGCCGTCTACTGTGGTGTTTGTTTGGGAAGCAGAGCTAAGGGACAACCTCTGGTCTCTCCAGCAGAGTTACATCCCAGGTTACAAGCTTAAAGTATTAAAAGTTTATGAATCGGTTTTGGGAAAACTAAGGGCCTTTGAGGCTTTGTCAGCATCACTTGTTAAGACCAAAGGTATATTTTACCTTTGGTTTAATCTATTCTTTGGAGCTTTTTTCCTTTCCAGCTGATCTGAGGTTTGTCAGTATATAGATTTTATTGCAAACTATAACTGTGATTACAGCTTGGAATTGCAATAAGATCTTAAAGTTGGTTTACTTTTAGAAGGTCTTTAAGAGTTCTTAAAAAGGTATTGAGAAATCCTGTATATACAGTGATGGGAAGAGGCAGGAAGGAGAGGTCTATAAAACCCCTCGAAAGGAAACCTTGAAAACATGAGTAAGAACTTGGACGTAGTACTACAGACACTTTCTCATATCCTGGGCCTGTAAAAGAACCAAGCGGGCCCTCACCCTCCGTTCAGCTTTTATAGTCTCTGTCTTTATTTCCCCTTTCTCCCCTAATTGGCTTTGAAGGAAGGCCGGTCTGCCCGGGAGTTTAGTTTAGCTGTTGCAGGGCCCGCGAGTTGGAAACCAGTCGTGAAGGCGAAAAGGAAAAGCGGCGTTTCCTCAGTGTGTAAGTGGGGCAGGAGGTTAGGGGGTTCGCTACAAAGAAAATCATTTTCAGATGTTCCAGTTATGTAACAGAGTTACAAAGCCGTCATCGGCGGGCCGGGAACACCCCTCGCCGGCTCTGTTTTCACCCCTCTCTCTCTCTCTCTCTCTCTCTCTCTCTCTCTCTCTCTTTGTCTCTCTCTCTCTCTCTCTCTCTCTCTCTCTCTCTCTTTGTCTCTCTCTCTCTCCCTCTCTCTCCGAAAATCTAATTTGCCGGACTCGACCTCACCTCCCTCCCTCCTTTACAGTGGAGGCTCATGTTACCAGATGCTAACAGCTGCCAGCTGGCCTAGGCCTGTTTTTTCCCCTCAACACTGGGGCTCTTACAGCACCCCCCCCCCCCCCCCCCCCACCCCCCCCCCCCCCCACCCCCACCCACCCCCTCCAACAGTGTACAATTAGAGCCCAGTGGGCCGGACCCCTCGTTACCATCCAGAGGTGAGACGCTGCTCAGTGGCCACCCGACAAAGACCCTTTGACCGTTTTAATGAACAATTTATTCCGCTTGCTCAGAATGTTTTTTCCCCCCTTTAAACCAGAAAAAAAAGGAACCAGAGTAAACGTGGCTTTGATTTGCAGCTCTTTCCCGTGTTTATCTACTCGCAGTGATGTTTTTTGTTTTTTTTTTATGCAGATTTCACTATTTTTAGTTTCAAAATAAACAAAGCCACAAGTCACAACAGTAGCTGCGTTTCCATAATAAATAGAGGGAAATATTCCAAAATAAACGCTGTCATTGATAAAGTACTGTTCTGTCGATTTCTATGAACCTCAACTCTCAAACTCTTCTAAGAGCCTCACATACATTGCTTAAAACGTTTTTTTTTTATGTGATATTTGTAGGTTTTGCCCATTTCTAGGGCTGATGGAAACTCTCCTACTGTACTATGTTTTGTCCTCTGAAGTAGGACGATACGTACAATGAGTGTATTCTCCGAAACCAAACTGGAAAAAATGTAATCTGTCATACTCGTCCCCATATTTGGAGTAACAGGATTAGATATGTTCTATTGAAAAGCCATGCGCTATTAATGTGATTTCATATTTAATGTATAATTCGATTTCGCTTTATTTACGGTGCCAGTGGATAAAAATATTCACTCAAGAAGCTGGTCTGTTCTAAAACATCCCTTCATCCATCATATTATGGAGATTATCAATCATATCAGTCAATCAGGGTTTGTTTATGAGGCATTTTTCACACATTAAAATGAAACCAAAAGTAATTTCTCCATTAGGTTTATAAAGTGATGCAAAATGGTAAAAGCTGTATGTGCCTTTTTGTACGAAGGCTAAGATGCAGTCTTGAAATGTCTTATTGTTGTCCCCCACCCCGGGAACCGTCCTATTTTCCGTCATAGAGACTAAAGTAACCAGAAATGTCCCACTAATTGACATCCAAGCATGACTCTCGTATTTGATAGCGTCATACTTACAAACCAGCCTGCTGTTTCCCAGGCAGATCAATACGCTAGCAGTCTGCTCCCCGCTAACGTCCCGACATCTAAACAGAGAATAGAGCACGGTTCCTCTGTGTAACGATGTTTAAGTGCAGCATTAGGTCAACGAGGAGACGGTCCGTCCCACATCCCAGAAGGACTTATGCAATCGCCTCATGGAGGAACGTGCAGAGTCAGCTTACAGGCTCTCCTGGTGGTGAATCCAGACTCACAGCGAGTGATTGACTGCAGGCCTGCTAATGGCACCGCTAACGCTAATCGAGATGCCACATCCTCGTCTGCCTGCACGCATGGCCGTCTGGATGCCTCAGGTACCGCGGCTCTCTGCGGTTCCCAAAAAGTGTCATCGATGGGGTGGAAAAGCATGAAACAGCCCGGGCCCCGACGTCGGCGTTGAGTCACAGCCAAACGCCAACAATGCCGGTAAATTCCAGAGCAAAGCGGGTGAAGGGAGGCGAGGGGGTGGGGTGGGCGGGACCAGGAAGTTAAAGGGGTAAAAAAAAAAAAACACCTTCTGTTTTCCCTGCTGGAATGTTAATGGTTGGTCTGAGCTGCGGTAGACTGGCACACTGCCTGTGTTGTGTTTCTCGGCAGGCCGGGTGTTGTTTGCTTCATCTGTTCATCTGTGGTATTTCGTATTTGTCTGTCTTCTGTCTCGTTGGTCAACTCGGGGCTTGTTCCTTGGAAGTCATCAGATGGAGGCTCAGGAAATCCTGTGAAGTAATAAGTGTTGATGGGTGTAGTGGTTATCTCTTATCTGCAGACACAACTGTTTTTATGGTCTTGGTTTCAGGGGAATACAGACCTTTTGGACTATGTTCTTCCATCTTCAGTACAACTACTGAACCCCTATACGCACAAATGGACAATCAAGTCTAAAGTTGGAAGTATTTGATTCAGACTTTTATCTATTATATCTATTATTCATTTGTTAAAAACTCACATAAACTAGACTAGCATACAGCCTTCTATCTACCTGTCACACCTATACAGGAGACCAGTCTATTTTGAAACAGATGTTGGTTTCCTCACTCTACCAGAGTTCCAGATGTTGTACATAGAGCTGGAGCAAGCGATCCAATTAATACCACCCCATAAAATGTCTGAATTCAGACAAAATGCTTTGACCGCGAGAATGGTTATAAAACAAAGGGCATCACTATTCTTCTGTGGTAAAGGATCAAATCGGATTAAGATCTCACTTTTAACTGTCTTGTGACATCACGGCCTGATGTCACCAGATCGTAGATGAACTAGATCTGCAGGAAAACTTTTATCTCCTGGATTCCAGCGTAGATACAGAGAAGCACTCGCTGTTGTTTTGAGTGTTGAGTGTTTGTTTTGTTTTTTTTATCCTCGTTCCTCCTGAAAGAGGCTCGGCAAGTTCGTCCAGTCTCGTTAGCGGCGATCGGGGAGGTTTGTGGAAGCTAGGGAGGTTGAACGAACGTCGTGAGATAATTGCTTTTGGCAGGTCTGAAGGACACAAACTGCGGAGCAGGGGAGTCAGGATGTTCCGCTATCAGGGTACAGAAATAAAATATTTGGGCTGTTTCTCGGATCCAAAAATGTCGGTCTGAGGTCACACTGTCTTAGGCTGAGTCAAAACCTATCAGCGTTTTGACAACTAAGAGAGGAACCTGGGTTTCTGTCTTTGCCGTCCTCGCCCCCTGATGTCGAGGTTGCGGTGACTGACTGGAAGCAGTGGGGGAGTCTTTGCCTTCATTTGCACATCCACAGGAAGTCTTATAGTCGCTATTCTGGCACGGACCCTCTCGCAGTAATTGTATGCCGTCTGTCTGCTCTCACAAAATTCCCAGAAATGCTTTCACAGAGAAGAATAAAGAAACGGCCCGATAAGGCTGTCCAAGGCCACATAGTTTCGCTGGAAACGTGCCCGAAGCAGTTCTGCGACGGCTAATTTCTCTTTTTTGACTTCTCCACTGTCACCATCTAATTTGACGGTTGACAGAGGAATGAAGGGGAGTCATGTTTTCATTTGCAACACTGGCCACCATCTTGAGAAGAAGCCCTTTGGTGCCTGGTATTCTGACTTTTATGTTGGTATTTGTCATGCTAGTGGCTAGTTGTTGGGACATACATGGCTATGGAAGATGTTCATTGCTTCACAGGATGAAATAATGATTTGACTTATTCTATGACTTTGTTTTTGGATTGCAACAAGGCTAACACCTCTTTTGCTGTATATTTATGCCATAACATTCATTTTCATTTGAGATTTTAAAGATTTATGTCTGTCTTCCGGTTATTAGCATTAGAGACTCTCTGTGCCGAGTGCTCCTGTTCCTTTTTCTGTAGTTACTAATTGAGGTGTGTCAAGTCGTGGGAAAGAACGTCCCCACTCTCCGAGGCCACAAAGCCCTAAAACCATAAAAACTCTCCTACAAAACGATGCTTTGCCTTGTTGTTAAGGTGCCGATCACAGTCATTAACAACGCCTCGCGGTTCTACTCTACTCTTTCTGTGGAGATCAAATCGAATCTGCGTGTATGTGTATGTATATGTGTGTGTGTGTGTGTGTGTGTATGTGTGTGTGTGTGTGTGTGTGTCCCTGAGATTTGCTCAACCCACAGAACGTCGTCCTAATCCTAGTGGGTGCTGTCATCCGAGTGTTTCCTGCCCAGACTGTGAATCACAGCAGCAGGTGGACTCTAATCACAGCCTCACAACAAACAGTTATTGTAGATAAGAGCCACAGTTTGTCCAAGGTGGAGGCTGCGTTTACAGGTGCACGAGTTTGTCACCTGTACGTCACGAATCGGCCACGAAGCGTGAACTCACGTCTGGTATTTATACCTCTACCTCTTGTTTTATTCATCTCCTCTCTGCACTCAACGTATAGTGAGGGGGGAGACGCGTATCTACCTTTTCTCATCCCCGCTCATGAAACTTTGATTCAGACTGAAGAAAAGCGTCTCAAAAGTTAGCGTGCGTGTGTGTGCGTGTGTGTATTTGTAGGCAGTGATGTGTGTGCCTCAAAGTAACCTTACCCTGTGGGCGCACAGGTGATACCAAGCTGAATATAGCCCCCTTATGGCCAGCTGGCCCTGCTATTTAAAACAGAGAGAGGCGAGAGGGGGAGGGGGAGGTGGGGGAGGTGGGGGGGCTCTCACATCCAGGGCCGAGGTCTACCATCAGCACTCTGCAGGCTCAGGTCTGTGACGAGGGGGTTGGCCTCTGAGGTTGTAGAGTCTCTTTCTACCTCAGAACTAGTTTTGTGTCTGAGGCAGATGCCTGTTGTTGTTGTTGTTGTGTTCAAGGGCAAGAAGCGCACTTCAGAACTGTGAGCGGTGACGATTGGGTATCAATCAATCAATCGCTCTGCGAGTGAAAGTGATTCGACCCCCCCCGAGTATCAGATTCATCTTCGACAAAGGTCGATCATTTCTGGTGAGGTCGCCAACTGAAAAGTGATAACCGCCGTCCCATAAAAACTGCTCATCGATTCGCTGAGTCATCTGTTTTGTTCAAGACCAAGCCTATGTTATCTACAGAGCTTTCAGGAACACAGTGTGTGTGTGTGTGTGTGTGCGTGCGTGTGTGTGTAGATACAGTGTGTGTTTGATAGGGAGGAGGTCATGTATGTGGCAGCCCCCCTCAGCCTGTAACAGTGAATGAATGGCAACAGCTGAGCAGGAGAACTTTATCGGCAGCGCTCCCTGCTTGTGTGTGTGTGTGTGTGTGTGTTGAGAGAGAGAGAGAGGGAGTGAGCGAGAGAGAGAGAGAGGGAGCTGCAACCAGGACAGTCTCTCTGGGCACTGGAGCACTGCTGTCCTCGCTTCCTCCGCCGCTGGCCTCTTTTCAGTTTCTCCCCCCTCGGCTCGCTTGTTCTTCTCATCCACGTCTCACCCCGTCTGCATCCACCTCCTCCTCCTCCTCCTACCCACCTCCTCCTCCTACCCACCTCCTCCTCCTCCTCCTCCTGCCTCCCTCCCGAACCTCCTCTCTGTGGGGGGAACCTTCACAGAGCAGAGCAGAGCGGTGCTGTCGTGACTCGCCTGCTGCCGCTGCAAGGGAAGGAGAGAACGGAGGGAAGAAGAGAGAGAGAGACAGACCAATCGATTACTCTGATACTGGAGAGAGAGAGAGAGAGAGAGAGAGAGAGAGAGAGAGAGAGAGAGAGAGAGAGGGGGAGAGAGAGAGGGAGAGACACGCACTGGGAGAGGAGAGAAGAGGCGAGGCAGTCGCAGCGTGTTTTTTTTTTCCTCCTCCTTGCACCTTTTCGCCTCAGACGGAGAATATCTTTGTTTGGAGTCCTCCGAGGCGTCTCTCCTCCTCTTGGACAGAGCGGATATCTGGTTTTACAGGACAGCCGGCGCAGCTTCGACCCGCTCCTCTCCAATCGGAGCACGCAACAGTCCGGACTTGTCTGGGGATTTGCCTTTTCGAACGAGACAACTTCAATGTTACCCTGAAATAATCGATCTCCAGTCTCCCAAATGATAATGCTGGACACCAACCACTGCCTGGCCTTCGAACCCTCCCCCCTGGGCTCCCCTCCAATGGGGGACGACATGGAGAAGGCAGGACTGGCCACGGAGCACGACCGGCAGGTCTACCACAGCCTGAAGGAAGGTGGGCGATCTGTCGGGACGATATCTGATACGATGCCGCTTTTTACGACCGGGTCCTGCGGGTTCATATCGGTACTTTATGGTTCCGTATAAATAGTTTATGCCCTCGTCCGCTAAAGATAAGTTGTTTGGTTCCCTGGCCTGTAGAAGGAAGGAAGGAAGGAAGTAGCGGCGCTAATGTTTTCTCAGATAAAACCGTCTCGAGCATGAAAGCAGTAAATGAGTGACACAGTGTGACGTCCAGGGGGCACTGGGTAGGGTGTCGGCATTAGCAGCCTTTATGCACCAGTAGTAGTTTCCATTAGTACAGTAATAGTACAATAGTACAGTCCCACTCTGAGGAGAATGGACGTCCAACACATTTTCCATGATATGATTAGATATTTTGAATGGGTTTGGAGAAAAGTTCAGTCTCGCTCCATACTCCCAACGTATTTGAAACAATCACATGACCAACTTTATCATGTCAGGTGACATGTAAATGCAATGAAAGTGTCTCTATCACACTTCTGCATACAATAGTAATGATTGAAAGGTTTTCCAAAACGTGTTCCCATTACCTGTGTTTTTTATTGCAGTATTCATAATTTATGCACAGGGTCAGTGGGAGCAAACCTACTCGAGCAGTTTTCTCTTTGCCTTTTTGCTTTTTGGCCAATTTCTTGCAATCAGAACAGTTTTAAAGCTCGAAGCTTTACAAGTCAGTATCCTGCACCCGGAGGCCTTTGCAGCAGCAGCAGCAGCAGCAGTAGTTGTGATGGACGTGTTTTGCGGTGTATTTTAGGCTCTATCAGATGTGAAATGGAAAATCGAAGACGGCCAACAGTGACATAGTATCACAAATAGGAGATACGGCCAAATTTGGATTGGTTTTGGAGTGGATGGGACGGTGAAAAATGCTCCGGCGTGTTTATACGCAACATTACAAGCGAGGGTCAGAGTCACGGGCGATCGACTTGGGACGAAACAAAACATTCCTGTGAGCTCTGCAGGGCCGGCGACACGCGAGGAGAAAGGGGAAGAGGAGTTTCTACTGTAGCGTTTCAGATCGGTCACTGCAAGTATGAGTGACGGGAGGAAGAGGAGGCCCGGCCTGGGAGGCGAGGAGTTGCAGGTGGACCTGTGAGGTCTTGCCTGAACTTTTCGGGTGATTAGTATTCCCTGCAGCGCCTCGGCTCGTCAGCACTGCAGCAGCGCTGGGAGCCACTCCAAGGTGTGAAAGACCTGAGCTCTCGTTCCGCAGCGTCTCCGTCCAGCCGACGAGGCCAAACTGTTAATGACGAGAACGTTCACAGGTCGTTAAAAAAAACACTCGCAAAAGTCAAAAGCGAGTGTCGGCACTCTGCACTCGACGGGCCGGGCGTGTGGACGTGTGATCCTGTCCCGTTTCCGCTGAGGGTTGTTCTGCCGTCACGCGTGATGTCATGCCAGGAGGGGGAGGAGGGGGAGGAGGGGGAGGTGGGTGGTGGTGAGGATGGGGGGGGTCTGCAGGGACGGGGACGAACTCAGACAAGTTTAATCAGATCTAATGACATGGGAGCACAGCGGGATTTACCTCGTCGACCTCCTCCTCCTCCTCCTCCTCCTCCTCCTCCTCCTCCTCCTCCTCCTCCTCCTCTTTCTCTCTCTCTATGACCTTCAATCTTTGTAGGTTTTTTATCCTGCAGAATTATTCCCAAATTTCCACATCTGGCTGCTGTTTGGGTCAATTTTTTTGCAACAGGAAGACCTCTCTCAGAAGGTTTGATTGTGATAATAGCTGTTAAAACTAAGGATACAACAATACGTTATGTAGTCGATCAATCTGTGGTTACTTTCTATTCCACCTTATTGTAAAAAACATAGAAGTGATGCGAGTACGATGAATAAGCTTTATTAGACTTGTCTCAGTCCTGGTTTAAAGTGCCTAGATTGAGCTTTGTTGAGGGCAGTTCATGATTTCTCTAGTTGTTTCCACTTGTTTAGAAAATGATTCAAATACTGTGAAAACTGGCCAAGATAACATCTTTTTTTTGTCCTCACCTCAATGATATTCAATTTTCTGTCCCAGCGAAGAAGGAAACCAGAAAATATTCTTATTTGTGAATCAGAGATCAGAGAATTTGGACTTCATTTCTTGAAATCTTTTTCAAAAATGAATCAGTGCTCATTTCATCTAATCAGTGATTCAGATTGTTGTCAAAAATGAGGATTTTGTTTCAGATTTTTGTCATTCAGGAGACATTCATCCTCGAGAGCACCCCCAGACTGCAGCTGTAGCTATGTAGCTGTATCTGTTTGTCTCTCTCTCTCTCTCTCTCTCTGTCTCTCTCTCTCTCTCTCTCTCTCTCTCTCTCTCTCTCTCTCTCTCCCCCCCTCCGTCCGTGTTCCTTCGCTCTAACTTTTTATGACTGCAGAGGCCACTTCAGCTTCTGCCTGTGGCCTAGTATCCCAGTAAAACCTCCCCCTGCCTTTTTCATCCCTCTCTCAAATTAACCAAAATGGCCCTTAAACCTGATTTCAAGACATTGTTGCATCATTGCATTTTTTTTATATATAGATATACAAGTGTAACACATTACCAAGTGACCAACATTACAGTAAGAAGGCAGGAGATCAGAGAACAGTTTCACTTTGATTTAGTCCGCTGTTTTGGAGAAAGTAGAGAAGAGCGATGGTTTTTGTTTCATCTGTCCACCGTGCTTACACTGTCTGAAGTGCGATATTCTGAAAAACCTCCCATATATGGTCAAGATACCGACTTTATCTAACTAAAAAGTGCCTCTGTGCTAAGTCAGGTTTCACTTAATCCATAACTTTTAGGAGCTTGTTTAAACAACCTTTAAGCACACTTGTTCTACAGGGTGTGTGTGGAGTCTTGAAAGCTAGTTAAAGATGCTAATTTTAGTAATATAAATACCCTTAAAAAGTGTTTAACAAGTCTTAAAAAGATGTTGAAATTAACTTGAGGATTCCCGCAGACACCTCCTTATAGCTGTGTGCTAGAGGTTTCTTTTCTCTCCTCACATCAACCTACAGTTTTGGCACTTGTGCGACCTTTTCACACTTTTGCACCGCGTTCTCATGTTTGTACAGCGCGTCACTGGGGGAGGAGAAGAGTCCAGTAATCGCCGACTTCGAGCGACTTTTCTCGCCACTCGGCTCTGGTAATAAACGGGTAGCGTGCCGAACCGGGGCGGTTAATGAAAGGATTTCCACTACGCTTAGCGCCGGTGATAAAAGAGTAAAGAGAGGTATGGGAAAGAGAGCGCAGGGGGGGGGGGAGGGGGAGAGGGGGGATGTAAATAAGTGTCCTGTTTATGTGAAAGAATATGAGCGTGGAGAGTCGAGGCCGGGATAGAAGGATAGTGTAAGATTCTCTCGCCCAGAATAAACCCTCTTCCCTGGAAGTGCCAAGACGACTCGGCATGCTAGCCTCCTCTCTGCCATGGCATGACCCGCATGTGGGCTCGTATTTGTGTGTGTGTGAGGGCAACACGTGAGCCTGCTAAGTGTTGGCGCTGAGGGACAGTCGCTCTCTCTGCAGCTACGTATACAGTAGATGAACTCTCCTGGCTGTGTTTAGGTTTGTGTGTTTACGTGAGCCGCTTGAGATCTGACATGTTATTGCTTCCAGAGAGGAGGAAGACGAGGAGGAGGGAGGTTCTCTAGCTGCTGCTCTGATTTGGTCCGTCAAGATGAAGAGCGAACACACACACACACACACACACACACTGTAAATATAACAGAGGGGGAGAGCCTGGATCACCCAGCGATGGTTTGAAGCCACGGAGTGACATTTAGTTGCACAGGCTTTGACGTAAATGGGCCGTGTGCCTGGTCCCCGTCTGGACTGTTTGTCATAACAGAGAAGGCTAAGGCTAAGGCTAAGGCTAAGGCTAAAGCTAGCTGCATAGCTATGATGTCACTTTTGTTAGTGGCAAGGAACAGGTGCTGCTTGTGTGGCAGACGCAACCCATGCCAGAAATGTCTGGGAAATTTCAGTGGTGTGTTACAATGTGGAACCACACACATACACACACACACACACACACACACATACACACACACACACAAGCTCTTTGAACAGAAACAGCTGGTGCCATATAAAAGTACCTGTTGCATGGCAGAGTGGAATTTCTTCAGAAATAGGGTTTGGAATGATTACTTTGTCATTCCTTCCTCATTCCTCTGATTTCGATCAAACTCAGTTTTGAAGTGTGTGTGTATGTGTATCTGTATGTGTGTGTGTGTGTGTGTGTGTGTGTGTATGTGTGGCATCTGATGTTTTAAAATGGCAACAGGCTGTTGCCACGAAGCATAGTGGAAGTGCGGTGAAGTGTCACTCGCTTGTCCACTTGAAAAAAACAAAAAAACATCACACCAGCGATAAGTGTCTGCAGTGAGAAAACTGCAGACACTGCACGAACTTTTACTTTTTACTTTCTGTTTAGTCCAAGTCGAGCCACTTTATGTTGCACATTAAAAAATAAGTTAATAAGGCTAAAACGATAAGACAATGTCGAAATATTTATGTTTGGAGTTGACAAATTACAGAAGAATGTATAGACAAGGTAAAATGTCATAATGCTTAAATGTGATGGAGAAAGTCCAATTTGTTCCTATTTGGTCCAGACAGTTTGTTTATATGGCACGTTTAAAAACAATCTGAGCAGGTAATAAACATAAAACATGAAAGACAAGATAAATGATGCAAAGCCAAGTCTCTTTTCTATTCTAGTCTATTCTATTTATGGGATTTTTTGGTGAGTTAAAATTCAGATCGCAGGGATAAGGCAGCCTGTTGATCTCATTGAGTGAACTGTTTCAGGGGCTTTGGTTTCAGGTGTGAATGGGGAACTGAGAGGAGTTGTCCTGAAGATGAGCTGAGATCAGGGGGGGCTCGTATATAAATAGCAGATTGGTGATGTATTGCAGAGTGAAAATGTAAACATCTTTAATTGAAGAAGCTTCAGTGGACGTGGCACCGAGGATGAACTTGTTGCACTGCTTAGCAACGCATTGCTCAGCAACTGGAAATACAATGTGCAGAGAAAGGTCAGACGTGGTCCAGCTTCTTTTGTCCAGTAGCGTGTTCCTTAAAGTCCTCTCCTCCTCCTCCACCTCCTCCACCTCCTCCTCAGCCTCTACGTTATGTAACAAGGACACTTCCTGTTTTCAAAAGACGCTGAAAGTGGAGCCACATGCGTTTCTCTGTTCACACACTCAAACTGTTTCAGTTTGCAGTATAATCCTGTCATCCTCGCCCATTCCTCCTCTTCTACACCTCTGCCTCGACATCTCTTCCACTTATGTCACGTCACTTTTTTTTTCTTTTACTCCCTTCCACACATGTGTGCACACAGAAATGAATCAAAAAAGAAAAAAAAAACAGGAAGTGAGCTGCAGGCAGCTCACGCCCTCCTTACACCCGCCTCGTTTGCAAAAAAAAGAGAAAAAGCAGCAGCAGAAGAAGAAGAAGCTGCAGTAGGGGATGAAGTGAGCAGGTCCTGTTCATGTGGCTCCACAGACGTGTTCAGATCTTCCACGGGGTGGCTGATGTGAGAGGAGAAACGGCGGGCGAGCGAGGGGGAATCGAGGAGTGAGGGAGTCGCTTGTTCTCACTTTGTCTCTTCCTCTCACCTCCTCTGTCTCCATGCAGTCCTCCAGCTCAAACTCCAGCAGAGACGCACTCGAGAGGAGCTGGTCAGCCAGGGGATCATGCCACGTAAGTCTGCACCTTCGACACGACACCCCTGACACACACACGCACACACACACACACACACACACACAGGTGTGGTGTGCATCGCTGCATCTGGAGCCTCAAACTGGGCCAGTGTGTCGGTGCTTTCTAACCCGGGTCACAGACGTTAACCCCTTACCTCGATTCCACTGCATCGGACCCCTTCAGCGATTAATGACGATGTTATATAACTCTGACATGCAGCTATTTGGCACATGAGCCATTGATTCACAAGCTAAATGTGCTATTACGTATCGGATTATCCTCATCTGCCACGCGCCACCCCGTGTCTTTACGTGCGATTTAAAAATATCCTCCCGGGGCGCAAATAGTTAGACATAAATAGTGAGCTCTTTGTTGTGCAGCTCCTCTTATGAGCATGTATCATATATGTATACATGTGTGCGCATGTGCGTGCGTGAGGTTAAGCTGTGCCTTTGCACCACTTTGTGTGTTATCAAACAGGGCAGCTTCCTCTTCTTCTTTGTATCCACTTCCTGTTTCAGAGTTCCGCACATCACAAGAAGCAGACTTTTTTTTTTTTAATTTCGACTCTTGTTTCTGTGCAGAATATAGTCGAGAGAGTAGAGAATGACTGAGAGTAGATAGAGAGATATATCTATCGATCTATATCTGTATGTGTGTGTGTGTATGTTCTGCTGAATGTTGGAGGGTGAGATGCTGTCGGGGCGTAGAGACAGGTAAGGGAAAACAAAATGTGCTTCCTCTGCTCTGTCTGTGGAAGAAAAGAGAGAGAAAACGGGACTTTTATCAGCTGTGGTGCCCTTCACTAAAAAGACACTTCAAGTCGGTGCTCTGGCGCTGGGTTGTGCATTACCAGGCCGAGCTGAGCGTGGAGGAACGTTCCGGAGTGGACGCTCGGACCGGGCGCTGGAGTGGGCAGAGCGTCCATTTAGCAGTTACGGTAAATCTGTCTGCGTTGTGCTTACGCAACAGGCTCCACGCCAGACGAGTGGACTGGGATGTGACACGCTAATGTGGAGACGGGAAAATGCAGAGACGAGTGAATGAATGAATGAATGGAGATATTAATTAGCATTATGCAATGGTATTTTGAAGAAAAACGGTGTAAAAATAGGCCATACATAGCAGTATTACTCAAGAAGAACAGGAGGAAATACCAAGCGGTGATTAAAAATGAGTAAGGAAATAAGGAAGGAACTAAAATTAAATGAACACTAATACAGTTTGGACTGTATCGAGCAGTGACGAGGCGGTAATGTTGTTTTTGAGGTGTCTGACAAGTGTCAAAAGGAGAAGGTTAAGAGAAGGAATGGATTATTATGACATCTATCTATCTATTCTTATTTACTTTGACCTAAACTGTGGACGTGTAGAATAGTTACACTCTCAGCTTATTTTTGCCTCAGCTGGAGGTGTGAATGAGTAACGAGTAGCTCCTCCCACCGCACTCGTCTTTGCGTCTCCTGTGGTCTTGGGCGAGGCGCCTGACCCCGTTCCCACCTTCTCGGCTCGTCTTCTTATCTGCGCGTAGGTACGAGGTGGCGCAGCCCTTCTGCAGTAACGACGCTCTACGTGTCTTCAGATGATTTAATTATTTATTTACAATCGGACGAGTGCAGAAAAAAGGGATTTTTCCACCTTAATCCATATCCTCTTTCAGGTGGAATATTATCGGGAAATCTCTGAAGTTTAAAGGAAAAACAAAACACCTAATCTCTCCCTCGTCAGATGCTGAGATGCTGTGGGGTCAGAGTGGAGGAAGTGAAGATTCGCGGAGGTCTGATCACTATCAGACTCGTAGAAAAAAGGTTTTGCAAGGTCGTCAGAATCGGCAGATCTGAGAACCAACTGGTGCTAACACGCTCTGTTATTTCTGAGTCTGATTGTTTCTTTCACGTCTCGTCTCAGCCAAACTTGAGGCCTGAATTTAGAGACAGACAGGTTCACTGCCACACAAGGTGCGTTCAGGGACCATTGGAAATGTAAGAATTAGGCTGTAAGAGTTTTAAACTTTGGTACAGTGATCCGGATCTTTTCCACCTGATTCCCTCAGTGAGGAATTCAGTGAATGTGTACAGTAGGGCCAGGTATGTGGTTGGATGAGAGAGCGAGGGGTTTGGTGTGTGTGTGTGTGTGAGAGAGAGAGAGAGGAGCTGAGAGAGAGTGACAGCTGTCTGATAAGTTTCTTGTTTAGCCGTGGTTACGGGCGATGATTCCTCTACCTCTGGGCTGAATGACAATGAGAGAAGATGTTTGTTTACGTCTCACTAGCAGAGGTCCTCGGGCTCAGACCGCTGGTCGTTAACGCTACAAAGTCGGGACTGGGAAGTCCTGGGGAGTCGTGAGGAGTCGTGAGGAGTCGTGAGGAGTCGTGACTCCTGGTCACCTGCCTCGGACGCAGCCTGACCACAGCGGAGTCTCACGTTGTGTGTGAGCTGGTGGTGATGGCGACCAGCAGCTGACTGTGTGTTTGTTGTGATCTTCACTGGTGGTTATATCACAACTGGTATGTGGGTCTGCTCCAGGGGCTGTGACAGGAGGAATCCCCCCCCTCCACCCTCCCCCACACACACACATGTATGTGACACACACACAGCTGTGGCAGGGATTTCACCAGCTTCTTGACCAATCAGACCTGTTGGTTGCGTTGCGTCATCCTAACTGCTTCTGTCCTCCCAATATCCTTCCTCAAACAGAGCGAGCACACTCCCCCTGTTCAGCTCCTCTGTTTAAGATCATCCTTAAAGATGTGAAACGACACAGGTTTGCCCAGGACATATCGATCCGTGTTCGGCGCTCCTGTAACCCAGACGTGGCTGGGTGCAGAGATGCCTGGGAGCGGCCCATCAGTCCACACTCCTCCACTCTCCTCCACTCCTCTCGTTTTCGTTGTGTGTTAACGATCCAGGAGCTGATGGGTCTGGGTTGTTGTTCCGGATCGTTTCTGTCTGTCTGATATCTTCTAATCTTGTTTGTTTTCGTTGGTATATTGATTGCAGTATGGTTTGTCATTGGGTGAGTGGTCATTTTGTTGCATCATATTGTGGGGTTATACTGTTTAGTCGTGTATTTTGTTGTTGTTATCAGGCTAGAACTGTGTCTTATGCTTAATGTAACTACAGCGATGTGCAACGTTGAAAGATTTGGCGACTCGGCGTTTTTTTTTTTTGCTTTTTTTTCCCCTGGCATTTTGACACGCACCCAAACCTCAAGATGTGCCCGTTTTGTTCTGTGCCACATTACGTAAGGCCAACATCTGAAGCTCTAAACCCACCGCCGTCCTCCAAACTAAGACTAGAAATATGTGGAAAAAGTGAACGAGGCACGCTCGACGAGCCCCCGGAGGACGGTCCGGTTACACTCAGCCATGTGAGAGTGCTGAGCAGAGCAGACCAGGGTGACGCTCACCAACGCCACGCTCAGGGCAGCAGCTTCTTAACAAACTGCCTGCATGCTGGGACTGGGAGATACCAGCAGAACACTACTGGTTCCTACTGTTGGACTGGTCCCATCAGAGCTGCCCAGACACTTCTGCTTTGAGACCCGTCTGCCACTTGTTTCTCACACCGTTACTCACCCCGAAGCATACGCGTCTCCTCATCCCTCTCTCTCTCTCTCTCTCTCTCTCTCTCTCTGTCTCTCTCTCTCTCTCTCTCCCCCTCCTTGGGCCTTTTGTCCGCCTCTGAGCAGCACTGAAGAGCCCGGCAGCCTTTCACGAACAGCGGAGGAGTCTGGAGCGAGCAAGGGTGAGCAACGTCTTCGAGTGCAGCTTTTTTATTGTATTTTTTCCTGCTTTCCCTCAGTAAGACCTGGTTTGTCAGGACTGAGTCAGACCCAGATGTGCTCGATGCTGCTGCACGTTGTTGTAGCAGATGTTTTTACTTTACTTTTAGGACGTTTTTAGGGAAATGTTGTAATATTGCAGCACTGAGCCAAGTTGAGAACAGAAATATCAGTATTTGTGTTCACGTTGTCAAAGAGTCTGTTCTGTCTTGTTCAAGTAGTTTAAGTATCATGAATAATAAATCACCTGCCACAGACACAACCTCCGATTAGTAAAATACGATTAATCGTTTCCAAAATAATTGAACATCTATGTGTTCTACACATTGTAATGAACCTCCTTATAGTGTTTTAGAAGTGTTTCTTCAATCTTGACAAATCCAGTTCAATAAAAGAGGAGACCCGTTGACTCTGTGAACGTTGCCTTGAGGAATAAGAGCACTTGCGGATCGTTCTCTTAGGACGATGTTGTAACAACTGCAACCGAAGCTCGTAAGTCCCACGGTTGCAACATTACAACACCATCCCATCATCACACCATCTCGAAGCTTCTCAGCCAGCTCATCTCTTGGTTTTATTCGACTGGATTTGTCAAGATTGAAGCGAGCGATGCACTGAAAATCAGCCATTATTGCGACATCCTCTGCATGTGAAAGTGTTTCGTCACGTTAAATAAACTGCCTTTTGAGTGACTGCTGATCCTAAAAAGCTATTTTTCTGAAGAACTTAAGCAGTTTGACGATGGGGTGTTATTAAACACAGAGTATGTGCAGCTGTAGCGGAGGAAAGTTCCCCCTCACACGATATAAAGAGAGAGCGATGTCACAGTAATGACTACGTTGCCCAACAGGTGCTGAAACACGGAGGCCACGCAACTTACACAGAAACATATCAGCAATGTGATACATGTCCAAAGAGCCTCTCTCTCCCTTACTGTTTCTCATTCATGATCCTGGCTGCTTGCATGTCCTCTCCCCAGACCGAGGACTACCTGAAGAGGAAGATCCGGAGTCGCCCGGAACGTTCCGAGCTCGTCAGGATGCACATTCTGGAGGGTACGTAGCTGCGGCCCAAACCACGCGTAGGGTGTTTAAAGCTTAAAACCGAAGAAGAAACGTTGGAAACTGAAAACAGGAACGGCACGGTGAGAGAAACAGAACCGGCTCCACATCATAAGGTCAATGCGTGGGTAACACATCGTCTTTCTATGATTTCATGGTGAACCGGGATTTCTTAGAACAAGCTGTGGAATCGGTCACTTCTGAAATTTCTTAGCAAGATCGGAATTTTTTTTCTTTTCCCCCTCACACCTCGTGTTATCGCTTGTTATTTTGATGATGCTGCGTATTCATTATTTCCTGGTCAGGTTTGTCACATCGTTATCCGAGCTCGACATGTGAAGAAACTGCTTTGTGTTGGGACAGGCACACAGTCGTGCCCACTGGCGTCTTGTAGAAGCCGTGGATCAGACTAAATGTTTTTCCTTCTTCTTCTTCTTCCTCCTCCCTCTCTCCCTCTGATGTGGCGCGTCCTCTGCAGAGACCTCGGCCGAGCCGTCCCTGCAGGCCAAGCAGCTGCAGCTGAAGCGAGCGCGACTGGCCGACGACCTCAACGACAAGATCTCCCACAGGCCCGGCCCCATCGAGCTGGTGCACAAGAACATCCTGTCTGTCAGCTGCCCCGTGCACTCCCCGCTGGGTAAACACACACACACACACACACACACAGTCACACACACCTCCAGTCATTCAAACAAGCTCCGTTCGCAGACCGTCTTGTTCCCCTTACGCTCGTACGTCTCATAAGAGCGTTTGGGTTGCTGCAGGAGAGGAGCTTTGAGCTGCCAGTGAGAGGCAAACTCATGGAGCAAGCAATGGAAACTTCTGGAACTTGTATAACTTAAGGAAAGAGCAATTGGTAACACTGCACAGCAGGTGCAGATGCATTCAAGATACACATGAATATGTCCAGATTTCAGCATGTGGAAAGAAATCCAACAATTCGTACAGAGCTTCACTTTGAAGATCGTTAGAAGACATGAAGACACGTGAAAGTGCATTCAAGGGCTGAACCCAGCTGTTGTTTTCATAGTCGATTAACATGTGAATTCTGCATTTTAAAAAGAAATCCATAGCCAAGAACAGTCTGCAAAGTGCTCCAGGGAATATCATTATAAGTAGTAAAAAACAAACTTCAGTGAAGACAGTAATGATGAAACAGTGGACATGTCATGGCGCATCCAGCCTCCCTTCCTCTCCTGATGGACACCTGAAGGTATGGCAGCTGAGGGATGAGTGCAGGTGCCACTTTGCCAATGACTACGTGTCCGATCTCTCCACCTCCAGCGTCTGATTTACGCTCGGCGCGAACACACCTTTAGCTGCGTAATTACAACATCCAGGTATCCACAGGCTCTCGTAACAACCGTATCTGTAGGGCGAGTGTGTGGACACACACACACACACACACACTTCCAGTACTGCAGGTTGCGTCACTCCAGTAAATGTGGCACCGTTTCATCTCTGTTATTACTGTAATTATACGAGTTTGGTGTAAAAGACGGAGTCACGCTGCAGTTTAATTCCGAGCCACAAAAGTGAGTTGAACCGGAGAAAGGGGCGAGTGTGGAGCAGAACAACGTAACCTCTGAGTGACTGTTGCAGAACAGCAGTGTTTGGACATCGAGGTGTTTTGCAACGCGCTAGGACATAGACTATTGTATAACTTCTCTTAACTTAGTCATCGCTGTTGGGTAATCCGCTGAACAGTGATGACCGTGTTTTGGCCGGGTAACACACTTTCCCTGGTGCTAACTCACTCAGCGTTCACACCTGTCTAGGAAAAACAAAATATGAAAATTGGAAAACGAGTACATCCCCAAAAGTTTTGGAAAAAGTCCTGGAATCACACTTTGTAGTCACAGTCTGTGTGGCTAACTTAAAATTGAATTTTTTGCTTTGAAAATCTTCAAAATGCAAAATCAGGTCATGTGACTTTACCTTACCTTACACCTGTAAACATATTGCTGGTTTATCAGTATCAGTTTAAACAAGTGTTGACATTACTTCCTAGTTTTGTTCCTATCCTCCATGTCTATATTGATGTTTTAGAGGTGCTGTGTAGTTGTGGAAACTCGCTGCATGAAGAAGTCCCTGTAACTCGTTCGTTCATCATGCATGAGGCCTGTTCGCTGGTTGGGTGCCACAGGAGTCAGAGAGTGTTTTCTCTGGCTGACACAGATTCTCCGAAGGGAGCCGGGGGAGAGAGCTCGTCTCTGGATGAAGACAGCAGCGACGCGCCGTCGCCCGACCAGCCGGCCAATCACGACTCTCCGCTGAGCGCCGTCCCGCAGCTGTCCCCCTCTGACGCGCTGGCCCAGAACGGGGACACGTCCCCCCCACAGGTACCGGAGCAGCAGGGACGCCTAGTCACACCATACACACTCCACAGAGGATCACTCTGACCTTTCCAGGGGTCTTATAAAGTATTATCAGTTGATGAATCGATCAGTTTTGAGCAAATTTTGTTGGTATTGTTTGACTGCAAAAAGGTGCATTTATGGTAGATGGTTGTTCTGATATAGTTTGCCTTTGGTTTGATTGTTCTCTGGGACTTTGTTCCTCCCTAGCTGATCAGAGGTCTGTTGTATGGTTGTGAGCTATAGATTTAATTACTACAACTATGTAGTTGTTTAAGGATGTGTGAATGGTGAAGAGTGTGATTTCTTTCACTGCTTCATTCAGTATAACAGTCATAACCCAGATTCCAACACAATGTTCACTGTTTATTAGCATGACATCCCACCCAAACTACATTACCCATAACCCCTCAAAAAGTCTGTCCTTCTTAAAGTCTTAAGAAGGAGGGACTTTTGAGGTCTTAAAGTTTATTTGGAGGGTCTTTAAGAAGTCCACAGAAGTTCGACAGATATCCTGTTTTCAATCACACTGAATCAAAAGCTGCGATCGTCCCTTAAACGAGCGCCATCTTCTCAGTTTGTTACGCAGACGCCTCCTCCTCCGCCGCCTCCTCCTCCTCCTCCTCCCCAGGTGAACGGGTCGGACTCCCCGTTCCCAAAACTCACAAACGGGATGAGTGTGACCTCCGTCAGCTCCCGGCCCTCTACTGGACAGGTCAAGGTACGGAAACGCACCAGATTATGCTTTTTTTTTTTTTCTTCCTCTTCATCTTTTCTGATTTCTCAATAAAATGTGACCTTAATCTCTATTTGTGGAGCAGCTATAAGTGGCTAACCCTCCCTCGCCTCTCTTCATTTCCTTACTTCCTCCTCCTCCCCCTCCCCCTCCTCCCGTCCCCGTTTCTCACGCTTTCCGTCTGCAGTCTCAGGGTAAGACGAGTTCGGATCGTCCTCCACAGAGACCCAAGAAACCAAAGGACAGCAAACCCAAGGTCAGCGCGCTGCGCCTTCTGCTTTCATTTCAATGGCCACACACACACACACACACACACACACACACACACACACACGTAGATCAGGTACACCTGTGGTCAGATTCACACATACTGTAAGTAGTTTCTCATGCTGTTTTGTGATGGAAACTCAGAATACAGATTGTATATGAATAGAGAAGCACTCAGCTTCTCTTTATTGAGTTCCAGCTCCAGTGTTCCAGCAGTTAACACGTCCTACTGTAGATGGAGAAATGCATTAGAGAAGAGATCACTGAAGATCTCTTCCTCAGTACATCAATAGTATTGTCAGTATAACAGTTTTCACAGGTTATCAATTTCATTTTTTAAGTTTTTGCTATTTCGCTTATTTCTCAATACTTACTACTGACATTTCTTTTCACTGTGACAATAGGTTTGAACTAGTACCTTTAACAGCAACTTCCCTTCTCAAATAAAAAACATTCTTCGTAAATAACCTACTCATCTATCTTAAATCTATCTATGAGACCACAGTGAGACTTCTTGGCTGTGAAAACTTTCTCACCGTTCCTCTTTCCGCCCACATGTATCATAGACGTATCAATTACTTCTTTTTTTCTCACTGCTGCTTATCTAGACTGCATGTCGAAAGCGTTATTTATTTGTTTGTTTGTTTGTGCTGCAGGTGAAGAAGCTGAAGTACCACCAGTACATCCCTCCCGACCAGAAGGCGGACAAGGAGCGTCCTCCTCAGATGGACTCGTCCTACGCCAAGCTCCTGCAGCAGCAGCAGCTCTTCCTGCAGCTGCAGATCCTCAACCAGCAGCAACAGCACTACAACTACCACACCATCCTGCCCGCCCCGCCCAAGTGAGCCCCAGCCCTCTCCTAGCCTGTCTGTCTGTCTGTCTGTGTGGGTGTGTGCGTGCCCTGTGTGTGTGTGGAAGTGAGGTTGACTGCTTTTATGAGAAGACCCATCGTCTTTACCACCCTCGCTGTTTTTTTTTTCTCCCCTTTACGTCTGAGAGCAGTAGTAAGCACCCAGTGTTCATTATTACTTCCTGTTTCCTGCTGCCACATTTTGCCGCGGTTTTGAGGTCTAACTACCCCGAACGCTGAAGCAACGTTTGAGGCTGAAAATCTACGCTCGACTCCAGGCAGAAAGACAAAAAACAAAAAGTCATTCTTCGACTGTTTCTGTGTTTCTTTCCCTCAGGCCGCAGAACGAGCAGCCCACCACCACCAACTCTGGCCCCTCCCCCTCCCGCAGCGTTCCCACGACGACCACCCCGGCCCCGTCCAATCAGAGCACGGCTTCCCGGCAGAGCCAGGCTGCAGTGGGCGGGGCCAAACCTGGCACCCTGCCAGCCAACCTGGACGAGTTCAAAGTGAGTTTAAGGACCTCTTTACCCCCCAGAAACACTCTATTATCAGACATGTTAGAAAAAAAGGTAATGATTGATAAACACTATTGTTATATTATGCACCTTTACATTGTTTACACTGACTGTTGTTTCTCAATGACAAATCGTTTTGTCGACTAATACAATAATCATAGACTATTTTATTGATTAGTCAATTTAAACTTTAATAGTTTTGTGTAGGATTTCAAAACATTAAGTCAAAATTGATCTCTCTTCTTGAATCTACATAATTTCTGGTTTCTTTAGTCCTCCAAAGTACTTGTATTGTACATATGGACACAAAAGGGCATTGAAAGGGCATTGAAAGACCTCAACTTGGTCACTTTATAGAAACTAATCTCAGTAACTAATTGAGAAAACAATCAACACACTGATCCTTTGTTATGTTGCAGCCCTCAGTGAGGAGCCTGGACTCTGAACTTTGTAGTCTTTGTTTCGCTCTGACTCTGAATGATCGCTCTGGTCTGGTTTCCAATCCCCCAGGTCGCCGAGCTGAAACAGGAACTGAAACTGCGTGGTCTGACCGTCTCAGGCACCAAGAACGATCTCATCGAGCGGCTCCGCAACTACCAGGAACAAAATGGCGGCGGCGCGGCGGCTCTGAAGGGCGGCGTGCCGCAGCCGCCCGGCGCTCAGGGCGCCCCGGCCCTCGCAGCCTCCCCGGCCACCAACACCACCCCCGACCACCAGCCGGGCGAGGCCGGCTTCAAGCTGGCGCTGTCCCCGCTGGCTCAGGTGGTCCCGGGCCGGGTCATGAGGTTCGGCAGCACCAGCTCCAGCCCCCCGGTGTCCCCGACCCCGTCCGAGAGGTCGCTGGCCGGGATGAGTCCGGACGAGACGAGCTGCAACGGAGACATGTTTGGAGAGATGGTGAGACGCGTTGTCAGAAAAGGAGCTAGATTGAGTAACAAAAAGCTGTTTTCACAAATAATCAGTCTATTCGTCCTGGCAGGTCCTAAAGCATCCCCACATCCTCATTCTTATGCAGATTTTTGGTATTTAAATACAAACAAAAAACAGAACAGAGACAGAATGTGACGCAAAATGCGAGTGTGATGCAAATGATGCTCCAAAATAGTTTGCGTACGCTCACTTCTGTGCTGGTACGCAAGGAAGTGAATGCACACAACAGTGGGCTTGTTTCCATCGGCCTCAGAAAATGTGCAGTGACTAAATTAAAAAGTAAAGCTAAACGTAGAAGTAGTAAAATCATAGAAACACAGAACATTTTGGACAAATTTAGATTTAGAATTATTAACACCCTTCAATAAGAACTCCTACAGCAAAGTCTGGCTTGTGCTGTTTATAGAATAAAAACACATTTATGCCAAAGATAAAACATTAATTTCAGAAGATGTTGCTAAGCTCTGTTGTTAAGCACGGGACGTAAAGTCACGTAATTGTGTGTGAGTGAGTGGACAGCCAGTCAGAGTAAAGCCAGATAAGCACGAAAGTATTGCTACACCTAAATACATGATCGTAAGGACCTGAGGCCTTTCTGATGAAACCAGTTCCAAAGCTCCAAGTCCCTGTTAAGTGATCAAACCTCTGACTGAACCCTCTGCTCTCCTGCTCTGTCGTCCCTCAGGTGAGCTCCCCTCTGACCCAGCTCACCCTGCACCAGTCTCCTCAGCAGCAGCCCTCCAGCGTCTCACAGCCTCTCTCCAAGGTCAAGGAGGAGCTGCAGAACTCCTGCAGCTTTTCCAGGTCCTCCTCCTCCGTGGCCTCCTGCCAGCTGCCGGAGGCCCTGCCCGGAGTGGCTCTGGACACCATGGACAAGGACCAGATGCTGCAGGAGAAGGACAAGCAGATCGAGGAGTTGACCAAGATGCTGCGGCAGAAGCAGAGGCTGGTGGAGACGCTGCGCTCTCAGCTGGAGCAGGGCAAGATGGCGGGCGGGGGGGCGACGCCGGACGAGAAGAGCAGGACGTCCCCGGAGGTCAAGCTCCAGACTCTGATCAAGGCCTCGGCCATCCAGCCGCCCACGCTGCCCAATGGCATCGTGTTGAGCGTGAAGAAGGAGGTGGAGGCTGAGGAAGGGATGGAGGGCGTCACCGAGGAGGCGCAGGCCAGGACGGCGGCCCAGCCCACCCAGTGCTCCCAGGAGACGCTGCTCCGGCTGCAGCAGATCCAGCGGCAGCAGGTCCAGCAGGCCGGCCAGCAGAAGCAGAACCTGCAGCAGCAGCTGCACAAAGTGGTGGAGCTCAAGTCCAGCCCAGAGAAACAGCAACAACAGCAGCCTCAGCAGCAGCAAAAGAAGGAGGCGCACATCCTGCTCCACCAACAACAGCTGCTGCAGCAGCTCATCATCCAGCAGACCCAGCAGAAGCAGCTCCAGGCCCAGCAGAAGCTAGCGCAGCAGAAGGCCGCCCAGCAGAAGCTCAGTCAGCAGAAGCAGCAGACGCAGCTCCGGCAGCAGAGCCAGCAGCAGCAGAAGAACCAGGTGCAGCTCAAGCAGGTTCAGGTGCAGATCCACAAGCCTGCAGGGAACCACGGCCAGCAGAGGAGACCTCTGAAGGCCCAGCACAGGCAGCAGCACAGGCAGCAGCAACAGCAGCAGCAGCAGACAACGACCACAGCTGTCACCACACAACAGGTAACACACACACACACACACACACACACACACACACACACACACACACACACACACACACACACACACCAGCAGCTCCAGATTAGAAACGTAGAACGTAGAATGAGAAGGTTGAACGTCCACCTTATATTAAGCAGCAACACCCTCAGCCTTTTGAGTGTCTATAGATAGATAGATAGATAGATAGATAGATAGATAGATAGATAGATAGATAGATAGATTCATTCTATGTTTATCGTTGATGGGAAACACAAGAAACATTGCCACAATACCCAACAATCTTCACAGAAGTAATAAATTAATAATAAAATATGTTGAAGAAGTTGTGTAATAAACAATTAAGGAAGAATAAATTGAGAAATTATAATGAATAGTAACAACATAATCTTTATGTGTGTATGTTGGTAAATTATAAGGAAAAATTACTAGTACTGCTGCTACTGCTACCTCTACTACCACTGTACCTCTACTACCACCAGCTGTAAAGAACCTCTAATCAAGGTTACCGTGGTGATAGAACTTCTAGTCAAGGTTACCATGGTGATAGAACCTCTAGTCAAGGTTACCATGGTGATAGAACTTCTAGTCACGGTTGCCATGGTCATAGAACTCCTGATCAAGGTTGCCATGGAGTGAGAGTGGAGTGGCTCTGCAATCATGTTTATCGGACGGTATTGATTAGTATTGATTACAAACTGTAAAATCAACTAAAAGGTTGAACCCCGCTTTAACAGAGGGAGCATTGTGTCTCCAATACTTGTGTCTCTCTAGGTGAAGGTCAGCCCGAGCTGTAGATGTTTGAAAACGTCTACCAGTTTTTAATGGGAATATTCACAAAACACTCGTATTTTGAAATAGCACAGTGAGTCCATTCGTGCCATGCATGTTGGTTGGTATGTTGTAAAACTGTCTGGAAGAGGAAGAACAAAAAGAAGAGACAGGAGCACGGCATCAACAATGAAGTTCTAGTTTTAAAGAAACCTGAGTGTGAGCTAACCAAAGTCTACCGTTGGCTGTCCAGGTGGCTCCGGTCTTCATCAACCAACAGAACAGCACCCAGGTCCACACCCAGGCCATCTCACTAGACCTCCTCAAGGCCAACGGCGCCCCCACCCTCATCACCGACAGCAACGGGAACCACTACCTGATCGCCCTCACCAGTAACCCCACAGACGCACAGAACGGAGTGTCCTCGGTGGCCAAGACCAACGGCTCCCGCATCACGCTGCAGGTGCCGTACGGACCACAGGTTTTACACCGACGTGGTGTGAATGCGTGTGTGACGATAGGTTATATCTCTGCTCGATGTTTTCTTTCAGAGATTGCAGTCCACCCCCAGTAAACTCCCCAGCACTGACAGCCAATCAAAAGAGCAGCCGGAGGCCGAGCCCGTGAGCCAGCCAATCAAAAAGGTGCCACAGAGACTCTCATTCCTTTATTATACGTGTGATGTTATACGTCTGATTTTGTCAAATATCATACATTACATACATTATATACATTTAGTATAGAAATTCAACTAGATGAATGGATAGAAAATCAACCCCTAGTCTCCATAAGAAACTAAATATTCACCACTTTTAGCTTGACTTTTGATGTGTCGAGCACTATTTTTTTGCCTCTGTAAATGTTTTTATGAAGACTGTTAAAGAAGGTAACGATAACGAAACACAGCCTCGTTTATAAACAGCCACAGCTCGAACAAAGTGCCGCGCATGATAAGAGTAGACCGTAAGAAGTGCAGTAAAACAATAACAAAGGTAAAATGATAAAAAACGATAAAACCATAAAACGAGATAAAAAAAACAAGACAAGATCAGAGTCTCGTGCTGGAATGAAAGCCCAGCAGTAAAAGTGGATAATAATAAAATAATAAATTGAACGTCATGAATATGAAAACATGGCCGTCTGCTCCTGTGGGTGCACTGACAGCGTCCTGCCACAAGGTGTCAGCAACGCTGCATCTCTTTCATTAAAGACAGACTGAAATGTGAAAGAAGGGCTTGTAGTTTAGACAGAAGCAAGTGGTCCAATCAGAGTGGAGGACTGAACATGTCAATCACTGTGTGACCGCCTCAGGGACAGAAGGCGGGGCTACACCTGGACACCACCTGCGTGCCGCCGCCCAGCGGCCTGTCGGTCACCGCTCCGCCCAGCCTGCAGCCGTTCTTCGACGACATGTCGGACAGCGAAAGCCAAAGCAACTTCTCCTCCCTGAAGGTGACCCCTCCCCCTCCTCCTCCTCCTCCTCCTCCTCCTCCTCTTCTTCTTCCTCCTCCTCCATCACCTCCCTTTCACCATCCTGCCCTCCGAGGCTGCAGGACGTCATTAACCGTGTCTCCTCTCTCTTTCTCTCTCTCTTCCTCCTCTCTTTCCATCTCATCCCTCCATCCGGGCAGAGAGAGGAGGTGTGTCCGCCTTACGACCGGCACACACTGTTCACCCCTCCCTCTCCCAAGCCCAACACCTCCCTTCCTCCTCAGCGCTCCAGAGTATGTCCTGTCGACCTGTTTCCGCCTCTCTCTCCACCTTCTGCCTCTGGTTCTGAGGCTGCACGGCTCAGATTAACAGCGTGACTGCTTGTCAGTTTTGCCTAACATAAAGGGAAACCCTGTAACATTTCATGAGTTATTATCTTGCTTTTGTGCTTTTTCTTAATTCTCTTGTGTCTGCTCTAATCTGGTTTAGTGTCACACTTATCTGAAGCGTTATGGGGAATGTGTCAGCGGTTATTACCCTGTTACATTCAGACACTCTCGCTGTCCACAGGCAAAGATCATTGTTATTATTCTATGCTGCTAAATGTGGCGGCCTGAATGCTTCTAAATTACTTTTATCTCGTTAATGACTAAATGTGAAATAGACTCTCAACTCTCTCCCATATTACAGCTTTTGCTTATTCAGACAGAATACGTTTTTAAACATCTGGCAAATGAAGTGTTTGTAATTAGATATATTCAGTGCTGCTGGTACTTTACCACAGCAAACTGAAGCCATGTCTGTCATTTAGCAACACTTAACAGAATAATAGGTTCTTTATTGTTATTGTATATTAAAGGACTACAAAGTTTTCTTGACAGCTTTCACAGCTGCATGAATAAGATGGCACTTGTAAGATGCAGTTCAATGAAGGAATAGAAATTTGTACAAAAAATATCTAAAAGGTAAAACTGTAGAATACCAGCAGCAACAGCTATAAAATATGTATATAATGAAAACTAATAGTAATAATGATCAGGGCAGAGAATGAATAACTAGAGCTGCTCTGCATGAATGTTATGTTGTTGTTGTTATGGGTGTTATGGTTGTTCAGACTTGTGTTACTAATCACTCGTTCTTCTCTTGTTCTTCAGGAGAACGGTGTGAACAGTCAGCAGATGGACGACCTCTTCGACATTCTTCTGAAGAGTGGAGGTAACTAACACAAGTTCTTATCCTGGTCTTTGCGGAACAGATTTTAATCATGTTTTATCATTTTTGAGTCATTTAAAAAAATCAAAAGACTAATCGATCAATCATTTGCTGCACTGACATCCTCTCCCCTCTCTCTCTCTCTCTCTCTCCTCTCTCAGAGATCCCAGGCTTCAAGGCGAACCCGGACCCCTCCCTGGCCCCGCTCCACTCCGACCCGCCCTCCCCCTCCTCCCCTCCCTCCCCCCTCCACCTCTCCCCTCCCACGCCCACAGACTCCCTCATCTCCCCCCCGGCCGACCCGTGCGCGGGCAGCGGGCGGCTGGAGGACTTCCTGGAGAGCACCACGGGGGCGCCGCTGCTGGGCGTGGAGCCGGACGGCGGCCTGACGCTCATCGACGACCTGCACAGCCAGATGCTGAGCACCCCCAGCATCCTGGACCACCCCCCCTCCCCCATGGACACCTCCGACCTGGGCTTCTCGCCTCACTCCTCCGGCCTGGACTTTGGAGACCCCACGCTGGACAGCATGGACTGGCTGGACATCTCCATGGTGAGAGGAGGCGGAGGCGGCGGAGGAGGAGGAGGCGGAGGAGGAGGGAGGGGGGTGGGAGGAGTGAACGGGGGAGTCGGAGGGGGAGGAGTCAACGATGGGGGGACCAGCCTGGCCCCTCTGGCGCCTCACACACCACCCAGCGTCTTCTCGGCCGACTTCCTGGACAGCACGGACCTGCAGCTGCACTGGGAGTCCTGCCTGTAGCCCCACACATACACACACACACAGACACACACACACACACACACATACACATACACATACACACACACACACACACAGGGACGCTGGCTCACACTGTGTACAGGCTCCGTCTTTATTTCACGCACATACGGAAACCTTTTCTATGCTGTCTCTACCACTGCGGGGGGGTCACTGGCACATGCAAAACACACACACACACACACACATACATACACACACATACAGACTCACACCCTGTCTTTCACTGGCTGTTACTGTACGCAGGGTTGAGGTGAAACGAGAGAGAGAGAGAAACCTAGAAATTAAATTCCTAGAGAGAGACTTGAACGTGGTGGACCTGAAGTGGTTGAAATTTAATTCTATGGGGATCCCGAGCTGTTTGGAGGGCGCCGGTCACTGTACAATCCTACAACCTTTTGGAAACGGTTTTTAACAGATCAGAAGCAGTAGGAGGAGGAGGAGGAGGAGGAGGAGGAGATAGCAGCTTGTGTGTGTGCGTGTGTCAGTGCCTCCTAAACTTTGCACTTATGCTGAATCTGATTGGTTTAAACGAGGTGGGGGTCGATGTGTGTGGGTGGACGCGGCTCAGGTCTCAGGTCAGCTGATGCTCTGATGCCCCCCCCCCTCCCTCCCTCCACCCGCACTGGTCAAAGTAACGAAAGAATAAAAAAACACAACCGTCACTGGTTGACAGTTGCTATTGGAATGAACCATATCAGTGGCAACAGTTTGAATAAAAGCCTCATTGGAGGTGGCGTATTATTGGTAACATTATGGTAGACCACTATGTATTGCTGTATATGGGGTGTATATTATCAATTGTCCATATGACTATTTTTCTTCGCTGGTTGCTTTAGAGTCGAGCGAGCCGGCCGGGGAACATAGGGTGAGGGCGGGGCTTCCAAAAAAAAAAAAAAAACACTTGGACCTTGTCATTTTTTAAAGAAAAAAATGTTTAAAAAAATAAACATACTATAAAAACTTCAAAGTCACGCGTCTGAGTTTCTTTTCGCTCACTACCAAGCTCCATCCTCTCCGTGACAAGGACCCTTCTTGAGGACCGAAGTTTAGCGGACAGGGCGCCGCATCTTGAATCTGGAGCCAGAAGAAACCATATTTGGATGAGGGGGCGGAGCCGGACAGCAGCAAGCCCCAACCCTCTGTGATGTCACCCATTTATTAAGGGTTGTCAGGGTTTTAAGTTCTAATATCATAATTCTTATGAACAGTCTGTATAGTGTCTGCTCACAACGGCTCAACAACCAATGCCACCAGTGACCACTAGAGGGCGCCATTGGAAAGAGATCAGCTGGTTCTGACCGCATTGAACCAAACTTAATGATAGCTGGTGACACAGAATGATACGACCGTAGTTATTCTTTATAATAACAGTGTTTTGAGAGCAGTTTATCCTGCCTAGTTGAGTATTAAATTGTCACATCTGAAATTATTTTTGCTTCAAATGAGTTAATTTGTAATAGTTTAACAAATGTTTGCAGTTGCAATGATTATAGTCTTTCATTGATTCATTTTGCATTGTTTCATGCACATATTTTAGTTTTCTATTAGTCCATACAATAGACCTGTTTATGGGAAGAATAGTTTCACCTTTGATTTTATATTTTGCATCTCTAAGATCTTTCACATACACTTTTAATTTGGTGAATACAGCACTATACTACAATACAGTATATGCATTTTTTAGGCATAAAGCGGCTTTAAGACCTCATTTCTGAAGTTCAAAAGCATTAAATTTGTACCTGCATGTTAGAGCTAATGTGTCACTATATTTGTACTGTATCTCTGTGAGTTTAACCTGTATAAACAGCATTTTCCTGACACTTTGTCTCATTAACTCACCTTTGCAGACGATGGTTTGCCTCTCTACGTGATGTGCACTTTAATTACAATACACTAGAGTAGTTAATGAACTACTTTATGAGTCTCTCTGCCTCTAGTTGACCGCTCACTTGACCCCGGTTACACCGACACTCACTAAAAGACACGGAACCGATGTGGAAGTGATTGAGCCCGAGGCGACGTGGATCTGCTCCAATCCAGGATCAGGTGTGACTGATGTTTCCCACCAGCAGCGAATACTCTTCCAGACAGCCTGATATAACACTCTGTCAGGAGACGGCAACGCCTCACTGCTAGCACACAGACGCAGATAAACACCTCTACTCTCTCTCTCTCTGTCTCTCTCTCTCTCTCTCTGTCTCTCTCTCTCTCTGTCTCTGGGCTGTAGCATCATATTATATAGTCGTCTGTTCTTCACGCCCGGGCCGCACAGTGTCGTCTGCTGGTTCCTGTTGAGACGTTCACGCTCTGACACCAGAGTCGAGCAGTCGCACAACAAACCACGCTCGCAGCGCCTTTGTTTGGGATAAAACGCATTCCTAGATGAGTTTGGTGCTTTGGTAATCTGCTGCTGCATTTTCACGCTCCGACACCCTTTTTACAAAGCGCACCTCGCGAACCAGATTGTGTCTGGTCGTCCTTTTTTATATGCATTAAATCACACAAATATAAAATGTGTAACCACACAGAAATGGGTTGTAGCAGGATGCTTAAAACACACTGAAATCTCACAGTATTGTAGATGGTGGGATTGCATTATGGGAAATGTAGGAATCAGCGACCTTTGAATGAGCGTCTCGTTTTGACTTGATAAACTTTTATATCATCACATCTGAAAAAAATCACCTCATGAGAGCACAAAAGTGTTTTCATGATATTTCAGAAGGTTTTTTTTATACTCAGGGGTTTCCATTACCAGCATTTATTACAATATCTAGGATTTTGGGTGTGGAAGCGTAATGGAAACGCTACATATTGGAGCATCAAAGTCATGAATGGAAACATGCAGATTCACACATTAACATCATATCGAAATATGATAGGAAGACTCCATCGGACTTTAACCGTCTGAACTCCAGGTGTGAAATCATCATTAGCTGTCAGCAGGTGTGATTCCATCACCATCAGAAATGTGTAAAACAAAGAGGAAAAACTGAACTTTATCTAAATCTATCTAATACCTAAAAAAGCATGGAAACGCAAAATGTTTGCAGGGATGTTGCTAGACACCCTTCACCATCCTTCAGTGGAATAAAACAATTGTGCTTTGTCAACATTTCAGAAATATTGCCTCTGTTTTGCAGGAAACCTGTAATGGAGCGAGCGGCAGCTTTGAGAGGTATCTCTAGCATCAGAGGGAGGTGTCGGGGGTGGGATTAAACAACGGGATGTTCCAGCTCCATCGTTTAAAGCTCCTGTGTCGTCGCTGCAGGGGGAAAAAAAAATCCCCTAGATGAAGAGAGACTAATTTCTACCCGCAGAGCAGAATGAAGGGGAGAAGTGTTACTGATTACAGAGCTCTTGTTTGGAGCAATGAGGGCGAAGTGACCTCTTCGCCATCCCCTCCTCCTCCTCCACCTCCTCCTCCTCGTTCTTTTCTCTTCTCCTCTCTTCTTTTCTGCTGCGGCCCGACTGAATCGAGCTCTAATGCCCTGTTTGACTCGCTCTCCGGTCTTTCTCCAGCCTTTCAAGTTCCTCTCAGCCAGGCCCTCATCATCTCTGAAAGACCCTGATGAGCCTACAGACACACACACACACACACACACACACACACACACACACACACACACACACACACACACACACACACGCACACACACACACACACACACACACAGAACAGGACACACACAGATATCCAATGCATGTCACGCAAACATGCGATCAGCTCAGTAGGTTCTTACAGATTCACTTCACACGCACACACACTGCAGCATCAGGACCATCCCTCTCTCTCTCTCCCTCTACCTCTCCCCCTCTCTCTCCCTCTCTCCCTCTCTCTCTATCCCTCTCTCTCTCTCTCTGATAGACATCCTCAGGCCACGCTACTAATTAACTACAGTGAGCTCCAAAGGGCCGCAGCGCCACCGGGGCCAAAGGTCTCCTCTGGATCTCACGTCCCGCTGACAGGAGGCCGCCTCGCAGCCTGGTTTCGTTTTAATCACACGTTCCTCCGAAAAAAGAAAAAAAAACTTCTAACTGTGAGCGCTGGCAGAGTGACGGAAGGTGCCGGAGCGGGACGGCCATCTTTGGCTGTGAAATTCGAGGGAGATTCGAGTCAGTTTTTTATCTTTTTTGCCCGACTGATGTGCAGGGGAAGTGTGGAGAGGAGATGATGCACGTGAGGCAGAAATAAGCTCAATTCCATTCAATTCAACTCCAATTCACAACAAATGTCATGTTACGAGACGCTTTCAAGCTTTTCCTCACCAAACTCTTGAAGGAAAGAATAACAAGTTCTAAAACAGCATCATACATACACAAATGCTGGATAGTGGGATTGGAGCTAAAAAAAAGAAAAAATATGATAAAATATGATACTAGTATGGCACCAATAACACCTCTGCTCATCTCCAAAGTGGAAAAGTTTCCAGTGAAAAATCAGTGTATTGAGTTCCTCCTCAGGGGAACTTGATAACTCAAACCAGTAAGCAAAGACGTTACAGAGTAAAGTTTTACAAGTAAGATGCAAGTAAGAGAACGATTGATTGTACAGAATGTTTACGTTACCGTGGCAACACTTAATTTCCTGCGCTCCGTGACGACCCTCTACAACCTTCTAGAGAGAATTTCAAGCTTCAAAACTTACTCCAACATACAGGATTTCAAGACGTATGGTGTGTGTCTTGCCAAGAATAAACGTCTGAAACACAAAATTGAAAGAAAGGTGCTCAGAAGGTGAACAAGAACTTTGAACTCTTTAAACAAGATCTGACATTTCTAGAACTTTGTTTGTTTTTTTTATCTAGATAACCAGATCATTTGCAGTGTTTGTGTGGTAAACCTGATGGAGAAGACTCCATCATCTTCCTCAGTTAATAGAGGAAAAGAGGTGGATTACACATAAAAATGAGTCTTTCGCACTAATACCAGCTCCTACATCTCCCACAATGCAGCTCAGGTGCATTTTATCACTATTAACCTTCTCGGCTGACAAACCATCACATCTTCCTGCTGCTGTCACGTTTTCAGACAAAAAAACCTCCTTTTTTTTCCTTCTTTTGAGGACCCACCAGGGTCTGTTATTACACGCCACCATCTTCCCTCTCTTTGTTGTTGTTTATTGAGTCTTTGTTGTTGTTTATTGAGTCGTCAAAATGTTGCGGCTCCGTCCTTTCTCCACCTCAACGCTCTCCACGACGTAAAGGTGAAGCTGCTGACGTAACGGGCCAATCATCTCCGGCGCTCTCGTGCGTCACGTTGCCAAACCGTAGCGTAAATAAATAAATAAAGACGCAGGAACACGTGTGTATTTATAACCGTTTGTTCAGGCAAAAGCCGGCGTCAGTGCTCCAGTGCGGAGGGCGAGCGTCTCTCGCCGAGCCTCGGCGGTTTCCTCTGCGCCCGTGTGTGAAGTTGTGTGATGTGAGAGGAGCAGTCAGGTTTGGGAGGATCCTGCTGCGACCGAGGAGCCTTTGATAGCAGAGGATGTGAAAGCTGACATTTGCACGGGCAGGGGGAAGATGGAGAGGAGGGGGAGGTGGGTGGAGAGGGGATGAGGCGGGGCAGAGTGGGGCGGGGGCGAGAGGCAAAGAGGAAAGAGAGCCCAGAGAGGAGCGGGAGTGTTTTTGTTCCACACCTTGTTTGTTTGAAAGTCACAGAGGAGGACGAGCAGATGACGCACGGCCGTCTTCACAGCTTCCAGACGAAATGAGAAGTTTCCTCCCATCCACACCTGGAGCATAATTCAAACTGACGTCTCAACCAAATGCAAACTACTACATTTCATAAAGATTTATAGCAAAAGCACTGATTTAGATTTTGTTGGATAGTTGTTTTTGTGGCCCATGACAACAGCCTGGTGAGATCGGTGGAGAGTGTTTGCGTTTTTTGGGGGTGGAGACCCAAAATAGAGCTAAAAGGAGAGAGAAAAGATGAGAAAACATGTTGGGTGTTTAGAAAATCTTAAGCACCTTTAGAAATCACAAAGTTCCTCACAGAATGCAGTTTGAGGAATTAGATATAGCATCAAAATCACAATAATCCAGGTGAAAATATAACAGAAAAACTCTAAAAACAAAATGTGGAAAGAACCAGAAAAGAAACAATTTAAGATGATGGGAAAACCAAATCTTGAGCTGCTTTGCACAGTAAACATCCTCCACAAATTGCAGATGAAATGACTCGGTCGCAATAGAAGTGCAAAACAGGAGTGGACCTCGCTCTGTCCTGATTCCCAGCATGTGGACGAGGGTGGGACCACTGGGAGGGGCGGCTGGACCCACGGCTGACCACTCGTTAGGTAACCAAGGTCTTTAACGTAACCTTGGGACAGAGACACTGCATGAGGGAGAATTACGCAACCCGCCCATTGCTGGTTGCCCTGGTTTTGGGTTTTTTTTTTTTTTTTTTTTTTTTTGTTCTGAGCAAGTGTGGACGGAGGCAGAGATGATGAGGCAGAGAGAAAAATGTTTTTAAACCTGTTTTAAACCAGGATTATAGCCAAACAGTCATAGATCATGTCTCTGTGTTGTAGGTGAATTGTATATTGTGAATGTGATGTTCATTTGTACAATGTTTGGATGCCGTACAGAATATTTCCCTTTTCTGTCTTACCTTATCTTCTATCTAAGAAAGAACAGACAGAGGAGTAAGAACTGTCCCAAGTCCAGAAGTCCAGAAGTTTCAAGATGTTTTTGTGAGGCCTTTGACCTTTGACCTTTGACCAACTCATCATTGAGATACTTCTACATCTTGTTTCTGTTTAATAAGCATAGACACAATGATGCAGAACACAAAACGCTCTTTCGCACCTCATTGTTACAGGAACTCAGTTACAGGAACTATGTCTGGCTTCACACTCCCTCTATGGTATCTTTTGGTCTGTGTTGCATCATCAAAACATCACATTTTTTGGGAGTGAGAACAGATCACTCATGGTTCTTACTGTGCTGAGATTCACTGCCATGGAAAAAATAAGGAAAACCAATCTCAATTTCTACAAATTCTTGTGGTAAAAAACACACAAAAAGGAGGAGAACCTTCTCCCAGAAGTTCTTGGAACTGCCCCCATTGGTGTGAAAGTGCCTCGTGGGGTTTTCCTATCTACTCTGTTGGGAATGTCACAGACTCTGCAGGTGGAAAATGTTACGTAACATCTCTGTGGCTCTCTGTGGGTCAGCACATTACAGTAAGAGGGCTCGATAGGCGCCGAATTAGTTCATCAGTACACGGTGTCAGCGTCAGTGATCTGATACGGTGAAACGGATAAAACTGAACGGTCCCGACGAGAGCGCGACACGGAAGAGGCTTCATCACAATGGAAGCATCAATTAATCGAGCGGCCGGGCCCAAAACAGCCCTGAGCTCTGAGTTTAATTGGAGGGAAAGCGCGGGAGCGTTAGAGACGCCATCAGAGCGATTGTACTGGGAATCAGTTACGATAACGAGAACTGTGGTTCCACTGGGACACTGATAGCGACAGTGGTCGGAGGGATCGGCATCCTTCCAGTCCTTCCCCTGGTTTGAACTTTCTCATACACTTTCTCATACACATTCTGGGTGAACTATTTTCACTCTCCGAACCAAAAATAACAACAACAACAACAACAACAACAACAAAAAGTTCCCACATCTCTCACATGCGGGTGTGTTTCTGTTATGGCGGCAGCGCGGATTTAATTGCATCCAAAGGATAATTAATAACAACCGGGGTTTTATTTTTAACTCTGCGAGGTGCAGACCAATTAACATCCTCCCCGAAATATTGTCGGGGAGACAACAGCTGCAGCAATGTGTTTTGTAGTGATGACTTCATGTTTCTTCCTCTGTACCTTCTTTTGAACACTGATAGCAACACAACTGTGCAGAGCATCAATGTTTATCATATATTAAAACATGCAACCTGGAGTACCAGTACTTTTCTCTATGGGACACATACAATTTTTGGTGACATAATTTGTGCAAAAGTGCAGATTAAGATGAAGATTAAGATGAAGATAAGATGAAGTATACTGTACTAGAGAGCCCTCTAGTTGTCCTCTCAGTCAAAATTAAAATAACACTGATACGACTGGACCTCCAAACATTAATCGTTGAAACTATTATTTCCATATGGGAACCAGGTTGCAGCCAGCAGCAGCTGGATCTATAAACAGCGCTTGCAGCTTAGCGAGGGATTCGGAGCCTGTGTTTTGAGTTTGTCAAATCAAAGGCTGTGAATCGATCCGCGTGCTAACGTTAATCCTGGAACTGTTTCACCACAGCGAGGTGAATGAAAGGAATTCTGTTTTTTTGTGTTTTTTGGGCCATCTTAATGAAAACGTATTTATAGTTTGCTCCTTAGTTAACTCCTGAGTGAGCTGAATTAAGTTGAATAAGTTAGAGAGTAAGATGCTGAAACAGCTTTTAAACAAACCGCCAGATCCAAACTCTGGCTCAACTCTCGCAGAGTAACGAGGTGTTTTACACACTGTACATAGATCATGTCGCCTTCGTAGGATAGGATAGGATAAGATAGGAGAGGATAGGATGTGATAGAATAGGATATCTATCTATCTATCTATCTATCTATCTATCTGTCTATCTATCTATCTATCTTTCTATCTGTCTATCTGTCTACCTATCTATCTATCTATCTATCTATCTATCTATCTGTCTATCTATCTATCTATCTATCTATCTATCTATCTATCTATCTATCTATCTCTATCTATGTGTGGAGTGTGTGTAGAAGTGATACTCTCAGGGTGGAGGAGGGTGGAGGGATGCTCAGGTTTTGGCCCGGACCGTATCTTCTGTGGCCCGATGGGAATGATCACAATGCAGCCGACTATAATGACATCCAACCCCCAACATCCCTAAAGAGACTCACGGTGATTAACTGAGAAATTGAAAGACAAAAAAAAAAAAGAAAAAAGAACGGGATGGAGGGGTGTGAAGGAGACGAGGGGAAGGCTCGATACAGACGCAGATATAAATAAAAACAAGCTGCAGAGACGAGAGCGGAGCCAGGAGAAGAGGAAGAAGAAGAGGAGGAGGAAGGAGAAGAAGAAGAAGAAGGGAGGAGAGAGCCAGTGGAGACCCCAGAGAAGGAGGAGGTGGAGTGGCGCTGGCTCTGTGTTGTTCAGCGTGATTAACTCCAGAGGAAGGAGCTAGCTGGAGGACTTACCGAAATAGCAGCTCCTTATTAAAATCAACTACTGCGGCTGCCACTCACCTGAGCTGCTGCTCTGCATTGCAAATGTTCACAACGACGTTCCAGAGCTCCTATAGGAGGCCCGATATCCGCTCAGCCAGGGACCAGCTCCACGTTCCAGAGCTCCTATAGGAGGCCCGATATCCGCTCAGCCAGGGACCAGCTCCACGTTCCAGAGCTCCTATAGGAGGCCCGATATCCGCTCAGCCAGGGACCAGCTCCACGTTCCAGAGCTCCTATAGGAGGCCTGACGCTCACACAGCCAGGGACCAGCTCCACGTTCCAGAGCTCCTATAGGAGGTCCGATGCCCCACACAGCCAGGGACCAGCTCAATGTTCCTGGACCTCCTATAGGAGGCTTAATGCTCCTCGATGCAAGAGACTAGCTCCACATTCCACACCTCCTATAGGAGGCCCTACATTCCACACTGCCAGGGACTGGCTCGACATCCTCGACATCCCTTTGACCTGCAGGTGTCATAACCTACAGATCATCAAGAGAGGTTCATGTGGAGTCTTTGGTGTCACCTCTGAGAGAAAGAGGAGGTTCTCTTTGGTGGGAAAACTGGGATTTTAGAGTTGAACCAGTTTATAAGACAAAGCTGGAAAAATTTGGACAGAAAAACACAAGAGAAGTCTTAACTATATTTGATGGATTACCTTACTTCCTGATAGATATCTTTGTTTCCACAGTGGATGTGTGGTAGATGTGTGACAGTTTGATAGTTTGTACAGACAAAAACTGTGAAATATCATTGCATGCAAGTCAAGACAAGTTTATAGTATTTGCAGAGCAGCTTTCATAAACAGAAATAGTCAAAAAATAGAAAAAAAACAGTGAAATGAAAGTAGAATCAATCACCAAACCAACAAAACAAGCAGACAGATCGTAATAAAACACTTGGCTTCTGAATCAGTCTTATGTCACAACTAAAACTAACACAAAGCTTCTCGAAGGTTTATGCATTTGCTTCATATCAGGCTTGCAGTAATTCTACATCTTTTTCATCTGATTGAATCTATTAAAATCATACTTCTACTCGTTTTAAGTTTTTTTTTTTTTTTTTTAAAGTTTCCGTGTCTGAAAACTACAGCTGGAGATGGAGAGCAGGCGGCTAAATCCGATGTGTGAGATTAACACTGATTCCCTGACGAATACATGCAGGAAAATCTGAGGAGAAACTCAGCACACATGTCGTCAGACACACGTACACACACACACACACACACACACACACACACACACACACACACACACACACACAGGTTCTGTTTCTCTGACTTCCAGACAGAAGCAGTAAATCTCTCTCTGAGTTTCTGCAGGTTTTAGATCCTCTGCTGCTCCGTCACAATGTGCCGTCGCTGATACCAAAGCCTCGCGCTCATCCACTAAGCCATCGCTCATTCTTCTTCTGCCGCACCCTCCTCTTCCTCATGCAGGTTGCAGCCGCTCCTGTATGTGTGTGTGTGTGTGTGTGTGTGTGTGTGGGATCCTTGTACTCCTCTTCTTCTTCTGCAGAAGAGATTAAACACTTTTTAAATCTTAAGAGTTTACTTGAGCCCATTTTCTGGCATTTCTGGGCAAATTAATTTTTTTTTTGCTTAAAAATAGTCACGTATTTATAAATTCACTCAATTTAACTCGACTCCACCTTTACTAGTGTTACTCTCTCCGTCTTTTCTGATCCCAACTCAAATCTCCTATTTAAAGTGTCTTATGTCCCTCTGTAAGCTGTTATATATATAAAATACATATATATATTATACAATCATACACATATTTATGCATATATAATAGAACACATATATAGATGATATACAAACGTGTTTATGAAAAAGTGAGAAATACGAGACAAGACATGATAAGATAATACATGTTGTTGAATAGCAGGTGAGAAGGTTGATATTCCTTCCTCATTCTCACCCAACATGAAGCTGCTCCTCAAACTCACTCTGCCCGGTTTGTGCAGAAACTAAAGGACACTTTCCTGCTCTGTGATTGGCTGACACGCCGTGACATCTCAACCTTTTCGCCGCGACAGGTCGGAAATCGATGGCCTCACTTCATCAATGGATTTTGTGTCTCCTGGTGTGAAGCTGTGAAGTTGTGCAACTATTTTTTTTCCTCCTCCTTCTCCTCCTCCTCCTCATCCGACATCGAAAATAAACTTCTTGATCCATGTGGGGAAGAATCTATTTAAAGATAGGAGGGATAAAGAAATAAAGAAATCTGGACTAAAATATATTCCGTACCAGATAAACAGTGTTGTTGTCTTGTGTCTTTGTCTCTTGGAAGAGAGAGAATAAACTCTATGAGTCGCCTCCAGCATCTGTCCATCCATCAGTCCATCACCCAGCTGTCACTGGGCCACTCTGTGTGTGTGTGTGTGCGTGTGTGTGTTTGTGTGCAGCTGTATCTGTCTTCCTCGATCCGTCCATTATCTGTCCATCCATCCTTCTATCTATTTCGTCATGAATCCATTTGTCAATCTGACCGTCCATCCACTTTACCTATCTGTCCCTTAATTCAGATGTCCCCATCTGACACACACACACATACACACACACACACACACACACACATAGTGGAGAGCATCAGGTCAATAACATCACAGAATATCTGGTTTGTGAGTGTGTGTTCAGTAAATATGTGGATGTTTCCCGCAGGGCTGTAAAGCATCTGTCAGGAAGCTAATACTCAACATCCACCCAGTCTCGGACACCTTCTGGAATGTTTTGGGCTTTTTTTGATACGTTCTTGCCTACTTCTTACTCATTTTTTGAGAGTTTTCATACGTTTACACCTGCAACAAACATCTAGTTTAAATGACCATGACTTAGTTGCAGGTTCACCACTATGAGGCAGAATTCCCTTGTTTTCATTGATAAATGATGGATGACGAATGTTTAAAAAATAAAAAAAAGATCAAACAGTTTAAAGGAGACGAGAGCGCTGAATTCCAGCTTTCATTTCCATGTATTTCCATCCAGATCGACTGAACTCAAAGCACCGTTTTGTATTTGCATCTTCTCTCATATTGTTACTTGGAGCTTTTAACTGCAGTAAAACCTTTGATCAAAGTCATTGATATATGGGCCGGTTGTTGTTTTGCTCATGCACATCAATGCAGAGGGGTCATTAAAATTTATGGTGTTATTAGGACTCAATATGTAGATTTATGGTAAGGTGGTGGGGGTTTTTTTATGTGTGGCCCTGGTGGTTGCGATTACGGCCTTGTTGCACAAAATTACATTCTGCGGGTATGATATTTCACCTCGTCTGCCAAATCCTGGTTTCCATATAGATACTAGACTACGTCATACATTTTTATCAGCATTCGATCGCATCTTTAAGGATATACATAGCTTCTCAGGTGTGTTTCTTTCTCTCATGTGTCTGTGCCGTACATACACGGCACGAGACGGAACAGGTTGTGGGTGTGGAGGCGAAGCGGAGCGAGGAAATGAGATTCATTACAACTCTCTCTGGAAATGATGCCAATAATGGACAAGGCAGCGTCAGGGCTGATTTGTGTCTGTTGAGGGGGAGCCGTGGCCCGGGAACGGGACCTTCAAATTGCTAATCAAAGCCGGTCCTGGTGGAAGACTGACAGCTATTCTCACTGGGTGTCTGCGCTGGGCTCATTCACTCCTATAAGTCACTGTGTGAGGACTTGTAATGGGCCTAAATGAAGCTGGATATTTGCATCTCTTTTGATTCGGTAAAGGTCACTGCTGACATGGAGGCCCAGAGGGGACTGTGTGGACACACACACACACACACACACACACATAGAGACAAACAGTTCCCAATTCTGTTACTAAACTCTTTGGTTTTCATGTCTTGTATCTCAATCATCCAAACTGAGTCACTTTTCACCGTTTATTTTTGTTCTCCTTGTGCTTTTCAGTCTCTGCATAGATTGCAATGACAGTAATAGTGATAGTAATAGTGTGTGTGTGTGTGTGTGTGTGTGTGTGTGTGTGTGTGTGTGTGTGTGTGTGTGTGTGTGTGTGTGTCGGGGGGTGTTGTGGGTGGTAGACCCGCGCTCTGATTCAGGCCCTCTGGGCTCCGCTGCCCTCTTTGTCTTTGCTTTTTCTAATTGGCAGACAGAGGGCAGCCGAACAGTCAGAGGAGCGCAGCTAATCATTCACCTGACCAGCTCTAACAACCCGCTCCTCTGGCTCCACAGCTTCCTCTGGCCGCTGCCACTCTGTCTGGTTTACATCTACGCTCAAGTCTGCACAGGCTTCCCATTGTACCGAACCAGGAAACGATTTATAATAATATGAATGTTAAAAGTAATGAACATCTTTGTAACTATGTTTTTAGAGAATTCAGACATCAATATATATACACAATTACATATACAAATTTCAGTAAAAATGTGATTTTGACCTAAAGAAATGCATTAAACTAGCAGTAAATTCTGGACTGGGTCATTTTAATGTTTTCTATGGTATTAGTTTTGTTTTTGTTTTGTTTTGTTTTGTTTTCCAGTGGGTCCATTGGATACCACTGCCACTAATATAAGGTAATAAAATGAAATCAAATCAAAATTTTGTGTCAATAATGGATTGTTTAGGACACATTTTGTATTTCTGAAGAAAAATTGAGAAAAAAAAAAACTTTATGGAAACTGCAGCAGAAGTTAAGTTGTTTTATGTGGTCAAAGGTCTCTTACATATTCACATATTTTATATTACACAAGAATAAAGACACAGGCTCTCCCCAGTCATTGCAAACAGGATGTGATTTACATGCTCCAGCCTTTACTTCAATACCAGGGTAAATGCACTCAGCGAAAACAATCAATCCCACAGTTGTGTTATGGATTACGAACAGCGCCATTCTGCCCGTTCTGGTATAAACCAACAAGCGACAGACATACAGGCCAGTCAGGGATCAATATGGAGCTGAGCGACCCTCAACTCAAAGGTCACGCCAGCACAATTTGTGTCGCACGTCTGAAAACGGACGAATAAAACTGCAGGCATGATACGTTACGCTGACGATGGAGCTCTGTTATCGTCTACGTTTTGACTGTTGTTGGTTGTTGAACGTCCAGGCTCCAGCAGATACAAAGTGTTTTAGATACACACTATATGTTATGCTGACAATGAAGCTCAGTAACTGTCTCTATCTTTACTGTTCCCTCCTACTATCTTTACTATTCCTCCAGGCTACAACATGTACAAAGACTCTGTGTTTTTCAAAGAAGAAGAGTCGTAACTTTGTGTGAGAAATATCACAGAGAAATCATTAATCAGAGACTTTTCTTGCATGTCTTAAAACAAAGCAAGCACCCTATTCGTCTTTTTTCTAATTCCACATACAATTGGCAGAAATCACACAGTAAGACTTCAGCAAACCACGCCCTGGAAGTAAAGCAGAAAAGATGCAAAAGGGAGAAAAATCATCACCCGACCATTAAATTCTCACTCTTTGCAGCACTTTGTCATTTAACTTTGTCTGATTTCACATTCGGCTTCACCTCATGCAAATGACGTGTCACAACGACTCCTCTTCAGCTCTAAAAATAAAATACATTCCCGACAAATGCAAGAACTGAGAATCCCACAGCAAGCACCTTTTGGCGCATAATGACCATGAAGCAACGTGTCACCTCGGGTCGCCTTATTAAAGCAGCAGCAGACGTGTGACCTTATATGTACCGGGCTTTGTTAATGCATGAGGGAGCAGACAGCCACCGAGGCACACATTCAAATCACTCTCCAGGCAAACAAAATGGAGTCGGAGCAAACATTTCCCCACGTCACATCTCATATCAACAAACCGAGGGAGCCCGCCACCCCCGAGGAGGAGACGCCAAGTCGGCAACACTTACCGCGGTCAAAACACACTCGCCGCTAAACGCCTGCGACTCCCGACAGCGCGTCCCTCCGTCCGTCGGAGCCTCGGCCCGGCCGTGCAGATGCGGCTCAGTCCCGCAGCCTCGGACACATCACGCTCGCTCATTAGCTCGTTAGTGTCGTGAACTCGTAACGAGGGCTGACAGGCCGGACGCACAACAGCGTCTCGCACAAACTGGGAACGAGTCGAAAGATGAAAAGGATCGACGGCCCCGACGCCCCGGAACACGACGTATGGCTTGCTCATGTGTGGGATTCGTCAGGCTCCATTCATTCGTATACAGTATGTTTCATAAAGAGTTTGGGGCTTTAAGTCGGCTCTATAGACACAGCCGAACTGAAATGAGTCCAGAGGACACAAAACGTGCTTTTTACATTTCTAATACGCTCGTTTCTGTGTGTGTGTGTGTGTGTGTGTAGACACATGCACACACTATGCTGCTCAAACAAGAGGACAACACACACACACATATACACGCACACACACACACACTAAACTCCACTCCCTCACATGGTAATTTGTAATTACCTTTTCCTGCTCCCTCGTGTATAAAGTGGCTCGATGAGACCTACACACATACACACACATACACACACACACTCAGGTTTCGCCCTCAGTAAAAAAAAGAGACTGTGTGTACTCGTGACCATATAAATTTAGATAAAGCATTGCCTGAATTAACATTTGTAATTGGTATTCATTAAAGGCTGTTGCGTGAGCTCCGGTTTTATCAGACCGAGACTGAACGCCCGAGAATTAGAAAACTGAGCTCTCCTCTCTGAAATACTCAAAACTAACCCAGAATAGGAACGTTTAACATGGAAAAAACCATTAAAATGTGAGAAATACGCAGCACGTAGCTTTCATTGGCTATAAATGCTAAAAGAGAGTGAAATTTCATAGCTAAATTCATCTTGTTTTTTGAGGGGTTTTCTTAAGAAACGTTCCAAGTCTAACAGGTTACGTATCATGTCCGGGGTGTCAGGATGGAACCCATCAATCGATGTCCTGTAAAAACTTGCAAATGCGTGTCATACGAGCCCCTCCGTACGGCCCGGCGAATACATTAGCGCTCCACAAGACATGCAAACAGAGGTTGCATGACATTACGGGGAGCGCGCGGGCGGATCGATGGGCTGATGTTTGTTTGTGATCCATCGGCTTCCTGTGTGAAGTGTGCGGTCAGTGTGTTTGTCCCGCAGGAGCTGACCTTATAATCGTCTGACCCGCAGCTGAGAGGCACATCTGTCTAACGCAGGACGTGTGAGGGTATGGCCGGTGAAAACGTGAGAAAACGTCACGATCTTTCCCACAAACGAGTCTCGGAGCGGATGCTGTTCGGGGTTCGGGTTTACCAGCCGATGGTGAAAGTTTAAAGGTCACTCCGCCGTCCCACCTCCTCCCTTTTTATCTCCCAGGATCCCCCGAGAGGAGCGGCATCAAAGCCTCCTCTGGATCAACTCATTACAGGGCTTCCCTCTGATCCTCTGATCACAGCCCTGCACGACTCTCCGGCTTCAAGTGGAGTCCTCGCTCCCTCGTTCCCTCGCTACCTCGCTCTCTCTCTGCCTCGCTCCCACACACACACACACACACACACACACACACACACACACACACACACTCATCAATGACAGAGACGACCCAGCGCCAATTTAAAATCGCCAAGTTTGAGCCGAAGTGAGACACAGCCTCTTGCTCTCCCTCTGTCTTATAAACGCTGGCACTCGTCTCATATCTGAAGGAATTAAATGTAAACGAACGGCTGCGTTTGCCTTCGTTTTGTCCTCCAGATGTGGAAAATCTTGCGAGACCGTACAGTAGAATGAGTGCGAACCCTGAAACATTTTGACTGGTTTCTAAAACGTCTAAAAAACTGAAACGCTTTCTTTGCTTATTCTACTCTCAAATTTGACTTAAAAACGAGCTGGAATGAAAAATCGACTCTTGTTGTCTATTTCAGGACAAAAATCAAAACATCAGCTTCAAAATCATCATATGTACCTTTTGATGTAGACTATGAGTGTGCCACAAACCAAATAGTCTCTACCTCCAAAACAGTTTGTCCATTCAGGCATGTGGTTCCAGGTCTATCAGAGCCTATCTTTCACTGCAGGTACCACTTAGTTCAGGAAAAAGTTGCTTTTGCAAGGAACATAAAGTCACATGATCATTTGTGCGAGTGGCTGGCGACACAGCCGAAGCCTTTTGTGCGGTTGCCAAATACTGTACACATGAAAGGGCGCCACATCTGTGCAGAAACAGGCTGAAATAGGATTTTAAGAAGGCTTTTAAAGGCATATTTAATGAAACCAGTGTCCCATAGAGTCTACTTCTACACTAGAGAACAAGGGTTCAAACATTGAAGACCCCTTAAAAGTGTAGAAATACAACTTTCAGAAGAGCTCTGGCTACGGATATGTTAAGAAACCGAGCTGTGTGGGATCATTGAGACAAACACTAACTACCTCTTCTTCTTCTTCTTCTTCAGCAGTTTTTTTCTTACTTTTTTCCCTTGTGATGTTGAAGGAAAAAATCAACTTTTTTTGGCTTCACAGATTTGACACATGGAC